>CM068378.1:61283111-61883111 GCA_034770075.1 Aralia elata
GGATAGAGACCTTGCCTGTTTGCTCCGCTACAGATTAATTTTAGCTTTAATTAATTGAGCTTGGATATAACCTATCAATGATAAAGTCTGGTTTATCCATTCGCATCTTGCCTAACTGTATATCGAGGTACTCACTTATGGTAATTATTTAGCAGGGGGTAAACAATTTCACTATATATATTTAATTTACCATCTAATCATTAGCTAAACAGAAAATTAATTAATGACTCTTGGTCTATTAAAAATAATTGATACACTGAATTAGGATTACATATCCTTTGAGGACTCACACTATTACCTTTGTTTGTCTCAGAATACGAGCTAATTTATTTATACATAATAAGTTTATTCTTGGCTTAAGGACAACTTGACATAACAATTGATAACTTATTTCGAGGATTTACTCTTAATTTACTATCTACCTTAGGGGTAATTTTAGTAATTATTAACTCTTGTTCCTTATTCAACATTAACTAAATTATTAATGTATTAATTCCACACACACTTAATTACTATTCATATTTATTTGAATGATTATTTAAGTGCTCATTATCTTTATTTGATTATGGGCCACAGATAATCTAACTTATTAATCTCACTCATACTTAATCATTATTTGATTAAGTAATTTTTATCCTTATTAGCTTTATTTCTTACCTAATTATTAGTATCAAATAATAATTAGATATTTGTTATCTTTACTTATCATTTATTGGGGAACTGATAAACAATTATTTATTAACTCTACTCATATTTAATTATTATTTAATCAAAATAACAATTAAAATATTTATTATCTTTATTCATTATTTATTGGAAAATTTAATAAATAGTAAACATAATTATTCTTATTAACTTTTTATTCATATTTAATAATAATTAAATATTTAATCTTAGCTTTTATTTATTATTGATTGATAAGCAAATATAATAAATTAATTATCTTTACTCATTACTTAGTTATCATTTAATCATTAAAATAATAAACTTAAATAACATTATTAATTATCTTTATTTGTTACTTTATTACTAATAATAATACATAATTATTTTATTAGGTCCTCATTAGTAATAAGTGGACCCCAACCATGTACTACCTGTTAATGGGTTTCGATTGCCCAACCCACACCAAAAAATTCGCAGAACACTGCCTTATAATATACACCTCCCCTTGTTTCCAGACTTTAAAAACACACACACTTCTTCGTTTAGAGTACCCCACGGTTGGGATCCATGACACAAAGTTGACTTTAACAAAATATGTATTGCTACAACTGATTTTCACAGTCTGTAATTTAGCCCAACATTATCACACCAAAAAGAATTACCCAAGGTTTGAAGGTTTTGTAGTTTTATACTGTCAACAAATAAACAACCTAAAATACCAAAACAAATCACAGGCCCTGGTTTAGACATTACAACAACCATCTAAATGAGCACTCTTAATGACTAGACCACTGGCCTAACATCTCAGTGCTCCCATTCAACAACGTTGCCAGAACCTTATGGTTTCTTATTTTACACAAAAATTCCCAAGTCCAAGAAACTAACACAAACAAATAATTCACGAGGAAAGGAAAAGAAGAAGAGTACAACTCTCAATATAAAACAACACAATATCAGTTTTCCCTCCAAATCAAAACCAAACAAGATTAACACCATTCGATACCTTACCAGGTTTTTAAATCAAAAAATTATGGTACAATGGACTCAACAGTTTCACACCCAAGGCGGAGTGCAATACTATACAATGTTATACCCATGGATAACCTATACCACAACGAAGCTATTACAGTCACTTAATAAAAAACCCATCACGAGTTCGTTTTAATACCTTGATCTCGAATCGCCATTGGCTGCCTTCCTTCTTCTTCCAAAGTATGAATAACCAGCTCTGGACATTCGCCGATTAATTCCCCTGTCTCTCCCTCTAATTTCGAACCCTAAATTTTGTATATATTTTTTGCTCCTAATTTGGGACTCACAAGAACAAAAGAGAATCGACAGCTTTGGGGGGTTTAGGGCTTCAATTTATAGGAAATTTGTTACCCAATTAACTGGGTATTACCCCTAATTTATTTGCTAGAAACCAACGGTAGGGAGGAGGCAGCGACTGTGACCCGTCGGCTGGCCTTTGAGCCGTGTGCCCTTGCCGGTCGCGTCAACCGAATTCCAGGAACCCTTGGTTGCTTCGTCAGACGCTCGGTTCTTTAATTAGCCCGCCGGTCGCCTGCTTCTTCCTCGTTTCAACCGGTCGACGCAAGCTGTCGCCGGCGTCTCCCTCCCGTCTCTTATCTCTGACTGATTGGAACTTTGGGTTTGACTGATTGAGGTGTTAGGGTTTGGATTTCCCGCCGTTGCTCGGCTGTTTGATTTGAGGGCTTGGGGTTGGATTTCTCTTCTCTTTCGCTCCTTTGTTTCCCCCAAATTCGATTTCTTTCTTCTTCTTTTTTTGCCGATTCAAACCCCTTCCCCAGAATTTACCGGTTGTCCCCAAATCAAAGGAAACGGGTTCGACCCGCTTGCTTGACCCAACCCGCTGTAAACTGTTTGGGCTTACCCAATAGTTGGGCCGGCTGCACTAATTAAAATAAACAAACTCAAGTGGCCCAACAAGGAGAATAACAAGGGAATTTGGGCTCAGTCCAAATAAAAGAAAAAGAAATGGCCCCCAAATAAATTAACCACTTTGTTCCTCTTATGTCTTAAATTAAATAAACTAAACTACTAAATTAATTATTTCAAATATTTATTTTAACCATAATTCTTTATTCAAGTTATTAAATCTGAAAATGATAAAATCATTTATTTATTTTCCTTAATTTTCTTGCCAATCAAAGGTTAGGGTTAACTCATTAATCTATTCAAATTATTAATGAGCCCCTTTAAGGCAGAGAAATTTATGGGGACCATGTATTAAATAATGATACCTACACGGATCCAAATAAATTCGTAAAATTAAATATAATGAATTTATTTATTAAAATAAATTCATTACAATGTTTTAAATTTCCTGGACATTACATCCTCTCCCCCTTATAAAAATTCCGTCCTCGGAATTTCTACCTAAGGTTACTCAAATAATTGTGGGTAATTTGTTCTCATCTTCTCTTCTAATTCCCACGTAGCCTCTTCTACCGCGTGGTTTTCTCCAGAGAACTTTCACCGAGTGAATGATTTTATTCCTCAGCTTCTTGCTTCTTTTCTATCCAGTATTTGAACAGGAATCTCCTCGTACGATAAATCTCTTTCGACTTGGATTGGTTCATAGGAGAGGACGTGCTTATAGTCTGGCTTATATGGACGTAACGCTGATACATGAAACACGTTGTGAATGTGCTCAAGTTCAGGAGGTAATGCTACCTCGTACGCCACTCCGCCTATCCTCCTTAATATTTCGAATGGTCTTATGAACCTAGGGCTCAATTTACCTTTTTTTCCAAAACGGATCTTCCCTTTCCAGGGTGATACCTTCAAAAAACACAAAGCTACCAACTTCAAATCTCGCTTCTGACGATGTAAGTCGGCATACTTCTTCTGACGATCCTGGGCTTGCCCACTAACCGCCTGTCTTATTAACTTTAATAATTTCCATTTCACGGTTGTGTTGTACCAATTCTGGTCCCAACAATCTCCGTTCACCAACTTCATCCCAACACAACGGTGTTCGACACTTCCTTCCATACAACGCTTCGTACTGGTGGCATACCCAATGCTAGCATGGTAACTATTATTGTGGGTGAACTCTACTAGTGGCAAATGATCGTCCCAGCTGCCACTTAAGTCCATCACGACTGCCCGGAGCATGTCCTCTAAGGTCTGGATTGTTCGCTCACTTTGACCATCAGTCTGAGGATGATATGCCGTACTCATTCTTAACTGTGTTCCCAGTCTCTCCTGTAGGCTTCTCCAAAAATTTGACGTGAAGCGCGGATCTCGGTCAGACACAATAGATACCGGCACTCCATGTCGCGATACTATCTCCTTCACGTAAAGTTTCGCTAATTGCTCCAATTTGTACCTGATCTTAATCGGTAGGAAATGGGCAGACTTGGTCAAACGATCTAGCGATTACCCAGATGGCGTCTAGACCCTTTTGGGTTGTCGAGAGTCCTACCACAAAATCCATTAGTAATGTGCTCCCACTTCCACTCGAGAATCTCTAAGGGTTTGCAACAACCCGCTCGGCCGCTGGTGCTCTGCCTTGATCCTCTGACAAGTTAAACACCGGCTAACGAATTCTGCAACTTCTCCTTTCAAGTGCGGCCACCAATAGTGCTGACGAAGATCTTGATACATCTTGGTGCTACCCGGATGTACCGAAAATCTCGTATTATGGGCTTCCTGCAAAATCCCTTCTCTTAAGTCTGGTACGTAGGGTATCCAGATCCTTCCCTCGAATCTCAGCAATCCTGTGCTGTCAACCTTGTACTTCAATGATTTTCCCTCCGTTAGCTGCTTCTTAATGTCAATGCATTCCTCGTCAAATTCTTGAGCCTCCTTTATCTTATCCAGTAGAGTCGGACCTACTGTTACGGTACACAATTTTTCGTCCGTCTCCATCGGATACTTAACCTCCAGTTCCAGGCGTTCAAAGTCCCCGTATCAATTCCTCCTGGACTGTCAGCTACATCAATTTCACCTTGCCTTTTCTACTCAAGGCATCAGCCACTACATTTGCCTTGCCCGGATGGTACAGAATTTCACAGTCGTAGTCCTTGATCAATTCTAACCATCAGCGCTGCCTCATGTTCAACTCCTTTTGAGTGAAGATATATTTCAGACTTTTGTGATCTGTATATATCTCGCACTTTTCCCCGTATAGGTAGTGCCTCCAAATCTTCAAGGCAAAAACTACCGCTGCTAATTCCAGGTCATGAGTCGGGTACCCCTTCTCATAGTCCTTCAGCTGACGTGATGCGTACGCCACGACCTTGCCGTGCTGCATCAGCACACAGCCGAGACCTTTGTGTGATGCATCGCTATACACTACAAAAACCGCCAGTGTTGTCTGGTAAGGTCAACACCGGTGCTTGGCTAAGTCTCTTCTTCAACTCCATGAAACTTTCCTCACATTTCTCCGACCAAACGAACTTAACTGTTTTTCTGGTGAGGTTGGTCAACGGCGATGCTATCTTTGAAAAATCCTGTATGAACCTTCGATAGTATCCCGCTAATCCCAAGAAACTCCGGATCTTTGTCGGCGTCTTCGGCTGTTCCCAGTTGATAACTGCTTCCACTTTTGCTGGGTCCACCGAAACACCATTTTTGTCGATGACGTGACCCAGAAACTGTACCCTCTACAACCAAAACTCACACTTCGAAAATTTTGCGTACAACTCCTCTTTCTTGAGAGCTCCCAATACAATCTTCAAAATGTTCAACATGCTCCTCCTCCGTCCCTTGATACACCAGAATGTCATCGATGAATACGACTACGAAACTAGTCCAAGTACTGCTTGAATTACTCTGTTCATCATATCTATAAATGCTGCTGGTGCATTCGTCAATCCAAAAGACATTACCAGACAACTCGAAGTGCCCGTAACGAGTTCTGAATGCAGTCTTCGGGATATCTTCCTGTCTCACCTTCAGCTGATGATAGCCTGTCCTTAGGTCAATTTTTGAAAAAGTATTTCGCTCCCTTAAGTTGATCAAATAGATCGTCAATCCTAGGAAGCGGATACCTATTCTTAATCGTAACTTTGTTCAACTCCTAATAGTCGATACAAAGTCTCATCGAACCATCTTTCTTCTTTACAAACAGAACTGGCGCTCCCCACGGGGACACACGCTTGGTCTGATATAACCTTTATCTAATAGTTTCCTGCAGTTTGCACCATCAACTCTTTCATCTCTACAGGTGCCATTCGATACGGCGGCTTCAATATTGGTGCGGTTCCCCGGTGCCAAATCGATAACGAACTCGGTTTCCCTGTCCGGCGGCAGTCCCGGAAGTTCATCGGGGAAGGACATCAGCGAAATCCCTCATGATTGGTATTTGACTCATCTCATCCCCGACCTGACGAGTATCGACCACATGGGCCAAATAACACACGCAACCCTTTTCTTGAGTAATCTCCTTGTTTGCATCATAGTAAGACAACAAGATTGTCTTGGTGACTTGCTACCATAGAATACCACCTTCGACTTATTAGGAGTCTTTAGGTGTACACATTTCTTCTTACAATCAATAACTGCTGCCGTGAATTGATAAGCCAATCCATTCCCAGGATTACATCAAAACTCTCCCAGTCGAATTGGTATCAAGTCCACATTGAGCTTAAATCCTCGCAATTCAGCACAACAATTCATATGAATGCATTCTACGGGGATAATTTTCCTTGTTTGCTACTTCTACGTTCATAAGGTGTTCTAACTTTTCACGAGGTAAATTTAACTGACTAGCAAATTCTTCGGAAACAAAAGAGCAAGTAGCACCCGAATCAAATAACACATATGCATTTATATCATTGATTGGGATGATACCTGACACCACGTCTTTGGATTCCATGGCATCCTGAACAGTCTTGTTGAACGTGCGGGCTGTTGGCCTGTTGGCTTGACTAGCTGGTGGCCCGTAGTTCAACCGGTTGCTGTTTCCACTGTTGTTGTTGCTTCGGTTGCCACTCCCTGTGTCGCCCTTCCTCTTCGGGCAATCCTTGATCTGGTGGTCAGGTGATCCACAGGAGAAACAACCTCCTTTCGGCTTATTAGGGCACTGTGGGGCCATATGCCCAGGTTGTCCACAACGGTAACACACACTTTTCCCTTTCATGCATTCCCCCGTGTGGTTCTTGCCACAATTGTTGCACCTGCCTGGCTTTTTCACCTCCCCCTCACAGATTTGTTTCCCCCGGAGGACTGACTTTCGACCCATTTCCGTTTTGTTGGGGTTACTGCCCTCCCCGCTGCTTCCCTGCCTTCTGGCCCTCATGACCCTTCTTCTTTTCCTGATTATACTTAGTCAGGGCCTCGCTACCACCCTCTGCAATGATCGCCCTCTCTAATAATTCTGCAAATGTCTTGATTTTTAATACCGCAACAGAACGGTACAACCATGGCTTCAACCCTTGCTCAAACCTACGAGCTTTCCTTTCCTCTGTGTTGACTTGGTGAGTTGCAAACCGTGCCAACTCATTAAACCTAGTCGCGTACTCAGCCACGGACATGTTTCCTTGTTTTAGTTCCAGGAACTTGATCTCCATCTCTTGCTTCATGCTCTCTGGAAAGTAATTCTCCAAGAACATCTCCTTAAAGCGTTCCCATGCGACGATGCCTCCTTTTTTATTTTTTTTACTCGGCCCCTGTTGGCCTTCCACCAGTAGTTTGCCTCGCCCTTTAACACGAAGGTAGCAAAACTTGTTTTCTGTTTCCTCTGCCACCCGTGCTACCTCGAAGACCTTTTCTATCTCCTCTATCCAGGTCTGCGCTTCGATTGGGTTAAGAGTTCCCTTGAACTCGGGTGGTCCAACCAATTTGAAGTCTTTAAAATTTGCCAGATGATGCGCTGGCTCGGCTGCTGCTTGGGTCCCTCCAGGTGGCGGTCTTGATTGCATGGCTTCTGCCAGCATTTCGGCGAACATTCTCATTGGATTGGATTGATTCCCAACCTCACTTTCTGACTCTTCAACCTGTCGGTTTCGTGGTCGTCCTCTTGGCGGCATGATTGGATAAGGGAAATCCGCTGACTTTTACCTATAGTTATATATTTTACACAATATGTCATAAAAATCAGCAATCAATGGTAGAAACATCTATCAAACACATTTGATTTAAATGAAACATCTGAATTTATATTGATATACCACTGTCATGTTTGTTACAAAGACTAAACCTGTGGCATACTTCTATAAATGCGCCACTACATGCCCTACCCACTATTCCCCCTGAGACAAAAGTGGGGAATCCTAACCCTTCATCCCTCAAGACTACAAAAGTTGGGGTTTAACTGCTACCCCAAACCTAAATACAAATATAAAGTTTCACAAGACAAACATGTCTATAATCTAGCAAAAGTGGGACCTATGGTACCCAAGACAAGACAACCATCCATATCATATCACTGCACGTCATGCCGGATCCGAGCCTTGCTGACCAGAGAATGCTCCATCCCCTACCCTGCGACGAACAGAGCGGCTAGACTCGCCTACCTCAGTCCGGGGCCTCCTGTAGGCTGCGTCTAAGGCATATCCTAGGGTCTCTATCCTCACTGCGCTGGCCTCCAACTGATCCTTTAAACTGATCAACCCTCCTGGCCTCCCTGACCCAGGCCTCTCTGACATGCCTCCTCTCAGACACCTCCAGCCCAAACTCAAACCTCATGGCCTCCTCCTTCGCCTTCAGGTGGGCGATCTGTAGATCCCTCTGCTCCAGCCTCTCTCTCCAACTCAGCATTTCGGGCCACAAGCTGATGTAGCAGTGGTCCGATCTGCTGCGCTGAGGACTCGTATCCCTGCAGCTGCATCTTTGCTAATCCCAGGTCATGATCGAGCTGATAGGCCAGGTCTCTATACTGGTCCTCTCTGATCTGGTGGGTCTGGTTCTGCTCCTCCAGATGAGCTACCCGGCCCTCCAGTTCCTCATTCCTGCTGGTCAGTCCCTCTATAATATCGTCGACAGTGGAACCCATGCCATCCACGTAAGCAGGTGGCTCCTCTCCCTCGGTCTCGGGGTCCTCCTCCTCATCATCTGGGTCCTGACTGCCAGACCTCATGACTCTACCTACCTCCGGCTCTGGTAGCTCCCTCTGGTAGTCCTCCTCTGGCTCGGACTCCTCTAGCGGTACCCCTGGGGCAATAGGAGCATACCCCACCAGCTGCTCCGCAACTACGGGTATATCTAGGAATGTCTCCTCCTCCTGGGTCCCACTAGTCCCTTCCCTGTCAGCCATCCTGAATCTCCTTGATTCATGTTCTAGCGTACTCAATACGAGTTTAATGCTAAGGTTATAACCTAGGTTTCGTGATCCTAAAGTTTATAACCTACAACTCTGATACCAACCTGTGATGCCCCCAAATTCGGGTCTCCAAATACCCGGATCCGGTCATCACGATCCACTACAAACATTCACCTCTAACAACATATGGTAACTAAAAATGCGGAATATAATAAACATACGTTGTTCATTACAAGGTGTTACTAGTCCCAGAATACAATAACCTTAACCACATACAACAAATCCATACCCTAAATACCTATCAGGGTTCAAATTACATTAACAGTAATTAACTACACATAAATTTAAAATCAGCTACTTGAAGTCTATCACTTCATCTTCTCTTTCCCCTTTGTTCTTCCCTGACGTCTCGGGTTTTAGCTGCAATGAAGTCATGATATAGCAAGGATGAGCAACGAGTTTGCTCAGCAAGTTTAAAGTACAACAATAGGGATATATCATGATGAAAGGGATATGGAAAGAGGTTTCAACAATAGAATTATCAGAAGCAATAACAATAAATGCTTTTTAAAACAATAGATAGTCAAATAGACTTTGAACAATAACTTCCAAAGGAGCCAATAGCTAGTTGACCCTCTGGTTACTGGCTACAGAATAAGTACTTGAGGGGATCAGCCTCGCGTACGCTATGTGTATGCATAACATTTAACTCTGCTAGATGTACCTTATATACGATACCTGGGGTACTCCCCTATAATAAAAGGGGGTATTCAATCAGTCTAAGAATCCTTACCATTGATTGGTTCGGATAGCTTTTATAAATTCTTACATACGTGCCTGACCGAGATAAGGGTTCAGACTTAATCATGAGTAGTTCGTGAATTTCAGAACTTAAATAATTATACGAATTCAAATGCACAAGTACGAATGCCAATGAATACATAGATGTGGAATAATTTTAAAAGTAAGTAGACCACTTAAAGCATGCTTGGAGATAAGATTCAAGCTTAAAGAATAACTTACAATAATATATACCTTTTGCGCGAATTAAAATAAGGCATAAGGTTTAGAAATATTGCTCAATTTAAAAGTTGGGTAAGATGAACTTGCATTCAATATACTGAAAGAATGAAGGTAGGGAACTTGCAAAAATCAAAGTCTCGGGATGGAGAACTTGCATGTTTGCTCAGCTACAGATAAATTTTAGCTTTAATTAATTGATCTTGGATAACCTATCAGTTGATAAAGTCGGTTTATCCATTAGCATTGCATAAACTGTATATCGAGGTACTCATTTATGCTATTTATTTATCAGGTAAACAATTCACTATATATATTTAATTACCATCTAATCATTAGCTAAACAGAAATTAATTAATGACTCTTAACTATTAAAATAAATGATAGCTAATTAGGATTACTTATCCTTTGAGGACTCAACTATTACCTTTGTTTGTCTCAGAATACGGGCTAATTTATTTATAAATAATAAGTTTATTCTGGCTTAATGACAACTGAATAACAATTGATCACTTATTTAGTTGATTTACTCTTAATTATTTTCTACCTTAGGGGTAATTTAGTAATTATTACTCTTGTTCCTTATTCAACATTAACTAAATACTTAATGTATTAATTCGACACACACTTAATTACTATTAAATATTTATTGAATGATTATTAAGTGCTCATTATCTTTATTTATTAAGGGCCACAGATAATTAACTTATTAATCTCACTCATACTTAATCATTATTTGATTAAGTAATTTTTATCCTTATTAGCTTTATTCATACCTAATTATTATAAATCAAATAATAATTAGATATTTGTTATCTTTACTTATCATTTATTGGGAAAATGATAAACAATTATTTATTAACTCTACTCATATTTAATTATTAATTTAATCAAATAACAATTAAATATTTATTATCTTTATTCATTATTTATTGGAAAATTAATAAATAGTACCATAATTATCTTATTAACTTTATTCATATTTAATAATAATTAAATATTTATTAGCTTTATTTATTATTATTGATAAGAAAATAATAAATAATTATCTTTACTCATACTTAGTTATCATTTAATATTAAATAATAACTAAATATTTATTATCTTTATTTGTTATTTATTACTAAATAATACATAATTATTTTATTGGTCTCATTAGTAATAGTGGCCCAACCATTTACTACCTGTACTGGGTTCGATTCCCAGCCACACCAAAAATTCGCAGAACACTGCCTTATAATATAACTTCCACTGTTTCCAGGCTTGAAACACACACACTGCTTCGTTTAGTACCCACGGTTGGGATCCATGACACAAGTTGACTTTAACAAAATATGTATGCTACACTGATTTCACAGTCTGTAATTTAGCCCAACATTATCACACCAAAAGAATACCAAGGTTTGAGGATGTATTTATACTGTCAACAGAACAACCTAAATACCAAAACAAATCACAGCCCTGTTTAGACATTACAACAACCATCTAATGAGCACTCTAAGACTAGACACTGGCCTAATCTCAGTGCTCAATCACGTTGCTAGAACCTTATGGTTCTTATTTTACACAAAAATTCCCCAGTCAAGAACAACACAAACAAATAATTCAGAGGAAAAGAAGAAGAGTACAACCCAATATAAAACAACACAATATCAGTTTTCTCCAAATCAAAACCAAACAAGATTAACACCACTCGATACCAGGTTTTTAAATCCAAAAATTATGGTACAATGACTCAGTTTCACACCAAGGCAGTGCAATACTATACAATGTTATACCATGGATAACCTAAACCACAAGAAGCTATTACAGTCACTTAATAAACCCATCATAATCGTTTAATACCTTGATCTCGATCGATTGGCTGCCTTCCTTCTTCTTCCAAAGTATGAAACCCAGCTGGACATTCGCCGATTAATTCCCCTGTCTCTCCCTCTAATTTCGAACCCTAAATTTTGTATATATTTTGCTCCTAATTTGGGACTCACAAGAACAAAAGAGAATCGACAGCTTTGGGGGGTTTAGGGCTTCAATTTATAGGAAATTTGTTACCCAATTAACTGGGTATTACCCCTAATTTATTTGCTAGAAACCAACGGTAGGGAGGAGGCAGCGACTGTGACCCGTCGGCTGGCCTTTGAGCCGTGTGCCCTTGCCGGTCGCGTCACCGAATTCCAGGAACCCTTGGTTGCTTCGTCAGACGCTCGGTTCTTTAATTAGCCCGCCGGTCGCCTGCTTCTTCCTCGTTCCAACCGGTCGACGCAAGCTGGCACCGGCGTCTCCCTCCCGTCTCTTATCTCTGACTGATTGGAACTTTGGGTTTGACTGATTGAGGTGTTAGGGTTTGGATTTCCCGCCGTTGCTCGGCTGTTTGATTTGAGGGCTTGGGGTTGGATTTCTCTTCTCTTTCGCTCCTTTGTTTCCCCCCAAATTCGATTTCTTTCTTCTTCTTTTTTTGCCGATTCAAACCCCTTCCCCAGAATTTACCGGTTGTCCCCAAATCAAAGGAAACGGGTTCGACCCGCTTGCTTGACCCAACCCGCTGGAAACTGGTTTGGGCTTACCCAATAGTTGGGCCGACTGCACTAATTAAAATAAACAAACTCAAGCGGCCCAACAAGGAGAATAACAAGGGAATTTGGGCTCAGTCCAAATAAAAGAAAAAGAAATGGCCCAAATAAATTAACCACTTTGTTCCTCTTATGTCTTAAATTAAATAACTAAACTACTAAATTAATTATTTCAAATATTTATTTTAACCATAATTCTTTATTCAAGTTATTAAATCTGAAAATGATAAAATCATTTATTTATTTTCCTTAATTTTCTTGCCAATCAAAGGTTAGGGTTAACTCATTAATCTATTCAAATTATTAATGAGCCCCTTTAAGGCAGAGAAATTTATGGGACCATGTATTAAATAATGATACCTACACGGATCCAAATAAATTCGTAAAATTAAATATAATGAATTTATTTATTAAAATAAATTTGATACAATGTTTTAAATTTCCTGGACATTACAAAGGACAACAATTATGGAAAAGTTGAGGCTATTAGTCAATGTGGAAAAACTTTTCTTGAGACGACATATTTCCATACAGTATATGCCCCAAAGATGCTAGCTATAATCAGAGACATCATAGATTTAATTAGACATGAATTCGTATTGATTGCTATTATATTATTTATAATCCATGAACAGGTATATTAACTTAATTAGAAATTAATAAATAATAGACTTTCAGGACAAGATCTAGAAACAAACCAATACCAGCTTTATTGTTCACCTGAACTGTTTAAACTTTTACGCTACCGTGTGACAATATCAGGGTATCCTGCACCTCAACTTATTGATTTCTGGAGGAACATTATCATACTTGAGCAAAAAGTAACTTGCATTAAGAATTCAAAGTGAATACTCTGACAACAATCTGACCAAATAGAACAATACTTCATGAATTCGCAACATACCCAAGTCGATCAACAAAGGGTTTTAGGGCCGTTATCTTCTTTTCTGGATCGTTTTGTTGTCCAGTTCCCAGTCTGGGTAGTCCTACTTGTCGGTTCAATTTAGTTCCTAAAACATTGGTGTTAATAACCAATACTTGCACTCCTCAGAAATGAAAAATAATTGTGCTGCTTAAAATACTATAATTAGTAAAACATTCAGTGAGACTGGCTATAGTAAAGTCCATAACTAACTTGTCTGTCATCATGGCATAATCACATGTGATGGATTCTTGTTACCTAAACTCCTCTCAACACTTCTCTGTACCAATCTCCTCTCAAAATTTATAGGTCCCAAGATCAACATGTATACTTTTAGAAAATGACATGAAATCTCACGTGTTGAATAATATAGATTATATCAATGGATATGCATATGTTTGCTATAACTGGATAGTACATCTGCTGAAATGGTGAATTTACCTTCCCAAAATTTGAACAAAATAAAAATAAAGAACCACCACTACAGATATCAAGACGCAAGAAAAACGATTGTATAAGAAGTCAATGACATCATGTAGATTTAACATTGATGATGACAAACATTTCTAATTAATAAATCATGTTAAACAATCACATATACAGACTTTAAATAGATTAAAAGTTTAGGATAAACTTACAACAAATGGTTCACATTCATTCCATTGTCTAGCCAAATCAATTTCTTTCAAACCATGGAGACCAAGACGACGTAGTCCAGACTCGCTAAACTTCTTAAAAAGTAAATATTTCTCAGCATATGTAGTCTTCTCAACTCCAATAATTGGATTTAAAGAAACTCCGTGAAAGGCATCACTATGTACAACAGTGTGTGTGATGGTAGAGATGATATCAAAAAAATACCAATTCTTTTAATAAAGGAGCGGATGTCCCAATTACATGACCAGTAGGTAAGACATCCCAGGGTTTAATTGCCCTGCCTAAATCTCCGTTCTCATCAGAAAGCGATAGTATATTCTCAGGAGGCAAGTTGAGTTGCTTTAGTACCTTGATTGGCATAACAACAAAAGAAAATCAGTGAGAAATCAATTTAAACGGCTTGTGCTTGTAAAATTATGCAATGCATACCTCAATAGTAAATGATGGCATGAAAGGTTCCAACAAGCAAGCTATTAAATAAACCAGCCCAACTGAAGTTCTTATAACAATAGAGAGCAGGAAGCTTCATCTTCCTTGTACAACTTCCAAAATTTGGTATTCTACCTTAAAAGTGAAATATTTAACAAACAGAAATGTGAAGTCAAGTTCCAAAAGTCAATATTTTTACAATATAAAGACTTACTTGCAGATATGCATTTCCTTCACTTGAGATACTCATTCCGATTTTAAGTCCTTGCTTTAGTTTAATCTATGTCACATAATATGAAATGCAGTATAGAACAATTAAGTTAAACTTAGTTATGACAACAAAACTTCTGTCAGAGTTGCATCATTACCTTCTCCATGTCCTCTAAATATTGTTCCACATATTTACCAATCTTTTCCGCTAATGACTTTGTCAAGAAAAGAGTTTCTACCCTGGGAGCATCCGGGATTACAGATCCATATCCTAGTCCTGTGAAGGAACCATAGAAGGTTGAGAGAAATGTAACAAAGATAAGGCATGTGGGGTGAGAAGTAAGGTTTCGCATGACCCAGGAACAACTGGGATTAATTCTAGATTACATCTCATTATCCTTCGAGTTTTTTAAGTTCCAATGATAACCCAAGGAAATAGATAAATGAACAATGAACCTTCAAAAAAAGCATAAAGTAGCAGAACTTAACCACAAAATGGTGACTAACCTTGGGGTTTGGCGATGAAGGACAAGAACCGATTAACATAATTGCCCAAATTATTCAGCAACTCGGTGTTTAATTTTGCTTGTAAGTCCTTCCATGTGAATAGTGTGACTGATGCCTAAATAAGATGTATGAACGTAAAAATTCTCTTAGTAATAAGATATAATAATGGAGTTGGCAAACTATTAACAAAATATAGAGTTAAACAACAAATTCTATATTAACAAAAACACACCTCAGGCCTATTAGTTAGCAAGTAATATATTAACATTCATATATTAACATCCATATCAGAAAGCACACCCGATTCATAGTTCAAATATTCTGTCACGCTAATGCTCTTTATCAACGTTCACTTTTCTCCAGTTCCAAGAAGTGTAGAAGAAAACATCACCTGAAATAAGAGGAAAATATGTTAATACAAAAAGCATACTTTATAATCAACTTGAAATATACCCAAAGTATGCTAGCCTCTTTTTAAAAGATAAACCAACATACAATTAACATCAAGAGTTTAAGCAGAAATAGTGTAAAGCCTTGCCTTGAAATTGAAGATCAAAGTAAAATCAGGTAAAATAATTCTTATTCTGGTGTTTGGGTGAAAAGTTTTATCTTCTAATAGAAATTGGAAATCCATCCGCAATCAAGAGCTGGGCTCTAACTATAAAGATGAAATGTTGTACATATCAAGTGCGGGTGGGTTGTTATTTTCTGATATTGCTGCAAGCAAAGAATATGAATAACAACTGAACATAAAGACTAAACTGGCATGGACACCCCTGATGGCACTTCACTATTAGCAACATAACTATTTATTTCCCACCTCTTCCTTCAGTCATGAAAATTTCAGTTCTTTGAATTAGAACATCACTGAACCATACAAATTTCATGAATCAACATGATCTCATGCAAGACACACTTTAGGCATCTAACTTTTACCAAGTTTGTATCAACCGAAGCAGATACAAGTGAGCACGCAAAAGATGCAAGAAAGAGCAATGATGGGTTTTTTCAACTATAAGAGAAATCATAAGAACCAAACGTTCCAATATACATAGTAGAACACTAATACAAATTAATTACCCGTACTCATCATCACCGTAAGAGGAAGATCTGACCCTCGATTTGGGTTTCACGGACGATTTCTTCTTGTCAGATCTGATCGACATCTGTTTACTTACATCTGACACAACCACACTATTCTCAAATATCACTGACAGTTTTGGTTTCTAATTCCCCGCCGATGACGACTGCAGCTTTTTCAAACGCCCGCGATTCGTCATCGCCGTCCGGGAGGCGGTCGGTACTGCATGCTTAATCCATAGCGGATCAATAAAGTCAGTAAATGGCCTTGAATCAGCAATGTCTTCAGAAGATAGCGTGAAACAGGTGAAGGAGAATGAGAGTCCCAAGATGGCACTCGAAGCTCGGCTAAGAGCTGCACCGCTGCTCAAATCATCAAGATCTAAAATGAAATGAAAATAAACAAGATCTGAGATGAAATTGATGGACCTAGAGGGCTTGAGAGGGCTAGGGCTTCGATTGAGAGGTATGATAAGGTATGAAATCACACTAGGACTTCGATTGAGAGGTATGATAAGGTTTGGCAATTCGATTGAGAGAAGAAATAAGGTCTGAGTATAGGATTGTTGTGGCTTAGAACTTAGAAGGAAGTAAGTGACCGAACCCAATCATATGCTCTTTTTTTAATTTCAAATTTTCACTTCTGCCTTTTTATTTTTTGCTCGTGTTTTTTACATAGATAACGTTTTTTTTAAACCTTATCTATTTAAAACCAAAAATTGCCCTTATAAATACATAATATTTTCTTATATGTATCTACAACGTTTTGTTAAAAAACATTGTAAAAAAAACACCACAACGTTTTTTTATAAAAACGTCATCTTTTAAGTGTTGTCGATTTATGGTTTTGTACTAGTGTTTGTTCAATAATTTATTTATTTTTAAAAAATTTCAGCATTGTTCAGAACTAGATAAGGATAATCAAGGTAATAAAGTCATTTAAAGTGAAGGGTCAAAATCATTTATTATTCATCATTCGTAGAAGGTATGTATATATCTATATTATAAAGTCGACCACTTTTTAGACGGTTACTTTTAGTGTTAATAATTAATTTGTGTAACTCTGTCACAAAAAAATGCTCAATAACTCCATCAATAATATTGATATTACTTATCCAAATACTTAAATTATATTATTCAGTTATGAAAGTAGTATACACACAAGCCAATCATATTTGATATGATGTAACATATACTTTGTAATCTTATTCATTTAGTAATAAAGGAATTGATTTTTTTAAAAAGCATTTTATATTATCTACATAGTGTTGTTTTATTAAATGTGATAAACCCATAGTTTTGAGCAATGCTTTCAGAATCATGATGGTGATCATGCTAATGAGATCTAAATTCTAGATAGCTCACAAACTAAAATTGTTCCTAATCGTTGGATTACTAAAAAGGGGATTAGTAAATCCGGATAGATTAGTACATACGTTGCTTGCTCTTAAGAAGAGGATGATTGATCTCATAATCATTTGTGTGGAGACACTAAAGCAAGTATGTATGTGCTTATTGGAGAATAAGTTCACTGAACGTGGCTCGCTAAGGAATACCTAATGGAGTTTTACTCGCCTGTCAATAGGAATTCCTCTAGTGATAGTAGTACAAGTGATCCTTGGACTTGAGATCATCATAGTATCTTGTGTATGATGAGTTATACTTTGACATGTCCCTTAAGACCTTTGGGGTATATCAAAGGTATGATTGGGAATAATAAGTTGTGCATGGAGATAGGTGAATGATCAACAAAGAATCTACCACGTCTAGTAAAAGATGTGAATGTCCTATGTGATTCGATAAATGACAACTCAGTAGTCTTTGGCCAAGGCAGAATGAAATTAGAAAGGGTTTCTAATTTGCATTATTTAGAGTTGTGCATTTGAGAATCGAAATACATATAATTAAATAAAATAAGACTTGACAGTAAATCCATGTCTTATATTTAATTGGGACATTGTATAGTAGAAGGATTGAATTGTACGGTAACTATTCACTGAAAGGTTCTTTTATGATTAATGTTGAAATCTATATTATCTGGAAAGTCGTTGATCGCTAAGGGGGCTTACCCTTATTGTAGAATAAATATTATTTATTTAAATGAATTAAATAGTTTAATTTATTTATTTAAATAAAATTAGAATTGTTCTAATTGATTTATGCACAACCGGTTTAATATGGAGAACCAAAAGGGTCACGCCGCAAAAGGAAAATATTTATTTAAGAAATAAATGGCATAATTGTAATAATAAGTTAAGTGTGTTTAATTTAATCTCTATGGAGATAGAATAAATTAAATAGCTTAATATTTATTATTTAATATTTTGAAAATATTAAATATAAATTAATAAGAGGAGTCTTATTATTATTATTACTATTATTATTATTTAATTCCTAATAGGGATTGGGAATTAATTAATAGAAGTACTCTCCCATGAATTCCTAATTGGATTAGGAGCATAATTAATTAAAGGAGTTTAATTATAATAGAAACCCTAATCCTAAATAGTTTAGGGAAGGGTTTATTCCTACATCTATAAATAAGAGGAGTCTTATCATAGATTAGGGTTACAAACTCTTGCATTAGATTGTGGAGAGTACTTACAATTTCTATATAGATAGAAACTAGGGTTTTGCCAATACCCAACTTCTTGAATACCTATTCTTCCTTGGTGGATCACCTCTAGAGGCCAAACACTTGGGTGGCTAACGTTGATCAAGCAAAGGAATTTAGTTGGTGGAATTCAAGGAGAACGCGAAAGAATAGGACGTGAACTTGTACCCGAGGAAGCACGGTTCTACGAGGGTATAATTTCTTAATCTCTATCTCTTTCGTTTAAATCGTTAATTGAGCACATAGATTGATCTTGGTGATGGTTTGTATAAAAATTTTAAAATCCGTTTTATCGCGCTTCCGCACTATTTATGTAATTTGATTGAATGTTCGCGCTTTATACAAGCCTAACAGTGGTATCAGAGCCTAATCTTGTGCTAAGTATCGATTTTGATACTTCCATGTGTGTATGGTATGCGATTGGATCGAAATTTTTGGGCAAAATTCATTTTTCCCGAATCTGCTGCGCGGCGCAGCTACGCCGGCTCCAGTTCATTCTGGAGCGCAGCTGCGCCCAAACCCAGAAAAATCATTTTTGGGGTTCAGCGCAGCTGCGCCGATTCCTAGTTCATTCTGGGCGCAGCTGCGCCGGACAGCAGAATCCAAGAAAAATATTTTTCCTTCAATTAAAATAAATTGTTTATTTAATTGATATAAGTTTAAAATAAAGATGTTTATTTTATCTGAAATAGGATTTCAGATTGCTAAAATTAAAGGAGTTTAATTTGGATTTGGTTTTTGATTAAAATAAAAGAGTTTATTTTGTTTCAAACCTAAATATTAGCAAAACTTTTACCCATTAATTGATATCAATGCATATATGGAATGGTTTTATAATTCATGGGATGAATGTTATTTATTGATATATATAGAGATATGTATGATAATAAATAGGGATTGATTATGGACTATTGACCAATGTGTGATTGGATTTATTTTAGTAGATGCTTGAATGTATGGGTTTTTATAAATGGGGTCTGCGTACCTCGTCTTCTCTAATTTTTTCTTAATGTAAATTCTATCTCCCTCCTATGTACTCCCCCTTGACTGCTGATCAAGGTTTCTATTTATTGTAAATAGTTTATGTAATAGGACTAGTTAGAATTAATTTTGAAGAATTGGAGACAAAGGAGCAAGGAGCGCTTGAAGACCCGTTTGTATTGGAGCCTGGGTTTAAATGTAATAGTTATATTTAAATTTTATTCTTGCACCCTAGGTTTGACCTTTTGGTTCACTTGGTGGCTCTAGTGAACCAAACTAGAATAAAAGTCCATCATCAGTCCGGGTAGAATATAGTATTCTATATGTGCATACTTACTATGTATATATTATATATTATACAACATGCTTCGCATGTTAAATAATATGACACGTATTTTATATATATATGTGCCATGCGCGCTAAACAAGATGAGACTAATAATAATAAACCCCTCAAAGAAATTATATTAAGTCCTAAGCGTTCAAAGATATTTGGAATATCGAACGTCGCCTTCTAGCATGGTAAAGCAATAGAGTATTAAATATTTAATATGAGTTTGTTGTGTCACCACAAGGCAAGTATTAAATATTTAAGATGTTGCTTTATCACATTTGATGCTTATAAATAGACTGAACGATGCTGTTTTGTTGTGTCACCACAAGGACAGTGTTTTTCTTTCGAATATATGGACGTGCTAGGTTGGACTTAACTTGGATAATTTTGATTCGGATGTGTCACCACTTGATCAAAATAATCTAAGAGGCAAAATAAAAGGAGTTACATAGTGATGTAATTGATAATAGTTGTCTACCTATTTATTTATATATCGTTTGTTGTGTCACCACAAGGCTATATACATTTAAAATGGGATCCTTAATTTCACGCGCAAATCTTTAATTAGAATTGCGGAACTATATAATGAGGGTAATATAGTTTGATGAAAATAGTGGGAGATACCAATTTAAATAAAGACCTAATTTATTTTGGTAATTAATTAAATGAATGTATGCTAAAATGTTGTCTATTTCACATGTAGAATTTAAAAATGTCAAACTCACTATCACTGCGTAGCATACTTGATGCTAACAAACTGACCGGACTGAATTACAAAGACTGGTTAAGGAATCTGAGAATTGTTCTCACTGCTGAAAAGATTTCTTATGTCCTAAATTCGCCAGTCCGTTCAAATGTTGCAGAAACAGCCTCTGAGGAAGAGATTGCTACTTTAAAAAAGTGGCAAGATGATGCAATCTTGGCTCAATGCATCATGCTCGCATCCATGAGTAACGAGCTTCAGCGTCAGCATGAAACTATGGATGGTCCTACTATATTGCTGCACCTCAAAGAGTTGTATGGTGAGCAAAGTATGACTGCTAGATATCAGATATCTAAGGAGCTCTTCCGATCTCGTATGACCGAGGGCACTGCTATTGAGACTCATGTCCTTAAGATGATCAATCTGATTGAACAACTTGGACAGCTTGGGTTCGTGATGGATGGGGAGTTAAGTCAAGATTTGATCTTGCAATCACTCCCGGACACCTTCTCACAATTTGTTGTGAAGTTTCACATGAATAAGTTGGACGTCAGCTTGCCTGAGCTACTTAACATGCTGAAAACTACTGAAGTACACTTCTCATCCAACAAGAACTAAGTCTTACTAGTGGATGATTCTTCCAAGAAAAGGAAGAGGCCCAAGGTATCCTCTGAAAAAAAGAAAAACAAGAAGGCTAAGGGCAAGGTGAAGAGAAAGGATAAAAAGAAACCTGATCTAGATAGCAAAGAAATTTGCTACCACTGCAATAAGTCGGGACACTGGAAGAGGAACTGCAAGGAGTATCTTGCGGACCAGAAGAAGATTGGAGAAGCTTCGACTTCCGATATAGGTTTGTTCATGATTGAAATTATTTTTTCTGAAAGTCAAAATTTTACTTGGGTATTGGATACCGGCTGTAGTTCTCACATATGTAATAATATGTAGGGACTAAGTAGAAGTAGAAAGCTAAACAAGGATGAAGTTGTCCTACGAGTGGGAAATGGAGCAAAGGTTGCTGTATTAGCTGTAGGGACTTATTGTTTAGCACTGCCTTCGGGCAAGTTCATTAGTTTAAATAATTGTTATTATGTTCCGACACTCATTAGAAACATTATTTCAATTTCTGTATTGGATATGGATGGTTTTGATATTATAATAAAGAACAATAGTTGTTCCATTTATAATAAAAATGTTTTATATGGTGTTGGCAATCTACTGAATGGACTTTACATACTTGACTTGCATGAAAATATAGTTCAAATTGAACAAACTAAGAAAAGAAAAAAAGATGATGTTAATTATACCTTTTTGTGGCACTGTAGACTCGGTCATATCAATGAAACAAGATTATCTAAGTTGCATAAAGATGGGCTTTTAGAGCTATCTGATTACGAATCATATCCAACTTGTGAATCTTGTCTCGTGGGTAAAATGACTAAATCTCCTTTTAGTGGAAAAGGAGAAAGAGTTACAGAGTTATTAGCGTTGGTACACACAGACGTATGTAGACCTATGACAACGAATGCACGAGGAGGGTATTCTTATTTTATTACTTTCACTGATGATCATTCTAGATTTGGATATGTGTATTTAATGAAATACAAATCTGAATCATTTGAAAAGTTCAAAGAATTCAGAAGTGAAGTAGAGAAGCAAACTGGTAAGAGTATTAAGATTCTTCGATCGGATCGAGGAGGGGAATACTTAACCAACGAATTTCTCAATTGTCTCAAAGAAAATGGTATAATCTCACAATAGACTCCACCAGGGACGCCACAGTTGAATGGTGTATCTGAAAGGAGAAATCGAACATTGTTGGACATGGTTCGTTCCGTGATGAGTTTTACCGAACTTCCAGTATCCTTCTGGAGTTATGCCCTAGAATCGGCTGCATACCTACTTAACAAGGTACCTATCAAATCCGTCCCAAAGACCCTATATGAGATATGGACAGGGAGGAAACCAAATCTTAAGCATGTTAAGATAAGGGGTTGTCCAACTTATGTGAAAAGGTTTCAAAAGATAAGCTTGGGACAAAATTTGACAAGTGCAAAGTTGTGGGATATCCTAAAGAAAGTTTAGGGCATTATTACTATAATCCTATATGCTGCCTTCTTGGATAAAGATGTTTGTGTTAGGTTTGTATATAGCGCGAACATGCAATCAAATCATAAATAGTGCGGAAGCGCGATAAAATGGATTTTAAAATTTTTATACAAACCATCACCAAGATCAATCTATGTGCTCAATTAACGATATAAACGAAAGAGATAGAGATTAAGAAATTATACCAAAGTAGAACCGTGCTTCCTCGGGTACAAGTTTAACTCCAATTCCTTCGCGTTCTCCTTGAATTTCACGGATGAGATTCCTTCCTTTGATCAACGTTAGCCACCCAAGTATTTGGCCTCTAGAGGTGATCCACCAAGGAAGAATAGGTATTCAAGAAGTTGGGTATTGGCAAAACCCTAGTTTCTATCTCTATAGAAATTGCAAGTACTATCCACAATCTAATGCAAGAGTGTGTAACCCCAATCTATGATAAGTCTCCTCTTATTTATAGATGTAGGAATAACCCTACCCTAAACTATTTAGGATTAGGATTTCTATTATAATTAAACTCCTTTAATTAATTATGCTCCTAATCCAATTAGGAATTCATGGGAGAGTACTCCTATTAATTAATTCCCAATCCCTATTAGGAATTAAATAATAGTAATAGTAATAATAATAATAAGACTCCTCTTATTAATTTATATTTAATATTTCTGAAATATTAAATAATAAATATTAAGCTATTTAATTTATTCTATCCCCATAGATTAAATTAAATACACTTAACTTATTATTATAATTATGCCATTTACTTCTTAAATAAATATTTTTCTTTTGCGGTGTGACCCTTTAGGTTCTCCATATTAAACCGGTTGTGAATAAATCAATTAGAACAATTCTAATTTTATTTAAATAAATAAATTAAACTATTTAATTCATTTAAATAAATAGTATTTATTTTACAATAAGGGTAAGCCCCCTTAGCGATCAACGACTTTCCAGATAATATAGATTTCAACATTAATCACAAAAGAACTTTTCAGTGAATAGTTACCGTACAATTCAATCCTTCTACCATACAATGTCCCAATTAAATATAAGACATGGATTTACTGTCAAGTCTTATTTTATTTAATTATATGTATTTCGATTCTCAAATGCACAACTCTAAATAATGCAAATTAGAAACCTTTTCTAATTTCACTCTGCCTTGGCCAAGGACTACCGAGTTGTCATTTATCGAATCACATATGACATTCACATCTTTTACTAGACGTCGTAGATTCTTTGTTGATCATTCACCTATCTCCATGCACAACTTATTATACCCAATCATACCCTTTGATATACCCCAAAGGTCTTAAGCGACATGTCAAAGTATAACTCATCATACACAAGATACTATGATGATCTCAAGTCCAAGGATCACTTGTACTACTATCACTAGAGGAATTCCTATTGACAGGCGAGTAAAACTCCATTAGGTATTCCTTAGCGAGCCACGTTCAGTGAACTTATTCTCCAATAAGCACCTACATACTTGCTTTAGTGTCTCCACACAAATGATTATGAGATCAATCATCCTCTTCTTAAGAGCAAGCAACGTATGTACTAATCTATCCGGATTCACTAATCCCCTTTTTAGTAATCCAACGATTAGGAACAATTTTAGTTTATGAGCTATCCAGAATTTAGATCTCATTAGCATGATTACCATCATGATTCTAAAAGCATTGCTCAAAACTATGGGTTTATCACATTTAATATAACAGCACCGTGTAGATAATATAAAATGCCTTTTAAGAAAATCAATTCTTTTATTAATAAATGAATAAGATTATAAAGTATATGCTACATCATATCAAATATGGTTGGCTTGTGTGCATACTACTTTCAATCTCCCACTTGCACTAAAGCCAATCGGCATGGTATCTAATACCCATCTTCTCTAAGTGACGATCAAACTGTTGTTAAGTTAAAGCTTTAGTAAATGGATCTGCAATGTTGTCTTGAGAGTCCACACGTTCCAGGGTGACATCTCCTCTTTCAATGATCTCTCTAATCAAATGAAACCACCGCAACACGTGTTTGGATTTCTGATGAGACTTGGGTTCGTTAGCATGCGCAACAGCTCCATTGTTGTCACAGAATAAAGGTACGGCTCCTCTAATGCTAGGAACCACTCCAAGTTCAGTTATGAACTTTTTCACCAAACAGCTTCCTTTGCAGCTTCACTTGCAGCTATGTACTCTACCTCTGTCACTGAATCAGCAACTGTTTGCTGTTTGGAACTCTTCCAACTCACCACGCCACCGTTTAAGGTAAACACATACCCTGAAACGGATTTACTGTCATCTTGGTCCATTTGAAAACTTGAGTCTGTATAGCCCTCTAGTTTCAATTCAGACCCACCGTAGACAAGAAATATATCCTTAGTTCTTCTCAAGTACTTTAGGATATTTTTCACTGCCTTCCAGTGCTCTTCTCCTGGATTCAACTGATATCTGCTCGTTACACTAAGTGCATGAGCGACATCTGGTCTAGTACATATCATACCGTACATGATAGATCCTATTGCGGAAGCATAAGGAATCTTACTCATACGGTCTCTCTCCTCAGGTGTCTTTGGGCCCTGTTTCTTGGAGAGATGTATTCCATGGCTCATCGGCATGAGACCTCTCTTGGAATCTTCCATGCTAAACTTCTTTAGCATCGAGTCAATGTACTTTCCTTGGGTCAAGCCCAACATCCTTTTAGACCTATCTCTATAGATCTTTATCCCCAAAATATAGGATGTCTCACCCAAGTCCTTCATGGAGAAGTGTTTAGATAACCAAATTTTGATCGACTGTAGCATAGGAACATCATTCCCTATCAGTAATATATCATCAACATATAATACAAGGAATGAAACAGCGCTCCCACTAACCTTCTTGTACACACAAGGTTCATCCTCATTTTTGATAAAATCAAACCTTTTGATTATCTCATCAAACTGGATGTTCCATTTTCGAGAAGCTTGCTTCAATCCATAAATGGATCGTTGTAGCTTACAGACTTGGTTTGTTCCAACCGTTAAAACAAAACCTTCTGGCTGTATCATGTATACATTCTCCTCAAGCTCTCCATTGAGGAAGGTCGTTTTCACGTCCATTTGCCAGATCTCGTAGTCATAATAAGCTGCAATTGCAAGCAAAATCCGAATGGACTTGAGCATAGCTACTGTTGAGAAGGTTTCATCATAGTCAACTCCTTGTCTTTGTTAAAAAAATCTTTTGCAACTAGTCGGGCCTTATAGGTCTCTACTTTGCCATCTGCTCTATTCTTTCTCTTAAAGACCCATTTACACCCAATAGGCTTAATGCCCTCAGGTGGTGAAACCAAAGTCCATACTTGGTTTTTATACATGGAGTCCATCTTGGATTTCATGGCTTCTAGCCATTTCTCTGAGTCTTCACTACTTATAGCCTCTTCGTAAGTCAATGGATCATTATCATCTATGATGCGTACTTCATCATCATCCTCTATGATGAATCCATACCTATCAGGTATCTTCGGTACTCTTCCAGATTTACGAATAGGTAGTGGTACAGTAGGTTCTTGTACTTGGTTAGGTACCTGACTTTGATCCGTAGTATTTTGTGGTTCTTAAACTTCTTCAAGATATATCTTACTCCTACTGACCCCTTCAAGGATAAACTCCTTTTCCAAGAAGGCAGCGTGTTTCGCAATAAACACCTTTTGATCAGTAGGATAATAGAAATAATACCCTGATGTTTCCTTAGGATATCCCACGAATCTACATTTGTCGGATCTAGTTTTCAGCTTATCATGTTCAAACCTTTTGACATAAGCTGGACAACCCCAACTCTTAACATGCTTAAGATTTGGTTTCCTCCCTGTCCATATCTCATATGGGGTCTTTGGGACGGATTTGGTAGGTACCTTGTTAAGTAGGTATGCAGCCGATTCTAGGGCATAACCCTAGAAGGATACTGGAAGGTCGGTAAAACTCATCATGGAACGAACCATATCCAACAATGTTCGATTTCTCCTTTCAGATACACCATTCAACTGTGGCGTCCCTGGTGGAGTTCATTGTGAGATTATACCATTTTTTTTTGAGACAATTGAGAAACTCATTGGTCAAATATTCCCCTCCTCGATCCGATCGAAGAATCTTAATACTCTTACCAGTTTGCTTCTCTACTTCACTTCTGAATTCTTTGAACTTTTCAAATGAGTCAGATTTGTATTTCATTAAATACACATATCCAAATCTAGAATGATCATCAGTGAAAGTAATAAAATAAGAATACCCTCCTCGTGCATTCGTTGTCATAGGTCCACATACGTCTGTGTGTACTAACGCTAACAACTCTGTAACTCTTTCTCCTTTTCCACTAAAAGGAGATTTAGTCATTTTACCCATGAGACAAGATTCATAAGTTGGATATGATTCGTAATCAGATAGCTCTAAAAGCCCATCTTTATGCAACTTGGATAATCTTGTTTCATTGATATGACCGAGTCTACAGTGCCACATAAAGGTATAATTAACATCATCTCTTTTTCTTTTCTTAGTTTGTTCAATTTGAAGTATATTTTCATGCAAGTCAAGTATGTAAAGTCCATTCAGTAGATTGCCAACACCATATAAAACATTTTTATTATAAATAGAACAACTATTGTTCTTTATTATAATATCAAAACCATCCATATCCAATACAGAAATTGAAATAATGTTTCTAATGAGTGTCGGAACATAATAACAATTATTTAAACTAATGAACTTGCCCAAAGGCAGTGCTAAACAATAAGACCCTACAGCTAATGCAGCAACCTTTGCTCCATTTCCCACTCGTAGGACGACTTCATCCTTGTTCAGCTTTCTACTTCTGCTTAGTCCCTGCATATTATTACATATGTGAGAACTACAGCCGGTATCCAATACCCAAGTAGAATTTTGACTTTCAGAAAAATTAATTTCAATCATGAACAAACCTAGATCGGAAGTCGAACCTTCTCCAAGCTTCTTTTGGTACGCAAGATACTCCTTGCAGTTCCTCTTCTAGTGTCCCGACTTATTGCAATGGTAGCAAATTCCTTTGCTATCTGGATCAGGTTTCTTTTTATCCTTTCTCTTCGCCTTGCCCTTAGCATTATTGTTTTTCTTCTTTTCAGAAGATACCTTGGGCCTCTTCCTTTTCTTAGAAGAATCATCCACTAGTAAGACTTGGTTCTTGTTGGATGAGAAGTGACCTTCAGTAGTTTTCAGCATGTTAAGTAGCTCAGGCAAGCTGACGTCCAACTTATTCATGTGAAAATTCACAACAAATTGTGATAAGGTGTCCGGGAGTGACTGCAAGATCAAATCTTGACTTAACTCCCCATCCATCACGAACCCAAGCTGTCCAAGTTGTTCAATCAGATTGATCATCTTAAGGACATGAGTCTCAACAGTAGTGCCCTCGGTCATACGAGATCGGAAGAGCTCCTTACATATCTGATATCTAGCAGTCCTACTTTGCTCACCATACAACTCTTTGAGGTGCAGCAATATAGTAGGAGCATTCATAGTTTCATGCTGACACTGAAGCTCGTTACTCATGGATGCGAGCATGATGCATTGAGCCAAGATTGCATCATCTTGCCACTTTTTGAAAGTAGCAATCTCTTCCTCAAAGGCTGTTTCTGCAACATTTGCACGGACTGGCGAATTTAGGACATAAGAAATCTTTTCAGCAATGAGAACAATTCTCAGATTCCTTAACCAGTCCGTGTAATTCGGTCCGGTCAGTTTGTTAGCATCAAGTATGCTACGGAGTGATAGTGAGTTTGACATTTTTAAATTCTGCATGTGAAGTAGACAACATTTTAGTATACATTCATTTAATTAATTACCAAAATAAATTAGGTCTTTATTTTAAATTGGTATCTCCCACTATTTTTATCAAACTATATTATCCTCAATATATAGTTCCACAAATCTAATTAAAGGTCTGCTAGTGAGAACAAGGATCCCATTTCAAATGTATATAGCCTTGTGGCGACACAATAAACGATATATAAATAAATAGGTAGACAACTATTGTCAATTACATCTCTATGTAATTACTTGTATTTTGCCTCTTAGATTATTTTGATCAAGTGGTGATACATCCGAATCAAAATTATCCAAGTTAAGTCCATCCTAGCACTTCCATATATTCGAAAGAAAAATAATGTCCTTGTGGTGACACAACAAAACAGCATCGTTCAGTCTATTTATAAGCATCAAATGTGATAATGTAACATCTTAAATATTTAATACTTGCCTTGTGGTGACACAACAAACTCATATTAAATATTTAATACTCTATTGCTTTACCATGCTAGAAGGCGACGTTCGATATTCCAAATATCTTTGAACGCTTAGCACTTAATATGATTTCTTTGAGGGGTTTATTATTATTAGTCTCATCTTGTTTAGCGCGCATGCACATATATATATATATATATATATATATATATATATATATAAAATACGCGTCATATTATTTAACATGCGAAGCATGTTGTATAATATATAATATATACATAGTAAGCATGCACATATAGAATACTATATTCTACCCAGACTGATTATGGACTTTTATTCTAGTTTGGTTCACTAGAGCCACCAAGTGAACCAAAAGGTCAAACCTAGGGTGAAAGAATAAAATTTAAATATAACTATTACATTTAAACCCGGGCTCCAATACAAACGGGTCTTCAAGCACTCCTTGCACCTTTGTCTCCAATTCTTCAAAATTAATTCTAACTAGTCCTATTACATAAACTATTTACAATAAATAGAAATCTTGATCAGCAGTCAAGGGGAAGTACATAGGAGGGAGATAGAATTTACATTAAGAAAAATTAGAGAGGACGAGGTACGCAGACCCCATTTATAAAAACCCATACATTCAAGCATCCACTAAAATAAATCCAATCACACATTGGTCAGTAGTCCATAATCAATCCCTATTTATTATCATACATATCTCTATATGTATCAATAAATAACATTCATCCCATGAATTACAAAACCATTCCATATATGCATTGATATCAATTAATGGGCAAAAGTTTTGCTAATATTTAGTTTTGAAACAAAATAAACTCTTTTATTTTAATCAAAAACCAAATTCAAATTAAACTCTTTTAATTTTAGCAATCTGAAATCCTATTCCAGATAAAATAAACATCTTTATTTTAAACTTATATCAATTAAATAAACTATTTATTTCAATTGAAGGAAAAAAAAATTCGGATTCTACTGTACGGCGCAGCTGCGCCCAGAAGCGCAGCTGCGCTCCAGAATGAACTGGAGCCGGCGCAGCTGCACCGCGTCGCTGATCCAAAAAAAATTAATTCTGCCTAAAAATTTCGATCCAATCGCATACCATACACATATGGAATCATCAAAATCGATAATTAGCACAAGATTAGGCTCTGATACCACTATTAGGTTTGTATATAGCACGAACATGCAATCAAATTACATAAATAGTGCCGAAGCGCGATAAAACGGATTTTAAAATTTTTATACAAACCATCACCAAGATCAATCTGTGTGCTCAATTAACGATATAAACGAAAGAGATAGAGATTAAGAAATTATACCCTCGTAGAACCGTGCTTCCTCGGGTACAAGTTCAACTCCAATTCCTTCGCGTTCTCCTTGAATTTCACGGATGAGATTCCTTCCTTTGATCAACGTTAGCCACCCAAGTGTTTGGCCTCTAGAGGTAATCCACCAAGGAAGAATAGGTATTCAAGAAGTTGGGTATTGGCAAAACCCTAGTTTTTATCTCTATAGAAATTGCAAGTACTCTTCACAATCTAATGCAAGAGTGTGTAACCCCAATCTGTGATTAGACTCCTCTTATTTATAGATGTAGGAATAACCCTACCCTACACTATTTAGGATTAGGGTTTCTATTATAATTAAACTCCTTTAATTAATTATGCTCCTAATCCAATTAGGAATTCATGGGAGAGTACTCCTATTAATTAATTCTCAATCCCTATTAGGAATTAAATAATAGTAATAGTAATAATAATAATAATAATAAGACTCCTCTTATTAATTTATATTTAATATTTCTGAAATATTAAATAATAAATATTAAGCTATTTAATTTATTCTATCCCCATAGATTAAATTAAATACACTTAACTTATTATTACAATTATGCCATTTACTTCTTAAATAAATATTTTCCTTTTGCGGTGTGTGACCCTTTTGGTTCTCCATATTAAACCGGTTGTGAATAAATCAATTAGAACAATTATAATTTTATTTAAAAAAATAAATTAAACTATTTAATTCACTTAAATAAATAATATTTATTCTACAATAAGGGTAAGCCCCCTTAGCGATCAACGACTTTCCAGATAATATAGATTTCAACATTAATCACAAAAGAACCTTTCAGTGAATAGTTACCGTACAATTCAATCCTTCTACCATACAATGTCCCAATTAAATATAAGACATGGATTTACTGTTAAGTCTTATTTTATTTAATTATATGTATTTCGATTCCCAAATGCACAACTCTAAATAATGCAAATTAGAAACCCTTTCTAATTTCATTCTGCCTTGGCCAAGGACTACTGAGTTGTCATTTATCGAATCACATAGGACATTCACATCTTTTACTAGACGTGGTAGATTCTTTGTTGATCATTCACCTATCTCCATGCACAACTTATTATACCCAATCATACCCTTTGATATACTCCAAATGTCTTAAGGGACATGTCAAAGTATAACTCATCATACACAAGATACTATGATGATCTCAAGTCCAAGGATCACTTGTACTACTATCACTAGAGGAATTCCTATTGACAGGCGAGTAAAACTCCATTAGGTATTCCTTAGCGAGCCACGTTCAGTGAACTTATTCTCCAATAAGCACCTACATACTTGCTTTAGTGTCTCCACACAAATGATTATGAGATCAATCATCCTTTTCTTAAGAGCAAGCAACATATGTACTAATCTATCCGGATTCACTAATCCCCTTTTTTAGTAATCCAACGATTAGGAACAATTTTAGTTTATGAGCTATCCAGAATTTAGATCTCATTAGCATGATCAGCATCATGATTCTAAAAGCATTGCTCAAAACTATGGGTTTATCACATTTAATATAACAGCACCATGTAGATAATATAAAATTCCTTTTAAGAAAATCAATTCTTTTATTAATAAATGAATAAGATGATAAAGTATATGCTATATCATATCAAATATGATTGGCTTGTGTGCATACTACTTTCAGTTTATCATTGAAGGAGCTAGTGGGAGGGTAATAGATCTTGAGAGAGTTCAAGAACCACAAAGTGCTACAAGGCATAGTGTCTAGAGGGTGTAAATGGGTTTTTAAAGAGAAATACCAGGGCAAATGACAAGGTGGAGACCTATAAGACCAAACCTATTTAAAAGGTTTCAAATAAAGTCAAGGAGTTGACTATAATAAAACCTTATTACCGAGTAATGCTCAAGTCCATTTGGATTTTGCTTGTGATTGCAACTTATTACGAAATCTAGCAAAATGGATGTGGAGACGTCCTTCCTCAATGAAGACTTGAGGAGAATGTATGTATGATACAGCCAGAGGAATTTATTTCAATAGTTGAAGCAAATCGTGTTTTAAGCTACAATGATCCATTTATGGATTGAAGCAAGCTTCTCAAAGATGGAACGTTCATTTTAATGAGACAATCAAAAGAGTTTGATTTTATCAAAAACAAGAATGAACCTAGTGTGTACAAAAGGGTCAGTGGGAGCACTGTGACATTCTTAGTATTATATGTTGATATATTACTGATAAGGAATGACACACCAATGCTACAATCAGTAAAAATAAAATTGTCTAAAACATTCCTCCATGAATAACTTGGAGGAGCATCCTATAAATTGGGGATATAAATCTATATTGATAGATTTAAAAGGATGTTCGGGCTTGACCCAATGAACGTATATTCATTCGATGCTAAAGGCGTTTAGCATGGCAAACTCCAAGAGAGGTATCATGATGATGAGCCATGGAGTGAATCTCTATAAAATTGTCTCTAATTTAAAGAGAGATCGTATGAGTTACTATCATGTATGCAATGAATATACAAGGCCTGATGTTGATCAGTCATATTCTAGAGAAGATCACTATAAGACAATGATAAACATCTTAAGTACTTAACCGGTATTGAAGATGTGATCATGATTCATGGTAGGTCTGAATTAAAACTAGAGGGCTAAACAGACTCAAGTTTTTCAGACTGACCAAGACGATAACAAATCCACTTTAGGGTAAATTGTTACCTTGAATGGTGGTGCAGTGAATTGGAAAGGTTCCAAAATAGCAAAGAGTTGCTGATTTAGTGACAAACACAAAGTATATAGCTGTAAGTGAAGCTGCAAGTTGATTGTTTGGATGAAAAGTTCATCACAGAACTAAGAATAGTTCCTAAGTCTCATCTTGGACTCAAACATGTGTTGCGGCACTTTCATTTGATTAGAGGAATCATTGAAAGATGAAAAGTCACTATAGAGATAGTGGACTCACAAGAACAACATTGCATATCTATTTATTGAAGCTTTATCCAAACGGCAGGATGATCGTCACTTAGAGAAGAAGGGTATTAGATACCATGGCGATTGGCTTTAGTGCAAGTGGGAGATTGAAAGTAGCATGCACACAAGCCAATCATATTTGATATGATGTAGCATATACTTTGTAATCTTATTCATTTAGTAATAAAAGAATTGATTTTCTTAAAAGACATTTTATATTATCTACATAGTGATGTTTTATTAAATGTGATAAACCCATAGTTTTGAGCAATGCTTTTAGAATCATGATGGTGATCATGCTAATGGGATCTAAATTCTAGATAGCTCACAAACTAAAATTGTTCCTAATCGTTGGATTACTAAAAAAGGGATTAGTGAATCCGGATCGATTAGTACATACGTTGCTTGCTCTTAAGAAGAGGATGATTGATCTCATAATCATTTGTATGGAGACACTAAAGCAAGTATGTAGGTGCTTATTGGAGAATAAGTTCACTGAATGTGGCTCGCTAAGGAATACCTAATGGAGTTTTACTCGCCTGTCAATAAGAATTCCTCTAGTGATAGTAGTACAAGTGATCCTTGGACTTGAGATCATCATAGTATCTTGTGTATGATGAGTTATACTTTAACATGTCCCTTAAGACCTTTGGGGTATATCAAAGGTATGATTGGGTATAATAAGTTGTGCATGGAGATAGGTGAATGAGCAACAAAGAATCTACCACGTCTAGCAAAAGATGTGAATGTCCTATGTGATTCGATAAATGACAACTCAGTAGTCCTTGGCCAAGGCAGAATGAAATTAGAAAGGGTTTCTAATTTGCATTATTTTGAGTTGTGCATTTGGGAATCAAAATACATATAATTAAATAAAATAAGACTTGACAGTAAATCCATGTCTTATATTTAATTGGGACATTGTATGGTAGAAGGATTGAATTATACGGTAACTATTCACTGAAAGGTTCTTTTGTGATTAATGTTGAAATCTATATTATCTGGAAAGTCGTTGATCGCTAAGGGGGCTTACCCTTATTGTAGAATAAATATTATTTATTTAAATAAATTAAATAGATTAATTTATTTATTTAAATAAAATTAGAATTGTTCTAATTGATTTATTCACAAACCGGTTTAATATGGAGAACCTAAAGGGTCACACCGCAATAGAAAAAATATTTATTTAAGAAGTAAATGGTATACTTGTAATAATAAGTTAAGTGTGTTTAATTTAATCTATGGAGATAAAATAAATTAAATAACTTAATATTTATTATTTAATATTTTGGAAATATTAAATATAAATTAATAAGAGGAGTCTTATTATTATTATTACTATTACTATTATTTAATTCCTAATAGGGATTGGGATTTAATTAATAGAAGTACTCTCCCATGAATTCCTAATTGGATTTAGGAGCATAATTAATTAAAGGAGTTTAATTATAATAGAAACCATAATCCTAAATAGTTTAGGGAAGGGTTATTCCTACATCTATAAATAAGAGGAGCCTTATCATAGATTAGGGTTACATACTCTTGCATTAGATTGTGGAGAGTACTTATAATTTTTATAGAGATAGAAACTAGGGTTTTGCCAATACCCAACTTCTTGAATACCTATTCTTCCTTGGTGGATGACCTCTAGAGGCCAAACACTTGGGTGGCTAACGTTGATCAAGCAAAGGAATTTAGTTGGTGGAATTCAAGAAGAACGCGAAAGAATAGGAGGTGAACTTGTACCCGAGGAAGCACGGTTCTACGAGGGTATAATTTCTTAATCTCTATCTCTTTCGTTTATATCGTTAATTGAGCACATAGATTGATCTTGGTGATGGTTTGTATAAAAATTTTAAAATTCGTTTTATCGCGCTTCCGCACTATTTATGTAATTTGATTGCATGTTCGCGCTTTATACAAACCTAACAAGTTATTCGTAAACGTATGATTTGTACCTCTAGATAATTCTAAAAATATTTATGTATATATGTATATAAAATATAGTTTATAATTTTAAACTTTAGTTAATGTAATTAAAATGATTAACATGTACCTTTAATAGAATATATACTTAAAAGTTTAAAAATTATTTTATATTAATTTAATATATATCTTTAAAATTAGAAATATTTTTGTGAAAATATATCATTGATTCTCTAAGATTTACTTCAAGCAAAGTAATGAAGAATTTTTTCCTAACAAAATAATTGTCACTAATTACATATTGTGAATAAAATTTATTTCATAAATAAAAATTTTCTTCATTAGTCCCTAAAAAAAAGGCTTATTTGGGAAGGAAACAATTCACTCACAAAATTTCATTCGCAAGAGCCCCAATTTCTTGTAGTGAGCACACATATGCATATATACTTAAATAAATAATAAAACAAAAAGTTGAATTCAATTATGACTCAAACAAATATATAAACTTTTGAACAATTTTTAATGAAGTATGTTATTAGTAATATAATTTTAGGAAAAAAAACTAAAAAATATTAATAACATTTTATCGGTCCATAAAACTAAAACAAAAGATTATAACAACTTTTATTAAATTGGTTACTAATTTATTAAAGAAAAATCAAACGCAATCAGTACATAACAAAATTTGGCTGAGAGAATACAAATAGTCTAAAATGACTTATTATTTTGGCAGTGTACTTGCAAAAATAAAAATAAAAATTAGTGTCTATCATAATTTGTTGCTGGGATAATACACTTTTTGGTCACTATACTAGGGTCCGATTTTCATTGTGATTACCGAAACTTTTTTTGTTACAATCGAATAATTGTACTCTCAAAAATTATAAAATGGTCATTATTTTTAATTTTCGTCCGAAAAGCGGACGGAATGCTGCCTGTCCATATTTTTGCTGACGTGGGCTTGCCATGCTTAAAAATTATTTTTAAAAAAATGTTGCTCATGAGTGTTGAACTCCAGACCTCTCCACACTAGAAACCTTATTGTCGACGCCGGGTTTTTCTCGTCTCTTTTGTCTTTTCCAAATTTAGCCTTTTGATTGAATGATTTTTAGAAAAGATTGGCATTAATGTCGACGGGGTTTTGAAAGATCGTTTTTTATGATGAGCCAATTAACCAGAGTCGCCAGTTGGTATATTTGAAATGGATGTACCAACTCATCCGAGTTTTCATTTTTTATAAATCGCTGGCTCATATGTGACTCCGAATTAATTGGTCTGCGAATCGAGATTCATAGAGTTCGGGGGCTTGCTTAAGTGAGGGGAAGGTGTTAGGCACCCCTCGACTTCCGTGAAGCACGGTTACCGCAATCTTGATGCTTTCCTATCCTTTAATTCATAAAATGTGTGGGTGCGCGTGTGTGTGTGTGTGCCTATGTAAATGTTGTGGTGAGTTTGCATAAAAGAATCATTTGGACTATTTAGGGAAAATTGTGTTTTTCTTTTGAGAATGCCTTAGAATGTCCATCGGCTTAAACGAGAAAGCTTTGCGAGAAAGGTTTGATTTTTAGTTGGCAAAACTATGAGATTTTCCTTAGGTGTCGTTTTGGCAAAACAAAAGTTTTAGACCTTCGTGAAAATAGGAATCGAAATCTATACATTGCTTTCATAAAATGATGGGCAACTTCTAGGATATCTTTCACCCTACGCACCAAGATTTAATAAAACGTTGTCTTATTTTATAAAACCATTTTTGTGACATTTGAAAACGACTTTCTTTAGCCTTCTCGTTTAATAGAAATCGACATTCATTAACACCTCCAATTTTTTAGCTACGTGATGCTAACCTCCTAGTTTGCTTGATTTTAAGGAAAAAACCTTCATCGTTTAATTTTTGAAATCATTTTTTCATGTCCCAAAATCCAATCAAGCATAAACACGCGTCGAGGCTATTCATGGGCATGTAAGCCATCAAAATAACCCCAAACGCCCACAATCACAAGTTTCACTATTTCGGGGCCTTAAACACGATTATCGCCTTGGCGTCGTTTTAAGGCCCGACGATTACATATTTACAATAACGGATACATCCACCCGATTACATACATTCAAAAATGTCCATCATCGGATTTGGACCACGGGGTCACATTCCTAGGCTCACATCCGAACTTATTGCACAACCATCAAATGGATATAACGAAAATAAACAACAACGGGATGCCTAACACTCTAGGATGTCTTACAATGACGATCGAAATACACTATGAATGATACCATACCATAATAGCTAAGATTTGCACCAAACGGATATCATCGGGCTATTAGGGGAAATTTCATTCCGATGAGACCCTCACTAATAGTCCCTAACCCATGGCTTCACAATAACATATAAGAAAAACTACATTTAAGGTGATTCGGATGACCAAAAGATTAACAAAATGGTATAACAAAATGCTAAGAACAAAGGGTTTTTCACCTTGCAATTAATCCCCACAATATGTATGAATTTGTGTATTGAGTAGAGTAGAGAATATGGAATATAATCTCACAAATTTGGTACAATTCCTCACTCTTTTTCACTCTTTTTCTCTCCTTATTGCTCTTGTTTTGCTGCTGTTTTTTGTTCCTACCGAGTTGCTGCTGCTGCTGAATGCTTCTCCCCTCTTCTTCTTTTTTTCCTGTATGCGAACTGGCCTAATAAAGCACTGCCAAGGGCAGCCGCAGATCTATCTGCGGCTGGCCGCAGATCTATCTGCGGCTGGCCGCAGATATATCTGCGGCTGGCCCTTGGTTCTCCCCCCCGTCCTTGGCCGCGAATTGATCTGCGGCTAACTGTGCTGATTTTCTCGTTTTCCGTGCCTCGTCTCGATTTTTGTGTCGTACCGTTGGTTTCCGCTGACGGATTTGCGCTCGGCAGTCCGGAACCCGTCGGGAAACGTGCCACGTCATCCGGGCAAGCACAGTGATCAGTAACTGACTCTCGACATTCGCTTGTTGTCGTGTCGGCTTCAATATCATCCCGTCGTGGTGGTTTTGAGGGTTCGTCTTTATGTCCACCCTTTATTCTCGTGTGCCGGGTCAATTGACGATTTTGCCCTCCTGTCAGGGTTAGTATAGGAAATGCAAAAATCGGGTGTCTACACTTATATTCCAACAAAAGCCACTGAACCAACTACCTATTATGCTAAAATTTATGTATCACTAATATTTAAACCACCTAGTGTCGTTTCTATGCATGTGAAAATAAGATAATATACTTTTTGGCCACTGTACTAGGAATTGTAATAATAATAATAATAATAATTATAATAATAATAATTGTAATAATTATTATTGTATTAATAATAATAAATTTTAAATACTTAAAATAATAATAATAATAACTATAATAATAATAATAATAATTAAAATACCCTAAAATAATATAAAGCAGTTACAAATTAAATACCCTAAATATAAAATTACATTCAAAGTTTTTTTAACCACTGAATCAAAATTTATTTTGTTTTTTTTTGTACTAGTCACGTGGGTATCAATGTTTTCGAGTAAAATTTATAATTTTGACAGATTTTTCTTTTTATTGTTATAGGACTCGATCAAATTAAATTTAAATTTAAAAAAACCCATGGGTAAGTATAAGAATCGATCTAATAAATTACAAAGATGAGTACATTAGCGAATAACAAATATTTATAATAGAAAGATTTGCCATAGTTCAATAATACTAATAATTGTATTAATAATAATACTTGTAATAATTAAAATAATAATAATAATTATTATTATTATAATAATTAAAATAATAATAATTAAATAATAATAATTAAAATAATTAAAATAACAATTATTATTATTATTTAAAATTTTAATTATCGCATTGGTAAACACTTTTGTCTTGTGAACACTTTTTAGTTTCTAACATTGGTAAATGCAGGCATGCAACAGCATGACTTATTTCATGGCTGCCAAATCTATGTTAAACTGTATATCACACTATATCATCTTTTGTATTTTGTTCAAGTCTTAATACTGACGGGCTTTGCAGGATTAATACCATAATAATAATAATAATAATTATTATTTTATTATTATTTAAAATTTTAATTATTATTATTATTTTAATTATTATTTTATTATTATTTTAATTATTTAAAATTTATTATTATTATTACAATAATAATTATTACAATTATTATTATTATTACAATTCCTAGTACAGTGACCAAAAAGTGTATTATCTCATCTTCACATGCATAGAAACGATGTTAGGTGGTTTAAATATTAGCGTTACATAAATTTTAGCATAATAGGTAGTTGATCTAGTGGCTTTTGTTGGAATATAAGGTTTCTAGTTTGGAGAGGTTTGGAGTTTGATACTTGTGAGCAACATTTTCTTTAAGGAAATTTTTAAGTCAGGCATTTCTGTCCTCCACGTCAGTAAAAATAACGGGCCAATATGCACAGTCAGCATTCCGTCCGTTATTGTTTTGTTGGTCGGATGCTCTGCAATGTTCTTGAAGTCCAATGCAGTGCTCATTTGATCTGTTTTGGCCTTATACTCTTGTATTTTCTTAAAATCTGAGTTTCACTGTTTGTCATATTGCGTTCCTTTTCTTGACATTTTGTATTGATCTGAGGAATGCCCCTAAGTATATGTATCTCTTTTCTTTTATATACATTTAAATTTAGCAAAAAATAAATTAAATAATACGGAACAACTTATAAGTACAATTTATACAGCTTATATGTACAATTTATATTATCCCATTTATGATATGTATTTTTACAACTTTAAATGGTTGTGATTTGTTAGTAATTGGTCAATATTTTTTTATTTTTACTTTTTATAAATAAATTGAATAAATTGTTTATTAGGTGATTGACATTCGAATTCGGATATTTGAATAATTTGTTTATTCGAATAAAAAATAGAAACGGATATTTTTCGCATTTGGACATAATTTTTAAATACTAAATACAAATATTTTTTGACAATTCTCCGAATACCGAATATGGTCTTACAAAAACATGCTTATTGGGATTATCTTAATTTAAGGCAACATTTTAATAGTCGTTGCAAAAAGTTATATAAAATATGCAACGAAAATAAAAATTGTTGCCAATGAATGCGGTCCATATTAGGCAACGAAATATAGCAACAAAAAAACTTTCGTTGCCCACGATGAGGAGAAATCAAGTGATTAGAAATTTTGCAACGAATTACTAACGAATTTTGTTTCCAAATTTTGCAACGACTTATGAATTTCGTTGCAAAAAGTGAAAGCCTGACACAATCTACAACGAAGGACAAGTTTCGTTGCTAAAGGTACACTTTTAGCAACGACTTTATAAGTCGTTGCCTGAAAAATCGTTGCTAAAGCCCCATTTTTAGCAACAAAAAAAACTTTCGTTGCCCACGATGACGAGAAATCAAGTGGCCAAAAATTTTGCAACGAATTTCTAACGAAATGTTTTCCCGCCAATGAAATAGCAACGAAATTTTACAATGACTTATGAATTTCGTTGCAAAAAGTGAAAGCCTGACACAATCTGTAATGTCCAGGATTTTTAACATTGTATTGAATTCTATTGTAATAAATAAAATTTATTTTATATAATTTTTCGGGTTTATTTGGATCCATGTAAACATTATTACTTAACTATATAATTATATGGTACAATAATTTTTCTTTGCATTAAAGGGGCTCACTGATAGTCCGGAATAAATCATTGAGTCAACCCTACGAATTTATTGGCAATAAAAATTTGAAAGATTAATAAATAATTTCATTTTTACTATTATCGGGTTAAATAATTCAAATGAGGAATTATTGCTAAAACAAATATTTTTAGCAATTAATTAATTGAATTAGTCATTCAATTTAAATATTAGATTATAATATTGTTAATTTAAATTGAGTCACCTTTTCTTTCATTTGGATTGGCCATTTCTTTTTAGTTATTTCGGATTTGGGCCAAATTCCATTTATTTTCATGTTGCGCCACTTTCTTTTTAGTCGGCCCAATTTAATTTGGGGGAGCCCAATTCCTTTTCCTCCTAACCGAGCAATCCTAACCCTTAGACCAGCTCTAGACCAAATCAATTGAAATGAAGGAAAATTTCAATCGGCAAAAGAAAATTGGGGGATGCAGAGCCTAGGGTCTAAGTCTCTACCGACCGGACAAATCAAACCCTCACCCATCAGCCCTAGGTTCTAATCAGTCAGATGGAGCGAGCGAGGAGGAAGCCTGAGGTCTCAACCCTCAATCGGGTAGCAACTGGAGGAAGGAAGAGGGATTGAGTCGCGTCTATTCAGTCCTAGGCCGTCAATCGAACGGGAGCGGAGAAAGGGGCGGTTGACAGCACGATAGCGCGAGAGGACTGGCGGCACGATTGGGAATGGGCAAGGACCAAGCGGCTGTTGAAGGGACCAAAGGACTTGAGCGTCGAGCGACCGACCGACGGAAGTGTGCAAGGCTCGAGAGGCGGCCAAACCCAGCTGGAATTGATAGGGCTTGACGCTGACAAGCAGTCGATAGCCACTCCTTCCTACCGTTGGTTCTTGACTGATCTATTAAGGTAATACCCAGCTATTGGGTAAATGTCTCGCTATAAATTGAGGCATAAATCTTAGCTAACTGCCGATTTGGTAAACCAAATTTGAGGGAGAGAGAGATTGCAGAGGAGAGTACGCTGTGAATGTCCGGCTGGGTGTCATATTATGGGAGACGAAGAAAGGCAGCCGTACGTACAAGCTCAAGGTATAAAGTGAGCTGCTATGGTTATTTGATTTGCTTTCTTATTTTTTCTGTAATTAGTTTGTGTTGATCGATTTCATTGGATTGAACCGTCTGTTGTATTGCTTGGGTTGTATTCCATTATTGGAAATTTTGGTGTCACAGAACCTTAAGGTTCGGACAACCTGATTGTTGTAGAGGGCATGGGTCAGTGTCAAGTTTTAATGCCCATTAGGTGTTTGTTGTAATGCCTAAACAAGGCTGTGATTCATTTTTTTGTGTTAAATGTTCTGTCGACAGCTTTGCTCATATGAAACTCAACTTTTGAATTGTTCATAGAACTAGAAACCAGTGTTGCCATAAATCTGTTTGGGATTTCCTATAGTGTCGAACAATGTTTTAGTTGGCTTGAAATAAGATTGCAGGAGCTTGTTAATTTGTGTGATTTTGTGGCTGCTGATTTCGGCATGCTTATAAAGGAACAAAACATGACTTTTCCAAAGTTGGTTGTCTAATTCATTGTTATTAAGCAAAGATAATCAACAAATGAAGTCTAATTGTTTAACTATTATCCAATAATACTTAAGTGTAATACTATTAGAATAACTATTAGTTATTATTGGAGTTAATAATACACTGATAAAATGTTACCAATTATTTATTATAATAAATATTTAATTATTCTAATAAATAAGTGTGAACAAAGTTAATTATTTAATTATGAGTTAATTAGTATTAAATAATAACCAAGTATGAGTAAAATTTATAATTTGATTATTTACTATTTAACATTAAATAATAAATAAAGGTAATACTTACTTAATTGTTATTAAGTTACTATTAATAATTAAGTAGGAATAAAATAAATTAATAATTATTTATTATCAATGAAAAATAAATAAAGGTAATAAATATTTAATTATTATGGGATAATAATTAAATATGAATAACGATAATAAATATATAATTATTATTTAATTAATATTAAATAATAATTAAGTATGAATAAGTTAATAAAATAATTATTTATTATTGAGTAATAAATAAAGATATTAAATATTTGATTGTTATTAATGATTTAATGTGAGTAAAGTAAATTATTTATTATTTCTCATTTAATAATAAATAAAGATAATAAGAACTTAATTCTTATCAACAATTAAGTATGGGTAGAGTGATACATTAATTTTCTAGTTAATGTTAAAAAGGGGAAATAATTTCGTAAATTCTCTTGAAAGGGAATAATAGCTAAGTATGAATGAATATTAAATAACCTATTTACTTGTTGCCACTATTAGCTAGTAATGCATAAATCAGTTTATTATTTAGAGTTGTAAATAATAACTTGGGTTACTAAATATTGCTAAGTTGAATATCCAATAAGCATGATTAGTTACTGAGATAATAACTGAGGGTCATTAAGTAATTTCTGATTAGCACAATATTGATTAGTAATTTAATGATAATAGAGTTAATAAAGGAATGTGAAATGTTTATTTTGCTAAATAAATAGCATAAGTGAGTGTATCGATATACAGTATGCAATGCCAATGGATAAACCGACTTTATCAACTGATAGGTTATCCAAGGTCAATTAATTAAAGCTAGGATTTAATTGTAGCTGAGCAAACAGGCAAGTTCCCTAATTCCATTCTTTCAGTATATTGAATGCAAGTTCTATCTTACTCAACTTTTACATTGAGCAAGTTTCTAAACCTTATGCATTATTTTGTGCAAAAAGGTATATATTGCAAGTTATTCTTTAAGCTTGAATCTTATCTCCAAGCATGCTTTAAGTGGTCTAATTACTTTTAAAATTATTCCACATCTTTGTATTTATTGACATTCGCACTCGTGCATTTGAATTCGTATATTTATTTAAGTTCAGAAATTTGTGAACTATTCATGGTTAAGTCTGGACCCTTGTTCGGTCAGGCAAGTATGTGAGAATTTATAAAAGCTATCCGAACCAATCGATGGTAAGGATTCTTAGACTAAATGGACACCCCTTTTATTATAGGGGAGTAACCCAAGTGTAGACACCCAAATTTTGCGTTTCCTTCTACTAACCATGACAGGAGGGCAAAATCGTCAATTGAACCAGATTGCGGGAGCAAAAGAGCGGGCACAAGGGCGAGCGCCCGGCACCGCCGCAATGTTTTGGGCAACCCAAGTTTACGTGACAATAAAGCCGTCCGAAGCAGGCACTTCCGAATGAGGTGGCGCGTCTCCCGGAAATTCCCGGACTGCAGAACACGAGCCTGTCAACGAAAACCGACGTTGCGGCACGAAAATCGAGGCGTGGCACGAAAATCGAGAAAGTCAAGCCCGCCAGCCGCGGATAGATCTGCGGCCAAGTGGGTGCGCCAGCACGAAAACCGGGAAATCAGCACTACCAGCTGAGTGCGATGGGAGGCGTGCCAGCTGGCCAGCCGCAGATCCATCTGCGGCCAGCCGCAGATAGATCTGCGGCTGGCTCTGGCCATCCTATTTTAAGCCGCTTCGGGCAGCATACAGGAGGTTCAGCAAGTTCAGCAAGTTTTGGAAGAAGAAGAATTTCTGCAGCCAGCAAAAAAAACACGGAAATAGAGAGAAAATAGCTAGATTTTGCAACAAAATAGGGAGGGGAAAGAAGAGGAAAAAAAGAGTGGAATTAATTCTTTTGAGTTTGATTGTATCAAATACATCCTTTATCCTATTCAAATACATAAGTTCACATCCATTTGAGATCAATTGCAAGGTGAAAATTTCTATTTTGTTCTAGCAATTCATGTCCTATTGATTTGGGTAAATTAGATATAATTTTCATGTATCTTGTTGAACAATGAATTAGGGATTATGAGTGAAGTTTCCATCGGAATAAACTCTTCCTAATAACCCGATGATATTCGTTCATTAATTTCTTGGTTTGTTTTAAGGTGTTATATTCGGTATCAATTCCTTTAAATCGTTATTTTAAGATGTCTTGGTATTGTTAGATTTATCCGGGTTGGTTTATTTTCTTGTAATATCCGATTGTTTGTGTGTGGATACTTGGTTGTGAGCCTAGGAAAAGCGACCCCGGGGTCCCGATCCGATGATGGACATATCTTGATGTAAGAAGTAGAGATGACGTAGTTCTCATTGTAAATATGTAATCGTTGGGCCTTAAAACGACGCTAAGGCGAGAATCGTGCTTAAGGCCCCGAAATAGTGAAATTTGTGATTGTTGGCGTTCGGGGACATTTTGATGGCTTACATGCCCATGAATAGCCCCGACGCGTGTTTATGCTTGATTTGATTTATGACACGAAATTGATTTCAAAGCTAAATGATAAGATTTTCATAAAATCAATCAAAGTAGGATATTAGAATCACGAGGTTAAAATTTGAGAGATGTTAATGAATGTCGATTCCTATCTAACGAGAAAGCTAAAGAAAATCGTTTTCAAACATCACAAAATTTGATTTTAGAAATAAGTAACGTTTTATTAAATCTTTGTGCATAGGGTGAAAGAGATTCTAGAAATTGCCCGATCATTTCATGAAAGCAACGTATAGATCTCGATTCCTATTTTGACGAAGGTTTAAAACTCTTGTTTCGCCAAAACGACACCTAATGAAAATCTCATAGTTTTGATAAATATAAAATCAAAATTTTCTTATAACGAACCAAGCTTTCTCGTGTATACCGAAAAGACATTCCGAAGCGTTCTCAAATTAAAACACGATTTTCCCTAAAAATCCAAATGATTCTTTCATACAAACTCACCACAACATTCACATAGGCACACACACACACGCGCGCGTACAACACAACATTTCATGAATTAAAGGATAGGAAAGCATCAAGATTGCGGTAACCGTGTTTCACGGAAGTCGGGGGGTGCCTAACACCTTCCCCTCGCTTAAGCAAGCCCCCGAACTCTATGAATCTCGATTCGCAGACCAATTAATTCGGAGTCACACATGAGCCAGCGATTTATAAAAAACGAAAACTCGGATGAGTTGGTACATCCATTTCAAATATACCAACTGGCGACTCTGGTCAATTGGCTCATCATAAAAACGATCTTTCAAAACCCCGTCGACCTCAATGCCGACCTTTTCCAAAAATCATCTAAACCAAAAGGCTAAAATTGGAAAAGACTAGAAAGCGAAAACCCGGCGTCGACAGCTGGTGACTCTGCTGGGGATCATTAGAGGGCTTAAGCCGCGTTCAAATCTTGATGCTGTCCTATCCTTTAAAAGTTCGTGAATATGCGTGTGCATGCGATATTTTGATCTTTTGTACTTTTGTTGTGTGAATGCGTGTTTTGTCCAATAAATGAATGATTGAATGGAATGGCTTTACTTTAAAGAAATCATTTGCATACGGTGAGGACGATGAATGTGAATGTATGTTGAGAGAGTACCTCCTCCTGAGGCGAACCTGTCGGTTGCTTATTACTGGACTCGATGGGGCTGCTCCCCGGAGATGGCTCAGGAAACGCACCACTCAAATCCGCTCCAATCGAAAGGGGCTCAAACGAGTAGATTGCGAAGATTTGGGAACCTTCATGCCGAAAAGCCTGCGAGAGTAACCCTAGGATAGGTCATCCTCAGAATAACCCAACGCAGGAAAAGTCTCTTCATGCCTTTTTACGTTTATATGTCTAAATGTCATGATCTCATTCAATATTCATACATCCCTTTTCTATGTCGAAAGAGATTACTAACCGCTGTGAATTGCAGGGAATAGTTGGGGGAGCATAATAAAGCATGTTTAGCATTGGTTATGGCACTAAAGGACTACTAACTTTCTCTTTTGCAGGGAAAGATTAAAGAACCCCAAAAACACAAAAAAAGTTTATAGCTTTAGCATGCATCCATGTTTTCATTTCCCCGGGACCTAAACTTCGAACCATTTGTCCTCTGTAGGATTGCTCCTCAAACCCGTTCGCAGTCTAAGAAAGCCCAGGTCTCTACATCTGAAATGGCTGATCTTCCTAACCATAATTCCATATCTCGGGAGGAGTTTTGATGATTTTAAAAGACAGATGATGGAAATGGCCACAATGTTAAAGGAACAGTTCTTAATCAGACAGGATCCGGTAAACCAGGGATCGCATAATACTCCACCACCAGGGGATGATCAGAATCCTCCTAAAAATGGTACAAACTTGCTTAAAGAGGACCAACCCCGACTCAAGGACGAGCCAGTCATCCCAAAGCCCGTTCCCATACCTAGCAGGACAGTGATTACTATCCCAGAAGAGGGGGATAATGACGACCTTCGGAGAAAAATGAAACAAATGGAGGAAACCATCCAATCTCTAAAGGGCATAGGATCCCTGGGCAGGGTTAATTACTCGGATTTATGTGTTTTCCCCGGAGCCAGATATCCAGAAAAGTTCAAAGTTCCCGAGTTTGAAAAGTACAATGGAAAGGGAGACCCCTATACACACTTGAAAATATACATTGGAGAACTCGGGGCTTATGCCGAGGACGAGGGGTTAAGAATGCAACTATTCCAGAAAAGCTTAACAGGGGAGGCAAGAATCTGGTATGCCCGCCTCGACAACGCCCGAATCCACAACTGGGAGGAATTGGCCCATACCTTCTTGACCCAATACAGCTTTCAGGCCCAGATGGCCCCTGACAGGTACCAAATGACAAAGGTTAAGAAACAGCCTAGGGAGTCCTTCAGGGAATATGCCCAACGATGGAGGGGCATGGCCGCACAGGTAACCCCCCCAATGAACGAATCAGAGATGGTGTTGACCTTTGTAGACATCCAGGAGGCACCATATTATGAGAGGGTCATCTCGGGGATTGGAAGACCTTTTTCTGAAATGATTAAACATGGAGAGATGGTAGACATGGGGTTGAAATCGGGTAAAATCCGGGATCTTACTGCTTTAGAAACTGCTGCTGAGCAAATACAGAATGGAAACTATAGCAGCACTTCCCGGAGGGTCCAAAAGAAGAAGGAAGAGGATGTCTCCCTCATCCTACAAGGGTCATCCAGAAAAACAGAAAGCCATCTTCCGGTACAGGCACAAAGGGGAGTGGAGGGCCATCCCGACAGCCCAATTTCACAGATCAAAGAGCAGAAGGGCGAAGAAGATATGAGGCCTCGCAAAACCGAGTATTCACCCCGCTCGGGGAGCCGCTTGAACGAGTATTAGCGGTATTGATGGCCCAAAAGAAGATAATCAATTTGGCTCCCCCAAGTGACCCGAAGGGAAGGAGATTTGATCCAAGCAAGCGGTGCGCCTATCACTCGGGTTCCCCGGGTCATGATACACAGGATTGTTGGACATTGAAACATATAATTCAGAACATGATCGACAACGGGGAAATTGTGGTGGAGCAACCAGACTCCCCGAATGTTAAGGCAAATCCCCTGCCAAGACATGATGGGGGGGGGAGTCAATGTGACAGAGGCAAGTGAGGCTGGGGGGCCGCCAAGGTTGAACTACGTGCAGAAAATTGAGGAGATGATCAACGTAATACACGATCATGGGAATGCACGGGTAACGCCCATCAGATTGATAGGGATAAGTACAAATGGCATGGAAGGACCTGTCAAGTTGACAGCCCCGAGGCCCATCATCCTTGCAGCAAGGTCCCAACTCCCTATCAGTAGTCTGAAGACTGTACCCTGGAATTACGGGGGAATACCAGAGGAAGCGGCCAGTTGTGCTTCCGTGACGACCAAGGGGAATCCCTTATATCTTCCCGGGCGAGTTCTTGAGAGCCAAAAGAGAAAAAATGAAGAGGTTTCCGAGGAAAGGGCCATAGAGTTTTTGAAAAGGATGGATCACCCAGAAATAAGGGGGATCCAGATTTTAAATGAGGAATCAACCCTAACATCAGTCATGGACTTGGTGTTGTCATCCAGTGAGCATTGCAAAGCCCTGATGAAGGTTCTGGAGGAGGCATTTGTGCCCAAAGAAATTAGTGAGGAGGATTTCGGCCGACTGGTAGGCCACTTATTGGAAACCGATGCAATATCCTTTACGGATGAAGACATTCCCAAAGAGGGAAGGGGGCACCGAAAACCGCTACACATCGCGGTAATCTCCTCAGGATATGTCATGAATGGGGTGCTGATCGACGGGGGATCGGCATTGAATATATGTCCCCTCAGTACGCTAAAGAAAATGAACATCAGTTCCAAACGCCTCCGAGCCAGTCATGTGGTGGTTCGGGCTTTTGACGGCTCCCGGAGGGATACCATTGGGGAAATAGAATTGCCAGTGGAGATAGGGCCCTGTACTTTTGATATATCCTTCCAAGTCCTAGATATTACGGCGAGCTACAACCTGCTGTTAGGGAGGCCGTGGATACACATGGCCGGGGTAATTCCTTCCACGCTCCACCAACAAATCAAGTTGATCATCGATGGGAATCTGGTAACAATCTCGGCCGAATGTGATGACCCTTCTCCTCCCAGGAATGGCCTACCAGTAATCAATGTGGATGAGTCAGCGGCGCCTGCCAGCTTTCAAGCACTAGAGATTAGCACTCCCCATTATAGATGCCTGGGAGCTCCAGCTGTGAAACCAAGGGTCTCTCCGGAACTCACCTTTGTGGCAAAGGAAATGATTAAAATGAACTTCCAACCTGGACAGGGACTAGGGAAAAGCAGTCAGGGAATCACCAAACCCATCCACCTACCACAGCAGATAGGCAAAGCAGGATTGGGATACCATGTGGGCGCAGTGCGGGGACACCGTCAGGGTGCGACTCCGATTCGACTAGTTGGCAGTCCAGCAACCAAAGCCGACAATGAGCAGGGGATCAGCGGATCTGTGATTGGGGCAGGGAATGAAGAGTTAACCCCCACACGTAATGAGTTGGCCCGGAGGGAAAGTTTCCTGCAGGAGGTCGCAAAGGAGTTTGAAACCAAATGCTATATCCCCAGACAATCAACAAGCAGTAAGGAGGGGACGAATGTTATCGCACCACCGGGAGCCCAACAAGTTGTGCCTGTCATCGATTGGGCAGGGCTGATTATTCCTGGAGAAGATATGGAGAAGGATTCAGGCGACGTATCCGTAATCATCGGGGAGGTGTCCGATGTGAGGCCCTCCTTTATCCGGCGCATTTCATCTGACCTGACCATCGACAATTGGACCCAGAAACCAGTAATATCCAAAAAAGGGTAAAGCTCGACGTCAGGGTGATTGACCCCAGATGATGGGGGAATGAAGAAGTTTATTTTTGTTGTTGTTTTATTTCTGCATCATTATGTCGTTTCTTCTTGTTATTTGAAAATGCGATCATCGTGAAAAAATCGATTTATATATGACAAGTATTTTGTTTCATGTCAGGTGTACCAATTTGAGTAATCCTTGCCTAACAAATGGTCTTTCAAATTTGAATGATGATTATGATTTTGACATTGAGCTGGATTTCGATTTAATGGGCATTGAACAAGATGAGACAGATTACGACGACGCACCTGACGAGATCAAGGGATGGGTCGAGGATAAACCCAAACCCAACTTGGACCAAACCATCACCATTGATATTGGAACCCCTGACCATCCAAAAGAACTCAAGATAGGGACAGACCTTACCCCCAGCCAAAAAGCAGAAATAATTGAGTTACTAAGCCAATATGAGGATGTCTTTGCCTGGTCGCATGAGGATATGATCGGATTGTCCACTAACATAGTGGTACACCGATTACCCATCAAGGAGGGTTTCAAGCCTGTCAAACAAAAATTAAGGAAATTGAAACCGGAGTGGAGCTTAAAAGTGAAGGAAGAGATCATCAAGCAGTTCAGGGCGGGAATCATTATGGTGTCCACTTATCCTGAATGGTTATCCAATGTGGTCCCGGTAGCTAAGCCTGGAGGAAAGGTGAGGGTATGCGTAGACTACAGAGATCTAAACAAGGCCAGTCTCAAGGACAACTTCCCGGTGCCTTTCATACACATCCTGGTGGATAACACAGCCCAGTACGAAATGTACTCTTTTATGGATTGCTTCGCAGGATATCATCAGATAATGGTGGCGGAGGAAGATCGGGAAAAGACCGCATTCATCACCCCCTAGGGCACTTTCTGCTATAGACGACTGGCTTTCGGTCTCACAAATGCAGGGGCTACTTATCAGAGAGCCATGATGGCCTTGTTCCACGATATGATGCACAAGGAGATAGAGGTCTACGTGGACGACATTATTGTGAAATCGAAGGTAGAGTCCGATCATATAACTCATCTCAAAAAGCTATTCAATCGGCTCAGAAAGTATAATTTGAAACTCAATCCAGCCAAGTGTGCTTTCGGAGTGCAGTCAGGCAAGCTCTTGGGGTTCCTGGTTAGTGATCGGGGCATTGAGTTGGATCCAGCAAAGATTAAGGCCATTGTGGATATGCCGGCACCTCACATAGAGAGGGAGATAAGAGGATTCCTGGGGAGAATAAACTTCATCAGCCGTTTTATATCCCACTTGACGACTACATGTGAGCCGATTTTTAAACTGTTAAGAAAAGGGGTGTCCCAAGAATGGAATGAGCAATGTCAGAGGGCGTTTCAGACCATTAAGAAACAATTAACGGAGGCACCAGTGCTGGTACCCCCGAAGGATGGGATCCCTCTGTTTATGTATATATCGGTAAATGCCATCGCGATGGGATGTATGTTGGGACAGAAAAATGAGGCGGGAAAAGAGCAGGCCATCTATTACCTCAGCAAAAGATTTAGCCAATGTGAGCAGAATTACACTCCCATTGAGAAGACCTGTTGTGCTCTGGCCTGGGCTGCAGGGAGATTACAGCACTACCTCCATGGGCATACAACGTACCTGATATCAAGAATGGATCCCCTAAAATATATTTTTGAAAGGCCCATGCTGAATTGTCGACTATCAAGATGGCAGTTAATTTTACAACAGTTTGACATGGTGTACGTGACCCAGAAGGCCATGAAAGGGCAGGGAATTGCAGATCAGTTGGCAGAAGCCCCGGCAGGAGGGATGGAGCCGTTAGAAACTCCTCTCCCGGGCGAGGATATATTTTGGGTATCGCACGAAAAATGTGATGACGAGGGACAATTCTGGAAGCTGTATTTTGATGGTGCCATGAATGCCGAGGGGGCAGGAGCCGGAGCGGTCCTAGTCTCTATCACCGGGGAACAATACCCCGTGGCCACTAAACTTCGTTTCAGCAATTCGAACAACACCGCTGAATACGAGGGGTGTATCTTGGGACTCCGATTGGCCCGTGACATGGGAGTAAAAAGACTAGCGGTGTTCGGGGATTCAGAATTGGTAATCAGACAAGCAATCGGGGTGTACAACACTAAGGAGCTTCGGTTACTTCCATACCATCGTTGTGTCACCCAGCTTATGCAAGAGTTCGAAGATATCGCCTTCCGCCATATTCCTCGGGGACGAAATGATTTTGCCGATGCGTTGGCGACTTTGGCTTCCTTAATCCACGTGATCAAGAGTAGGGACAGTCCACAGATTGAGATCACCGTACAGAATGCCCCGGCATATGAGGAAAATGTGGCAGTGTTATCAAACGAGATGGTGTTGACAAGGCAGCCCTGGTATCACGACATAAGGGAATATTTGAGAGACAGATCCCTTCCCGATCAGGCAAATCGGACTGAAAGGATGAGAATTCAAAAGATGGCGATGAAGTTTTATCTGAGTGGCGATTCACTTTACAAAAGGGATGCCGGGTTGGGACTGTTGCAATGCGTAGACGAAACGCAATCCCAAAGGATTATGAATGAAATCCATGGCGGGGTGTGTGGGCCACACATGAGTGGACCGATGTTGGCCAAAAAGATCTTGAGGACAGGGCATTATTGGTTAACGCTGAAAGCCGATTGCGATGATCACGTCAAACGATGTTACCAATGTCAGGCGCACGGTAATGTGATCCATACACCTCCCAATGAACTACACTGCATGACATCCCCTTGGCCATTTTCGATGTGGGGAATGGATGTAATCGGACCAATAGAGCCCAAAGCGAGCAACGGGCACCGATTCATTTTCGTCATGATCGATTATTTCACCAAGTGGGTAGAGGCAGCTTCTTTCCCCAAAGTAACTCAGGAGGTCATCGTCAACTTCATCAGGAATAATGTCATTTGCCGATATGGGCAACCCGAGGTTGTGGTCTCCGACAATGCCAAGAATTTAAACAACGCCCTCATGAAGGAACTGTGTGACCAGTTCAAGACTAAGCATCTCAATTCCGTCATTTACCGTCCCAAAATGAATGGGGCAGTGGAGGCTGCAAATAAAAACATCAAGAAGATCATGGCGAAAATGTCTGCTAATCATCGGGGATGGCCGGATCTGTTACCCCTCACCCTGCTGGCATACCGAACATCAACGCGTACTTCTACAGGGGCAACCCCTTACGCTTTGGTGTATGGAATGGAGGCTGTTCTACCAGTTGAAGTTGAGATGGCGTCCCTCAGAATAGTGATCGACGCTCAGATAAGCGAAGAGGATTGGATGCAAAGTCGATATGACCAATTGGCCCTGATTGATGAAAGGAGAGTGGCTGCCATTTGGCATGGTCAGCTATATCAACAGAGGATCTCTCGATCGTACGATAAAAAGATAAGACTTCGGAAGTTCAAGGAAAACGATTTGGTGTTAAAAAGAGTCATGCCTTGTCAAGACGAGGCCAAGGGGAAGTTTGCCCCGAACTGGGAAGGGCCATTTGTGATCAAGAAAGTACTATCCGGAGGGGCCCTCATATTGCAAGAAATGGATGGTGAGGTATTTCCACAACCCCTAAATTCTGACTCGGTGAAGCGGTTCTACGCTTAAATCATCAGTTCCTTTTTCCCCTGATTGCGAACTACGTAGGACCTGATCTTCCAACTTGTGGGGGTACGTAGGCAGCCATCATGGCGCGGTCCGATCCTTTAAAAATAATCCTTTCCCTGACCAAAACCAATTTTCGATAGCCAGATAAAACCTTCCTACACCCTCAAAACCTTCCCGAAACCAACTGCTTAACCAGTTTCATCCCAGAATCCATACCCTGATCCAACCCAAACAGTTATCCAAAATCTGAGATTCAATCCGACGAAATCAAAAGGTGTGCGGCAATATCTGTCAAATCTCCATCAAGTCTTGAGGAAAGAAAGAAGGCGAAATGTCAAAATCATGGTCAGTTGGACAAAATGATGATCCAAATGGAGGGCAATGATACGACAAAAGGGGAAAATGACTAAATTTAAATGCATGTCTATATATATATGTCGTTTTATTACAAGATTTCTCTTTCAATAACTGATGAAACCAACATAGTCTATGCAGGAAATAAAATAATCTACAAATCTGAAACTAGCCGAAGCAGGATGGACAGGGTGGTGGATAGATCTGAAGCATCAGCATCTCCTGCGATCTGCTGCCCCATCATATCAATACGATCCAGTAAAGCAGTAGCTCGGCTGACAGTCCCAAAAATGAGCGTCTACCACTGCCCTGGTCTGAAATACAATGGCCTCTCTATCAGCAATGGCAACATCTCTAGCCCGAATGGCCTCATCTCTCTCGGCAAGGGTGGCATCCCTCTCGGCTTCAGTAGTAATCAGGGCCAGGCGGAGTCGGGAATCCTCAGCGACCCGACTCGGGGCAGAATCGGCTGAAATGGACTGGAATGGTCTGTGGTATTTTCTGTGAAAATCACTCCAGAGTCATCAAAGGCCCCCAGTCCGACTCAAACTAGCCAAATCCAGGTCTCCACGCAACCACTGTACGTAGGCAAATGTCTGGATTGTGACAGCTCGCACTATATTCGGCAAAGATCCTGCGATCCCAAAGCTCGTATACCTGCAATAGATTCCCTCTCTGTACAGGATGATATAAGGAATCGGTATGAGGCTGCACCCGCGAAGGGGTGTAAATCCTGTGTCTGATCAAACTGCCCCATAACCGCCAGGGGATGATAGGTCGTCACACCCCTTAACCCAGCAATGGGAATGAAATCCATGCCAGGCACATGAGTCAAGAAGCTCATGAAGGAGTAATAGCCCGAGTAAACCAATAGATGAAAGGGGTCCTCAATGATAGACAAAAATGATGTCCAGGAGGCCACATCAGTACAACTCACGGGACGAAACGAAAACTGCGCGGCTATGTTGTGACTGAAGCAAAACCTTTGGCGACGGAAATGGCCGATGGGGCTAAGATGACTCATGAACCACATATACAATAAGGTCGAACTCCCTCTGAAGAATCTCCCTCGGAAGGACTGGCAATATGTGGCCGACATATAGGTATCCGCCAATATCATGGGGAGAATGGTGTGATCCTCCTGAAGGGCCCTAACGGCCGCAACAATCCGCATGTCCAAATGATCGGATCCTGCAGGCAAGTACAAAACTGAGATGACACAGGCCATCAGAACGCCCACTCTCAAGGCATCCCAGCGCTCCTCGGACACGGAAAAATCACCGAGGAAAAGACGGAAACTGTCAGGTGAGCCAAATCGGTCAATCAAGAATTGAAAGGGGAACCATATGGTCTGATGTAATTACCGGTAATAAGACGGCCCTCCGCAAACCGGTGAAAGTCAAGAATTGACGACGCATGGAACCAACGGTAACCCTAGCACAGGGACCATCCAACGGCAAGCCGGTGAAGCGAGCATACTCCTCAAGGGTGGGGGTCAGCTCTACTGTCCCAAACCTAAACACCTGACGGGCAGGGGCCCAATAGCTCAGAAGGCCATCCACAAAGCCCGCCGGCACCCGGAAGGTTTAATAAGGACCAAGAATGTCCCAGAAGACCATCTACGGTAACCCTATCTGCTGGCAGTAGACTGTCCAACCAGCGGAAGAGGCTGCCAACCAACCCTGTGGAAGGAGTGGAAATCCAAACGAACCACGGCCATCTGAGGACGACATCTGTGAAAAAAATAGTATCAAAAAAGACTGTACAGGGGTCATCCTCTACCCATAAATAAAAAGCATGCATCATACAGTTAATAATAAAGCAGGTGAATCCCATAAAAATGAAAAAGAAAGCTGTGCATAAATAAATAAATGAGTTCATGTACATAGTGCATAAATGAAAAAGAAATCTAAGCAGGTGCTGATACAAAAGACCCTATCCTATCCTGGTCTAAATAAAATCAGTATCATCTATGAAAGCAGGATCCTCGAACTGATCCCCTGGAGTCGCCGAGCTCGGAGGACCAAAGTTCATATCAGGAATGTAGGGATGCGCTGTGGCATCAGATGAACTCGGGCCTGCATCATAACCTGCACCGTCAGGATCGTAGGTGTAAGCCTCCTCCGGGGCCCGGCCCAACCCCCGAATAAAACAGCGACAACTGATCTACCTGACGGGTCAATGAGGCGATCTGCTCAGCGTGGGTAGGGGTCCGAACACAGGCAGCCCAATCGGTCATCGTCACCGAGCCTGGAACCATATCTCCAAGGAAGAAAGTGGCCCGAGTCTGAGGACCGATGGTACGGGGCACCCACCATGTACGGAATGCATCACTCGTAGTGGGACCCGTGGAAAGCATCCGACCGTCCTCCCCGGCAAGCATGATCTCCGAGGGCTGAGAATCCAGCGGCCAGAAAGTAGTGAAGGAAAGGGAGTGCGGGATGCGGATCTCCCCAGTGACGCATCTGAATGCGCGCTCTCCCAGATACATCACCCAGTCTCCAACACTCTGCAAAGTGAGGCGACGGGTGGAAAGCTCGAACTCTGGGCCGGAAGGATGCCCGTCAGCAAACCCCACAGTCAGATGCTCGGAGAGGTAGGGAATCCAGACGACGTCGGCAGCCGTGATCAACTCCAGCTGAATACGACAATGTGCAAAGCTGCCCGACACGGGGACCTCCTCCAGAGTACTGTGATGCCATCGCCGACCCCGAGGATAAGTGTCCGGGCCCAGAGTAGTGATAGGCCTCAGACATGGCAGCCGCTCGTAAGCCCAGAACTGTGAATAGAAACAAGGCAAGGCATGAGTCACTATCAAATACAGAAAAGAGATGAAAGGAAAAGAAATACAGTAAGAGAGAGGAGGAGGGGACTCACCAACAGAAAATGGTTTAGAAGCCGAGCCAGGCATCAGTCTGTCCCTCTGAGCGTAGACGCATGCCATGGAGGAAATAGGCAAAGGTGAATGACCCCCAGTCATAGTCACTGATGCGATCCACGTCTCTAACCGCTCCCACGACGCTGAAATGAATGGTGGAGGAGTTGTTCCCTAGGAAACAACCCCTCATGATGGTCAGGAACAGGCGTCGTAGCAGAATGTCCCTGGTGCCCTGATCCGCGGGAATGGGCAGTGCGTACAGACCCCCGACTGCATCGACTGCCAAGGCACCAGATCGGATACTGCGGGCCTTAAAGACCCGGTCCTCAGCAGCGAAGCCCAGCAAAGCTCGAACCTCCACAGGAGTGATATCAAGATCCAAGGGGACGCGGGACCCGGTAAACTCAATGCCGGTAATGTACCTCCAGTCCCATGGGGTCAACACGACCTCGCAGTCGAGGAGATGAAGAGACTGCGTCTGGTGGAACCATCGCTCGGATAAAGCCCTCATGTAACCCCAGGGGCACTGGCGGGGGATGATAGTGAAGAAATGTCGAAAGCCCCAAGAGTCCACCATCGCCCGATAATCACTGTGCAGGGCCGCGTAAAGGGAGTAGATGTTGAACCAGTTGCCCCTCGGCTGGGTAAACTCGGGTACCTGGGGCAATCACCAAGGGGTCAATCCGGATAAAAGGAGAATGGAGAAATTGAGAATGAAATCAGAATAGAGCTGAAATATACCTCGTTAGCCACGAGAGATGCCGAGGGGTGACGACTGAGATCCCGACCCAAAAGATCGGGTATCTGCACAGAGGCGCCAGAAGGAGCCTGATGAGTAGATGGAGCCGGTGTGCTGGAGGATGGCCCCTCTGCCGCGACCTCCGGAGGGACAGCCTCCTCAACGTCCGGATGATCAGGACGAATAATAACAGCCTCCGTCAAACGACGAGCCTGACGGGTCCGAGGAGGAACAGGAGTGGGTGCAGCCCTACGACGGCGAACACCCGAAGTCCGAGAGGCGGAGGAGCTACTAGGCGCATCACGATCCATAGCTGGAATAGAACGGGCGAGAAAGAAGGTAAGTTTCCTTTTAAAATTTAGGTAATGAACATTCTAAATTTCTAGCCTCATCATATGATTAATGCAACATGATGCATGTTTAAAAAAAAAAAAAAAAAAAAAAAAAAAAAAAAAAACGGCAGAGTTCCATTTGTAAATTGAACATCCCAGGCATAAGCCAAACGTGTTTTCCATCAATCAAAGCATCCAACAGATTTAAATTGCATTCATAGGTGTAAATTACATCATGTAATGCATGTTTCTCTTGCAGGAAAGGAGTAACAATATGTGGGACAACCTCATGAACATAAAATAGGACTCACATAGTTGATACATAGCATGTATATATGATGGTACATTACATAGCATTGTAAAGCATACATTTTATCTCTAAATATGCAAATAGTCAAATGTATAGCAAAACATTGACGAAATTGAAAAGTGACCGGTCAAAGTGTTACCTGTAGCGTGTAGATCAATCCTACCGGAACAGTTTTTGCAGTAAAGTTGAAAAATCGACAAAAAGCCCTTGCGAACAAGCAAAAATCGCGAGGAATATGTGTGAGTTGGAAGTTGAAAGTGACAGATCTGGAAGCGGGACGCGGCATATAAGCCCGATCTTGGCCGCAGATGTATCTGCGGCTGGCCGCAGATCCATCTGCGGCTGGCCTTGGTGGGCCCCACCTTGCTCCCTTGAAGCCATTTGACGTGTTGAAGTGAAAAGTTTACGCGATGGGTGACCGGCGACGATACCCGGCCCCGACGAGACGATCAACCGGCGACGATAACCGGCGATCACGAGATGGATGTCCGGCGACGATAACCGGCTCCGACAGATAACCGACCGGCGACGATAACCGGAGGTTACGAGATGGGTGACCGGCGACGATACCCGGCCCCGACATGACGATCGACCGGCGACGATAACCGGCGATCACGAGATGGATGACCGGCGACGATAACCGGCTCCGACAAGATAAACTACCGGCGACGATAACCGGAGGTTACGAGATGGCGTGACCGGCGACGATACCCGGCCCCGACAAGACGATCGACCGGCGACGATAACCGGCGATCACGAGCTGGATGACCGGCGACGATAACCGGCTCCGACAAGATAACCGACCGGCGACGATAACCGGAGGTTACGAGATGGGTGACCGGCGACGATACCCGGCCCCGACATGACGATCGACCGGCGACGATAACCGGCGATCACGAGATGGATGACCGGCGACGATAACCGGCTCCGACAAGATAACCGACCGGCGACGATAACCGGAGGTTACGAGATGGGTGACCGGCGACGATACCCGGCCCGCACGAGACGGAGGACCGGCGACGATAACCGGCGATCACGAGATGGATGACCGGCGACGATAACCGGCTCCGACAAGATAACCGACCGGCGACGATAACCGGAGGTTACGAGATGGGTGACCGGCGACGATACCCGGCCCCGACGAGACGATCAACCGGCGACGATAACCGGCGATCACGAGATGGATGTCCGGCGACGATAACCGGCTCCGACAGATAACCAACCGGCGACGATAACCGGGGGTTACGAGATGGGTGACCGGCGACGATACCCGGCCCCGAACGAGACGATAGATTGAAAGAGTGAACCCAAAGACTAACAAACACGGTCAAGGGGTTGATACATTGACACTCTTACGACTGTCTTGCATGCATTGCATCTTATGATGCATCATAAGCTATATGTGTGAGGCATCATGTATGCACTGTCATTCTTACACACTGTCATTCATGCATCGAGTGTCTATTCTTTATCCTGTTCATTTCATTTATCATTTCATAAACATGATAAAGAGGGGCAGCTGTAGACACCCAAATTTTGCGTTTCCTTCTACTAACCATGACAGGAGGGCAAAATCGTCAATTGAACCAGATTGCGGGAGCAAAAGAGCGGGCACAAGGGCGAGCGCCCGGCACCGCCGCAATGTTTTGGGCAACCCAAGTTTACGTGACAATAAAGCCGTCCGAAGCAGGCACTTCCGAATGAGGTGGCGCGTCTCCCGGAAATTCCCGGACTGCAGAACACGAGCCTGTCAACGAAAACCGACGTTGCGGCACGAAAATCGAGGCGTGGCACGAAAATCGAGAAAGTCAAGCCCGCCAGCCGCGGATAGATCTGCGGCCAAGTGGGTGCGCCAGCACGAAAACCGGGAAATCAGCACTACCAGCTGAGTGCGATGGGAGGCGTGCCAGCTGGCCAGCCGCAGATCCATCTGCGGCCAGCCGCAGATAGATCTGCGGCTGGCTCTGGCCAGCCTATTTAAGCCGCTTCGGGCAGCATACAGGAGGTTCAGCAAGTTCAGCAAGTTTTGGAAGAAGAAGAATTTCTGCAGCAGCAAAAAAAACACGGAAATAGAGAGAAAATAGCTAGATTTTGCAACAAAATAGGGAGAAAGAAGAGGAAAAAAAGAGTGGAATTAATTCTTTTGAGTTTGATTGTATCAAATACATCCTTTATCCTATTCAAATACACAAGTTCACATCCATTTGAGATCAATTGCAAGGTGAAAATTTCTATTTGTTCTAGCAATTCATGTCCTATTGATTTGGGTAAATTAGATATAATTTTCATGTATCTTGTTGAACAATGAATTAGGGATTATGAGTGAAGTTTCCATCGGAATAAACTCTTCCTAATAACCCGATGATATTCGTTCATTAATTTCTTGGTTTGTTTTAAGGTGTTATATTCGGTATCAATTCCTTTAAATCGTTATTTTAAGATGTCTTGGTATTGTTAGATTTATCCGGGTTGGTTTATTTTCTTGTAATATCCGATTGTTTGTGTGTGGATACTTGGTTGTGAGCCTAGGAAAGCGACCCCGGGGTCCCGATCCGATGATGGACATATCTTGATGTAAGAAGTAGAGATGACGTAGTTCTCATTGTAAATATGTAATCGTTGGGCCTTAAAACGACGCTAAGGCGAGAATCGTGCTTAAGGCCCCGAAATAGTGAAATTTGTGATTGTTGGCGTTCGGGGACATTTTGATGGCTTACATGCCCATGAATAGCCCCGACGCGTGTTTATGCTTGATTTGATTTATGACACGAAATTGATTTCAAAGCTAAATGATAAGATTTTCATAAAATCAATCAAAGTAGGATATTAGAATCACGAGGTTAAAATTTGAGAGATGTTAATGAATGTCGATTCCTATCTAACGAGAAAGCTAAAGAAAATCGTTTTCAAACATCACAAAATTTGATTTTAGAAATAAGTAACGTTTTATTAAATCTTTGTGCATAGGGTGAAAGAGATTCTAGAAATTGCCCGATCATTTCATGAAAGCAACGTATAGATCTCGATTCCTATTTTGACGAACGTTTAAAACTCTTGTTTCGCCAAAACGACACCTAATGAAAATCTCATAGTTTTGATAAATATAAAATCAAATTTTTCTTATAACGAACCAAGCTTTCTCGTGTATACCGAAAAGACATTCCGAAGCGTTCTCAAATTAAAACACGATTTTCCCTAAAAATCCAAATGATTCTTTCATACAAACTCACCACAACATTCACATAGGCACACACACACACGCACGCGTACAACACAACATTTCATGAATTAAAGGATAGGAAAGCATCAAGATTGCGGTAACCGTGTTTCACGGAAGTCGGGGGGTGCCTAACACCTTCCCCTCGCTTAAGCAAGCCCCCGAACTCTATGAATCTCGATTCGCAGACCAATTAATTCGGAGTCACACATGAGCCAGCGATTTATAAAAAACGAAAACTCGGATGAGTTGGTACATCCATTTCAAATATACCAACTGGCGACTCTGGTCAATTGGCTCATCATAAAAACGATCTTTCAAAACCCCGTCGACCTCAATGCCGACCTTTTCCAAAAATCATCTAAACCAAAAGGCTAAAATTGGAAAAGACTAGAAAGCGAAAACCCGGCGTCGACACCAAGTACCGTATATAAGGTACAAATAGCAGAGTTAAATGTTATGCATATACATAGCGTACGCGAGGCTGATCCCCTCAAGTACTTATTCTGTAGCCAGTAACCAGAGGGTCAACCAGCTATTGACTCCTTTGAAAGTTATTGTTCAAAGTCTACTTGACTATCTCTTGTTCTAAAAGCAAATAATGTTCTTGCTTTCTGATAATTGTTGAATTCTCTTTCTATATTCCCTTCATCATGATATATCCTTATTGTTGTACTTTAAACTTGCTGACCAAACTCGTTGCTCATCCTTGCTATATCATGACTTCATTGCAGCTAAACCCGAGACGTCAGGGAAGAACAAAGGGAAAGAAAAGATGAAGTAATAGACTTCATGTAGCAGATTTTAAATTTACGTGTAGTTAATTAATGTTAATGTAATTTAAACCCTGACTTTTATTTAGGGTATGGATTTGTGTAAGTGTTTAAGGTTTTTGTATTCTGGGACTAGTAACACCTTTGTAATGAACAACGTATGTTTATTATATTCCGCATTTTAGTTACCATATGTTGTTAGAGGTGAATGTTTGTATTGGATCGTGATGACCGGATCCGGGTATTTGGAGACCCGAATTTGGGGGCGTCACAGGTTGGTATCAAAGCCATAGATTATAAACTTTAGGATCGCGAAACCTAGGTTATAACCTTCATAGTAAACTCGTATTGAGTGTTAGGAGATAAATCGAGGAGATTTATTATATGTGGTTTTGATGAATTGGGGAATTCATCGAGTCAAGTAGTACCCAATGAAATATAATTTCATTTCTTCAATGAATATATTTTATTGTTGTACTAACGTTGATTTTCGGTGTGATTGTAGGATGACTGACATAGGAGGGACCAGTGGAGCCCAGGAGGAGGAGACATTCCTAGATATACCTGTAGTTGCTAAGTAGTTGGTGGGGTATGCTCCTATTACCCCAGGGGTACCACTGGAGGAGTCCGAGCCAGAGGAGGACTATCAGAGGGAGCTACCAGAGCCGGTTATAGGTGGAGTCATGAGGTCCGGTAGTCAGGACCTGGATGCTGAGGAGGAGGACCCTAAGACCGAGGGGGAGGAGCCATCTGCTTATGTTGATGGCATGGGGTCCACTGCTGACGATATCATTGAGGGACTGACCAGCAGGAACGAGGAGCTGGAGGCTCGGATAGCTCATCTGAAGGAACAGAATAAGACCCACCAGATCAGAGAGGACCAGTATAGAGACCTAGCCTATCAGCTCGAGCAGGAGTTGGGAGTGGCAAAGGTACAGCTGCAGGGTTACGAGTCCTCAGCGCAGCAGATCGGACCACTGCTACATCAGCTAGTGGCCCGAAACGCTGAGTTGAGAGAGAGGCTGGAGCAGAAGGATCTGCAGATCGCCCACCTGAAGGCCAAACAGGAGGCCATGAAGTTCGAGGTTGGGCTGGATGTGTCTGAGAGGATGCATGTCAGACAGGCCTGGGTCAGGGAAGCTAGAATGGTTGATCAGCTAGAGGACCAGTTGGAGGCCAGAGCAGTGAGGATAGAGACCCTAGGATATGCTTTAGATGTAGCCTACAGGAGGCCCCGGACTAAGGTAGGGGAGTCTAGTCGCTCTATTCGTCGCAGGGTCGGGGGGGGGGAGCATTCTCTTCTGGTCAGCAGGCACGGATTCGTCACGACGTGCAGTGACATGATATGATGGTTGCTTTGTCGTTAGTACAGTCAGTCCCACTTTTTGTTATATTAGGGACGTATTCATGTTTGTCTTGTGAAACTTTATATTTGTATGTATGCTTGGGGCAGCAGTTAAACCCCAACTTTTGTTGTTTTGAGGATGGAAAGTCAGGATTCCCCACTTTTGTCTTAAAGGGGAAATGTTTAATGATAGATAGGGCATGTAGTGGCGCATTTATAGAAGTATGCCACAGGTTTAGTCCTTGTAACAAACAGTGGTATATCAATATAAATGCAGATGTTTCACTTAAATCAAATGTATTTGATAGATGTTTTTACCCTTGATTGCTGATTTTAATGATATATTGTGTGAAATATAAAACTATAGGTAAAAGTCGGCCAGAATTCAAATCATGCCGCCAAGAGGACAACCACGTAACCGACAGGTTGAAGAGTCAGAAAGTGAGGTTGGAAACCAAACCAATCCAATGAGGATGTTCGCAGAGATGCTGGCGGAAGCCATGCAATCAAGACCGCCACCTAGAGGAACCCAACCAGTAACCGAGCCAACGCATCATTTGGCTAATTTTAAAGATTTCAAGTTGGTTGGACCACCCGAATTCAAGGGAACTCTTAACCCAATAGAAGCACAGACCTGGATCGAAGAGATAGAAAAGGTCTTCGAGGTCGCAGGGGTGGCCGAGGAACAAAAGACAGGATTCGCCACGTTCATGCTGAAGGGCGAGGCGAACTACTGGTGGAAGGCCAATAAGGGTCGAGCAGGTGAAGGAGTCATTCCATGGGAAAGATTTAAAGAATTGTTCTTCGAAAATTATTTTCCGGAGAATACACAGCAGGACCTGGAAGTTAAGTTCCTCAAACTGAAACAAGGGAATATGACTGTCGCCGAATACGCGGCAAAATTCAATGAGCTGGCCCGATTTGCCCCACATCAGGTGGACACCGAGGCCAGGAAGGCAAGAAGGTTTGAATTGGGACTAAAACCCTGGGTGCAGAAGTTAGTTGCAATATTGAAAATCAAGAACTTCGCTGAACTGCTGGAAAGGGCTATCATTGCGGAAGGGGGCAATGAAGTAGTGGCGCGATTCAACCAAGAGAGAAAGAAAAATCAAGAGCTGACCAAGGCAGGGAGCAGCGGAGGTAGTAACCCCAACAAACGGAAGCGGCTCGAGAGTCAGACATCCGGGGGAAACAAATCTGGAGGGAGGTGAAGAAACCAGGCAGGTGCAATAATTGTGGGAAAAACCACACTGGGGAATGCATGAAAGGGAAGAGTGTTTGTTACCGGTGTGGACAATCGGGGCACATGGCTCCCCAGTGTCCGAACAAACAGAAAGGAGGATGTTTCTCTTGTGGAGCACCCGACCACCAGATTAAGGACTGTCCGAAGAAGAAGGGCGACGTCGGGAGTGGCAACAGGAGCAACAACAATAGCGGGAATAACAACCGGTTGAACTACGGGGCACCAGCCAGTCAAGCCAACAGGCCAACAGCCCGCACGTTCAACATGACTGTTCAGGATGCCATGGAATCCAAAGACGTGGTGTCAGGTATCATCCCAATCAATGATATAAATGCATATGTGCTACTTGATTCGGGTGCTACTTGCTCTTTTGTTTCCGAAGAATTTGCTAGTCAGTTAAATTTACCCCGTGAAAAGTTAGAACACCCTATGAATGTAGAAGTAGCAAACAAGGAAATTATCCCCGTAGAATGCATTCATAGGAATTGTAGTGCTGAATTGCGAGGATTTAAGCTCAATGTGGATTTGATACCAATTCGGCTGGGAGAGTTTGATGTAATCCTGGGAATGGATTGGCTATCAATTCACGGAGCAGTTATTGACTGTAAAAAAAAATGTGTACACCTGAGGACTCCTAATAAGTCGAAGGTGGTATTTTACGGTAGTAAGTCACCAAAACAATCTTGTTGTCTGACTATGATGCAAACCAAGAAACTGCTTAAGAAAGGTTGCGTGTGTTATTAGGCACATGTAATTGATACTCGTCAGGTCAGGGATGAGATGAGTCAAATACCAATCGTGAGGGATTTCGCTGATGTCTTCCCCGATGAACTTCTGGGACTGCCACCAGACAGGGAAACCGAGTTCGTTATCGATTTGGCACCGGGAACCGCACCAATATCAAAGCCGCCGTATCGAATGGCACCTGTAGAGATGAAAGAGTTGATGGTGCAACTGCAGGAACTATTAGATAAAGGTTATATCAGACCAAGCGTGTCCCCGTGGGGAGCGCCAGTTCTGTTTGTGAAAAAGAAGGATGGTTCCATGAGGCTTTGTATCGACTATCGGGAGTTGAACAAAGTTACGATTAACAATAGGTATCCGCTTCCTAGAATTGACGATCTATTTGATCAGCTTAAGGGAGCGAAATATTTTTCAAAGATCGACCTAAGAACAGGCTATCATCAGCTGAAGGTGAGGGCAGGAAGATATTCCGAAGACTGCATTCAGGACTCGTTATGGGCACTTTGAGTTTCTGGTGATGTCATTTGGATTGACGAATGCACCAGCAACATTCATGGATATGATGAATAGAGTGTTCAAGCAGTACTTGGACAAGTTCGTAGTCGTATTCATCGATGACATCTTGGTGTATTCAGAGACAGAGGAGGAACATGCTGAACATTTGAGGATTGTATTGGAAGCTCTCAGGAAGGAGAACTTGTATGCAAAGTTTTAAGTGTGAGTTTTGGTTACAGGGGGTGCAATTTCTGGGTCACGTCATCGACAAAAATGGTGTTTCAGTGGACCCAGCAAAAGTGGAAGCAGTTATCAACTGGGAACAGCCGAAGACGCCGACAGAGATCCGGAGTTTCTTGGGATTAGCGGGATACTATCGAAGGTTCATACAGGATTTTTCAAAGATAGCATCGCCGTTGACTAACCTCACCAGGAAAACAGTTAAGTTCGTTTGGTCGGAAAAATGTGAGGAAAGTTTCAGCCAAGCACCGGTGTTGACCTTACCCGACAACACTGGGGGTTTTGTAGTGTATAGCGATGCGTCACACAAAGGTCTTGGCTGCGTGCTGATGCAGCGTGTCGTGGCGTACGCATCCCGTCAACTGAAGGACTATGAGAAGGGTTACCCGACTTATGACTTGGAATTAGCAGCGGTAGTTTTCGCCTTGAAGATTTGGAGGGACTACCTATACGGGGAGAAGTGCGAGATATATACAGATCACAAAAGTCTGAAATATATCTTCACTCAAAAGGAGCTGAACATGAGGCAGCGCCGATGGTTAGAATTGATCAAGGACTACGACTGTGAAATTCTGTACCATCCGGGCAAAGCAAATGTAGTGGGCTGATGCCTTAAGCAGGAAAGGCAAGGTGAAATTGATGCAGCTGACAGTTCAAGAGGAATTGATAAGGGACTTTGAACGTCTGGAACTGGAGGTTAAGTATCCGACTGAGGCGAACGAAAAATTATTTACCGTGACAGCAGGTCCGACTCTACTGGATAAGATAAAGGAGGCTCAAGAATTTCACTAGGAATGCATTGACATTAAGAAGCAACTATCGGAGGGAAAAACGTTGAAGTACAAGATTGACAGCACAGGATTGCTGAGATTCGAGGGAAGGATCTGGATACCCTACGTAGCAGACTTAAGGGAAGAAATTTTGCAGGAGGCCCATAATACGAGGTTTTCGGTACATCCAGGTAGCACCAAGATGTATCAAGATCTTCGTCAGCATTATTGGTGGCCGCACTTGAAAGGAGAAGTTGCAGAATTCGTCAGCCGGTGTTTAACTTGTCAAAGGATCAAGGCAGAGCACCAGCGGCCGAGCGGATTATTGCAACCCTTGGAGATTCCAGAATGGAAGTGGGAGCACATCACAATGGATTTTGTGGTAGGACTTCCAACCACTTAAAAGGGTTTGGAAGCCATCTGGGTAATCGTAGACTGTTTTGACCAAGTCTGCCCATTTCCTACCAATCAAGATCAGGTACAAATTGGAGCAGTTGGCGAAACTTTACGTGAAGGAGATAGTATCACGACATGGAGTGCCAGTGTATATTGTATCTGACAGAGACCCGCGCTTCACGTCCAATTTTTGGAGAAGTCTACAGGAGAGACTGGGAACACAGTTGAGAATGAGTACGGCGTATCACCCTCAGACTGATGGTCAGAGTGAGCGAACAATTCAGACTCTAGAGGATATGCTCCGGGCAGTTGTGATGGACTTAAGTGGCAGCTGGGACGATCACTTGCCACTAGTAGAGTTCGCCTACAACAATAGTTACCATGCTAGCATTGGTATGCCACTGTTGTGTTGGGATGAAGTTGGTGAACGGAGGTTGTTGGGACCAGAATTGGTATAACAAACTGTGGAAATCATTAAAGTAATAAGACAACGGTTAGTAGTAGCCCAGGATCGTCAGAAGAAGTATGCTGACTTGCATCGTCAGAAACGAGACTTTGAAGTTGGTAGCTTTGTGTTTCTGAAGGTATCTCCTTGGAAAGGGAAAATCCGTTTTGGAAAGAAGGGCAAATTGAGCCCTAGGTTCATAGGACCTTTTGAAATATTAAGAAGAATAGGTGAAGTGGCGTACGAGGTAGCATTACCTCCTGAACTTGAGCACATCCACAACGTGTTTCATGTATCAGTGTTGCGTCCGTATAAGCCAGACTACAAGCATGTCATTTCCTATGAGCCAATTCAAGTCGAGAAGGACTTGTCATACGAGGAAATTCCTGTTCAAATATTGGATAGGAAGGAGCAGAAGCTAAGAAATAAAATCATTCATTCGGTTAAAGTACTCTGGAGAAATCACGCGGTGGAAGAAGCCACGTGGGAACTCGAAGAGAAGATGAGAATAAATTACCCCCAGTTATTTGAGTAACCTTAGATCGAAATTCCGAGGACGGAATTTTTATAAGGGGGAGAGGATGTAATGTCCAGGATTTTTAACATTGTATTGAATTCTATTGTAATAAATAAAATTTATTTTATATAATTTTTCGGGTTTATTTGGATCCATGTAAACATTATTACTTAACTATATAATTATATGGTACAATAATTTTTCCTTGCATTAAAGGGGCTCACTGATAGTCCGAAATAAATCATTGAGTCAACCTTACGAATTTATTGGCAAGAAAAATTTGAAAGATTAATAAATAATTTCATTTTTACTATTATCGGGTTAAATAATTCAAATGAGGAATTATTGCTAAAACAAATATTTTTAGCAATTAATTAATTGAATTAGTCATTCAATTTAAATATTAGATTATAATATTGTTAATTTAAATTGAGTCACCTTTTCTTTCATTTGGATTGGCCATTTCTTTTTAGTTATTTCGGATTTGGGCCAAATTCCATTTATTTTCATGTTGCGCCACTTTCTTTTTAGCCGGCCCAATTTAATTTGGGGGAGCCCAATTCCTTTTCCTCCTAACCGAGTAATCCTAACCCTTAGACTAGCTCCAGACCAAATCAATTGAAATGAAGGAAAATTTCAATCGGCAAAAGAAAATTGGGGGATGCAGAGCCTAGGGTCTAAGTCTCTACCGACCGGACAAATCAAACCCTCACCCATCAGCCCTAGGTTCTAATCAGTCAGACGGAGCGAGCGAGGAGGAAGCCTGAGGTCTCAACCCTCAATCGGGTAGCAACTGGAGGAAGGAAGAGGGATTGAGCCGCGTCTATTCAGTCCTAGGCCGTCAATCGAACGGGAGCGGAGAAAGGGGCGGTTGACAACACGATAGCGCGAGAGGACTGGCGGCACGATTGGGAATGGGCAAGGACCAAACGGCTGTTGAAGGGACCAAAGGACTTGAGCGTCGAGCGACCGACCGACGGAAGTGCGCAAGGCTCGAGAGGCGGCCAAACCCAGCTGGAATTGATAGGGCTTGACGCTGACAAGCAGTCGATAGCCACTCCTTCCTACCGTTGGTTCTTGACTGATCTATTAAGGTAATACCCAACTATTGGGTAAATGTCTCGCTATAAATTGAGGCATAAATCTTAGCTAACTACCGATTTGGTAAACCAAATTTGAGGGAGAGAGAGATTGTAGAGGAGAGTACGTTGTGAATGTCCGGCTGGGTGTCATATGATGGGAGACGAAGAAAGGCAGCCGTACGTACAAGCTCAAGGTATAAAGTGAGCTGCTATGGTTATTTGATTTGCTTTCTTATTTTTTCTGTAATTGGTTTGTGTTGATCGATTTCATTGGGATTGAACCGTCTGTTGTATTGCTTGGGTTGTATTCCGTTATTGGAAATTTTGGTGTCACAGAACCTTAAGGTTCGGACAACCTGATTGTTGTAGAGGGCATGGGTCAGTGTCAAGTTTTAATGCCCATTAGGTGTTTGTTGTAATGCCTAAACAAGGCTGTGATTCATTTTTTTGTGTTAAATGTTCTGTCGACAGCTTTGCTCATATGAAACTCAACTTTTGAATTGTTCATAGAACTAGAAACCAGTGTTGCCATAAATCTGTTTGGGATTTCCTATAGTGTCGAACAATGTTTTAGTTGGCTTGAAATAAGATTGCAGGAGCTTGTTAATTTGTGTGATTTTGTGGCTGCTGATTTCGGCATGCTTATAAAGGAACAAAACATGACTTTTCCAAAGTTGGTTGTCTAATTCATTGTTATTAAGCAAAGATAATCAACAAATGAAGTCTAATTGTTTAACTATTATCCAATAATACTTAAGTGTAATACTATTAGAATAACTATTAGTTATTATTGGAGTTAATAATACACTGATAAAATGTTACCAATTATTTATTATAATAAATATTTAATTATTCTAATAAATAAGTGTGAACAAAGTTAATTATTTAATTATGAGTTAATTAGTATTAAATAATAACCAAGTATGAGTAAAATTTATAATTTGATTATTTACTATTTAACATTAAATAATAAATAAAGGTAATACTTACTTAATTGTTATTAAGTTACTATTAATAATTAAGTAGGAATAAAATAAATTAATAATTATTTATTATCAATGAAAAATAAATAAAGGTAATAAATATTTAATTATTATGGGATAATAATTAAATATGAATAACGATAATAAATATATAATTATTATTTAATTAATATTAAATAATAATTAAGTATGAATAAGTTAATAAAATAATTATTTATTATTGAGTAATAAATAAAGATATTAAATATTTGATTGTTATTAATGATTTATGTGTGTAAAGTAAATTATTTATTATTTCTCATTTAATAATAAATAAAGATAATAAGAACTTAATTCTTATCAACAATTAAGTATGGGTAGAGTGATACATTAATTTTCTAGTTAATGTTAAAAAGGGGAAATAATTTCGTAAATTCTCTTGAAAGGGAATAATAGCTAAGTATGAATGAATATTAAATAACCAATTTACTTGTTGCCACTATTAGCTAGTAATGCATAAATCAGTTTATTATTTAGAGTTGTAAATAATAACTTGGGTTACTAAATATTGCTAAGTTGAATATCCAATAAGCATGATTAGTTACTGAGATAATAACTGAGGGTCATTAAGTAATTTCTGATTAGCACAATATTGATTAGTAATTTAATGATAATAGAGTTAATAAAGGAATGCGAAATGTTTATTTTGCTAAATAAATAGCATAAGTGAGTGTATCGATATACAGTATGCAATGCCAATGGATAAACCGACTTTATCAACTGATAGGTTATCCAAGGTCAATTAATTAAAGCTAGGATTTAATTGTAGCTGAGCAAACAGGCAAGTTCCCTAATTCCATTCTTTCAGTATATTGAATGCAAGTTCTATCTTACTCAACTTTTACATTGAGCAAGTTTCTAAACCTTATGCATTATTTTGTGCAAAAAGGTATATATTGCAAGTTATTCTTTAAGCTTGAATCTTATCTCCAAGCATGCTTTAAGTGGTCTAATTACTTTTAAAATTATTCCACATCTTTGTATTTATTGACATTCGCACTCGTGCATTTGAATTCGTATATTTATTTAAGTTCAGAAATTTGTGAACTATTCATGGTTAAGTCTGGACCCTTGTTCGGTCAGGCAAGTATGTGAGAATTTATAAAAGCTATCCGAACCAATCGATGGTAAGGATTCTTAGACTAAATGGACACCCCTTTTATTATAGGGGAGTAACCCAAGTACCGTATATAAGGTACAAATAGCAGAGTTAAATGTTATGCATATACATAGCGTACGCGAGGCTGATCCCCTCAAGTACTTATTCTGTAGCCAGTAACCAGAGGGTCAACCAGCTATTGACTCCTTTGGAAGTTATTGTTCAAAGTCTACTTGACTATCTCTTGTTCTAAAAGCAAATAATGTTCTTGCTTTCTGATAATTGTTGAATTCTCTTTCTATATTCCCTTCATCATGATATATCCTTATTGTTGTACTTTAAACTTGCTGACCAAACTCGTTGCTCATCCTTGCTATATCATGACTTCATTGCAGCTAAACCCGAGACGTCAGGGAAGAACAAAGGGAAAGAAAAGATGAAGTAATAGACTTCATGTAGCAGATTTTAAATTTACGTGTAGTTAATTAATGTTAATGTAATTTAAACCCTGACTTTTATTTAGGGTATGGATTTGTGTAAGTGTTTAAGGTTTTTGTATTCTGGGACTAGTAACACCTTTGTAATGAACAACGTATGTTTATTATATTCCGCATTTTAGTTACCATATGTTGTTAGAGGTGAATGTTTGTATTGGATCGTGATGACCGGATCCGGGTATTTGGAGACCCGAATTTGGGGGCGTCACAGGTTGGTATCAAAGCCATAGGTTATAAACTTTAGGATCGCGAAACCTAGGTTATAACCTTCATAGTAAACTCGTATTGAGTGTTAGGAGATAAATCGAGGAGATTTATTATATATGGTTTTGATGAATTGGGGAATTCATCGAGTCAAGTAGTACCCAATGAAATATAATTTCATTTCTTCAATGAATATATTTTATTGTTGTACTAACGTTGATTTTCGGTGTGATTGTAGGATGACTGACATAGGAGGGACCAGTGGAGCCCAAGAGGAGGAGACATTCCTAGATATACCTGTAGTTGCTAAGTAGTTGGTGGGGTATGCTCCTATTACCCCAGGGGTACCACTGGAGGAGTCCGAGCCAGATGAGGACTATCAGAGGGAGCTACCAGAGCCGGTTATAGGTGGAGTCATGAGGTCCGGTAGTCAGGACCCGGATGCTGAGGAGGAGGACCCCAAGACCGAGGGGGAGGAGCCATCTGCTTATGTTGATGGCATGGGGTCCACTGCTGACGATATCATTGAGGGACTGACCAGCAGGAACGAGGAGCTGGAGGCTCGGATAGCTCATCTGAAGGAACAGAATAAGACCCACCAGATTAGAGAGGACCAGTATAGAGACCTAGCCTATCAGCTCGAGCAGGAGTTGGGAGTGGCAAAGGTACAGCTGCAGGGTTACGAGTCCTCAGCGCAGCAGATCGGACCACTGCTACATCAGCTAGTGGCCCGAAACGCTGAGTTGAGAGAGAGGCTGGAGCAGAAGGATCTGCAGATCGCCCACCTGAAGGCCAAACAGGAGGCCATGAAGTTCGAGGTTGGGCTGGAGGTGTCTGAGAGGATGCATGTCAGACAGGCCTGGGTCAGGGATGCTAGAAGGGTTGATCAGCTAGAGGACCAGTTGGAGGCCAGAGCAGTGAGGATAGAGACCCTAGGATATGCTTTAGATGCAGCCTACAGGAGGCCCCGGACTAAGGTAGGGGAGTCTAGTCGCTCTATTCGTCGCAGGGTCGGGGGGGGGGGGAGCATTCTCTTCTGGTCAGCAGGCACGGATTCGTCACGACGTGCAGTGACATGATATGATGGTTGCTTTGTCGTTAGTACAGTCAGTCCCACTTTTTGTTATATTAGGGACGTATTCATGTTTGTCTTGTGAAACTTTATATTTGTATGTATGCTTGGGGCAGCAGTTAAACCCCAACTTTTGTTGTTTTGAGGATGGAAAGTCAGGATTCCCCACTTTTGTCTTAAAGGGGAAATGTTTAATGATAGATAGGGCATGTAGTGGCGAATTTATAGAAGTATGCCACAGGTTTAGTCCTTGTAACAAACAGTGGTATATCAATATAAATGCAGATGTTTCACTTAAATCAAATGTATTTGATAGATGTTTTTACCCTTGATTGCTGATTTTAATGATATATTGTGTGAAATATAAAACTATAGGTAAAAGTCGGCCAGAATTCAAATCATGCCGCCAAGAGGACAACCACGTAACCGACAGGTTGAAGAGTCAGAAAGTGAGGTTGGAAACCAAACCAATCCAATGAGGATGTTCACAGAGATGCTGGCGGAAGCCATGCAATCAAGACCGCCACCTAGAGGAACCCAACCAGTAACCGAGCCAACGCATCATTTGGCCAATTTTAAAGATTTCAAGTTGGTTGGACCACCCGAATTCAAGGGAACTCTTAACCCAATAGAAGTACAGACCTGGATCGAAGAGATAGAAAAGGTCTTCGAGGTCGCAGGGGTGGCCGAGGAACAAAAGACAGGATTCGCCACGTTCATGCTGAAGGGCGAGGCGAACTACTGGTGGAAGGCCAATAAGGGTCGAGCAGGTGAAGGAGTCATTCCATGGGAAAGATTTAAAGAATTGTTCTTCGAAAATTATTTTCCGGAGAATACACAGCAGGACCTGGAAGTTAAGTTCCTCGAACTGAAACAAGGGAATATGACTGTCGCCGAATACGCGGCAAAATTCAATGAGCTGGCCCGATTTGCCCCACATCAGGTGGACACCGAGGCCAGGAAGGCAAGAAGGTTTGAATTGGGACTAAAACCCTGGGTGCAGAAGTTAGTTGCAATATTGAAAATCAAGAACTTCGCTGAACTGCTGGAAAGGGCTATCATTGCGGAAGGGGGCAATGAAGTAGTGGCGCGATTCAACCAAGAGAGAAAGAAAAATCAAGAGGTGACCAAGGCAGGGAGCAGCGGAGGTAGTAACCCCAACAAACGGAAGTGGCTCGAGAGTCAGACATCCGGGGGAAACAAATCTGGAGGGAGGTGAAGAAACCAGGCAGGTGCAATAATTGTGGGAAAAACCACACTGGGGAATGCATGAAAGGGAAAAGTGTTTGTTACCGGTGTGGACAATCGGGGCACATGGCTCCCCAGTGTGCGAACAAACAGAAAGGAGGATGTTTCTCTTGTGGAGCACCCGACCACCAGATTAAGGACTGTCCGAAGAAGAAGGGCGACGTCGGGAGTGGCAACAGGAGCAACAACAATAGCGGGAATAACAACCGGTTGAACTACGGGGCACCAGCCAGTCAAGCCAACACGCCAACAGCCCGCACGTTCAACATGACTGTTCAGGATGCCATGGAATCCAAAGACGTGGTGTCAGGTATCATCCCAATCAATGATATAAATGCATATGTGCTACTTGATTCGGGTGCTACTTGCTCTTTTGTTTCCGAAGAATTTGCTAGTTAGTTAAATTTACCCCGTGAAAAGTTAGAACACCCTATGAATGTAGAAGTAGCAAACAAGGAAATTATCCCCGTAGAATGCATTCATAGGAATTGTAGTGCTGAATTGCGAGGATTTAAGCTCAATGTGGATTTGATACCAATTCGGCTGGGAGAGTTTGATGTAATCCTGGGAATGGATTGGCTATCAATTCACGGAGCAGTTATTGACTGTAAAAAAAAATGTGTACACCTGAGGACTCCTAATAAGTCGAAGGTGGTATTTTACGGTAGTAAGTCACCAAAACAATCTTGTTGTCTGACTATGATGCAAACCAAGAAACTGCTTAAGAAAGGTTGCGTGTGTTATTAGGCACATGTAATTGATACTCGTCAGGTCAGGGATGAGATGAGTCAAATACCAATCGTGAGGGATTTCGCTGATGTCTTCCCCGATGAACTTCTGGGACTGCCACCAGACAGGGAAACCGAGTTCGTTATCGATTTGGCACCGGGAACCGCACCAATATCAAAGCCGCCGTATCGAATGGCACCTGTAGAGATGAAAGAGTTGATGGTGCAACTGCAGGAACTATTAGATAAAGGTTATATCAGACCAAGCGTGTCCCCGTGGGGAGCGCCAGTTCTGTTTGTGAAAAAGAAGGATGGTTCCGTGAGGCTTTGTATCGACTATCGGGAGTTGAACAAAGTTACGATTAACAATAGGTATCCGCTTCCTAGAATTGACGATCTATTTGATCAGCTTAAGGGAGCGAAATATTTTTCAAAGATCGACCTAAGAACAGGCTATCATCAGCTGAAGGTGAGGCAGGAAGATATTCCGAAGACTGCATTCAGGACTCGTTATGGGCACTTTGAGTTTCTGGTGATGTCATTTGGATTGACGAATGCACCAGCAACATTCATGGATATGATGAATAGAGTGTTCAAGCAGTACTTGGACAAGTTCGTAGTCGTATTCATCGATGACATCTTGGTGTATTCAGAGACAGAGGAGGAACATGCTGAACATTTGAGGATTGTATTGGAAGCTCTCAGGAAGGAGAACTTGTATGCAAAGTTTTAAGTGTGAGTTTTGGTTACAGGGGGTGCAATTTCTGGGTCACGTCATCGACAAAAATGGTGTTTCAGTGGACCCAGCAAAAGTGGAAGCAGTTATCAACTGGGAACAGCCGAAGACGCCGACAGAGATCCGGAGTTTCTTGGGATTAGCGGGATACTATCGAAGGTTCATACAGGATTTTTCAAAGATAGCATCGCCGTTGACTAACCTCACCAGGAAAACAGTTAAGTTCGTTTGGTCGGAAAAATGTGAGGAAAGTTTCAGCCAAGCACCGGTGTTGACCTTACCCGACAACACTGGGGGTTTTGTAGTGTATAGCGATGCGTCACACAAAGGTCTTGGCTGCGTGCTGATGCAGCGTGTCGTGGCGTACGCATCCCGTCAACTGAAGGACTATGAGAAGGGTTACCCGACTTATGACTTGGAATTAGCAGCGGTAGTTTTCGCCTTGAAGATTTGGAGGGACTACCTATACGGGGAGAAGTGCGAGATATATACAGATCACAAAAGTCTGAAATATATCTTCACTCAAAAGGAGCTGAACATGAGGCAGCGCCGATGGTTAGAATTGATCAAGGACTACGACTGTGAAATTCTGTACCATCCGGGCAAAGCAAATGTAGTGGCTGATGCCTTAAGCAGGAAAGGCAAGGTGAAATTGATGCAGCTGACAGTTCAAGAGGAATTGATAAGGGACTTTGAACGTCTGGAACTGGAGGTTAAGTATCCGACTGAGGCGAACGAAAAATTATTTACCGTGACAGTAGGTCCGACTCTACTGGATAAGATAAAGGAGGCTCAAGAATTTGACTAGGAATGCATTGACATTAAGAAGCAACTATCGGAGGGAAAAACGTTGAAGTACAAGATTGACAGCACAGGATTGCTGAGATTCGAGGGAAGGATCTGGATACCCTACGTAGCAGACTTAAGGGAAGAAATTTTGCAGGAGGCCCATAATACGAGGTTTTCGGTACATCCAGGTAGCACCAAGATGTATCAAGATCTTCGTCAGCATTATTGGTGGCCGCACTTGAAAGGAGAAGTTGCAGAATTCGTCAGCCGGTGTTTAACTTGTCAAAGGATCAAGGCAGAGCACCAGCGGTTCCCGAGCGGATTATTGCAACCCTTGGAGATTCCAGAATGGAAGTGGGAGCACATCACAATGGATTTTGTGGTAGGACTTCCAACCACTTAAAAGGGTTTGGACGCCATCTGGGTAATCGTAGACTGTTTGACCAAGTCTGCCCATTTCCTACCAATCAAGATCAGGTACAAATTGGAGCAGTTGGCGAAACTTTACGTGAAGGAGATAGTATCACGACATGGAGTGCCAGTGTATATTGTATCTGACAGAGACCCGCGCTTCACGTCCAATTTTTGGAGAAGTCTACAGGAGAGACTGGGAACACAGTTGAGAATGAGTACGGCGTATCACCCTCAGACTGATGGTCAGAGTGAGCGAACAATTCAGACTCTAGAGGATATGCTCCGGGCAGTTGTGATGGACTTAAGTGGCAGCTGGGACGATCACTTGCCACTAGTAGAGTTCGCCTACAACAATAGTTACCATGCTAGCATTGGTATGCCACTGTTGTGTTGGGATGAAGTTGGTGAACGGAGGTTGTTGGGACCAGAATTGGTATAACAAACTGTGGAAATCATTAAAGTAATAAGACAACGGTTAGTAGCAGCCCAGGATCGTCAGAAGAAGTATGCTGACTTGCATCGTCAGAACCGAGACTTTGAAGTTGGTAGCTTTGTGTTTCTGAAGGTATCTCCTTGGAAAGGGAAAATCCGTTTTGGAAAGAAGGGCAAATTGAGCCCTAGGTTCATAGGACCTTTTGAAATATTAAGAAGAATAGGTGAAGTGGCGTACGAGGTAGCATTACCTCCTGAACTTGAGCATATCCACAACGTGTTTCATGTATCAGTGTTGCGTCCGTATAAGCCAGACTACAAGCATGTCATTTCCTATGAGCCAATTCAAGTCGAGAAGGACTTGTCATACGAGGAAATTCCTGTTCAAATATTGGATAGGAAGGAGCAGAAGCTAAGAAATAAAATCATTCATTCGGTTAAAGTACTCTGGAGAAATCACGCGGTGGAAGAAGCCACGTGGGAACTCGAAGAGAAGATGAGAATAAATTACCCCAGTTATTTGAGTAACCTTAGATCGAAATTCCGAGGACGGAATTTTTATAAGGGGGAGAGGATGTAATGTCCAGGATTTTTAACATTGTATTGAATTCTATTGTAATAAATAAAATTTATTTTATATAATTTTTCGGGTTTATTTGGATCCATGTAAACATTATTACTTAACTATATAATTATATGGTACAATAATTTTTCCTTGCATTAAAGGGGCTCACTGATAGTCCGAAATAAATCATTGAGTCAACCTTACGAATTTATTGGCAAGAAAAATTTGAAAGATTAATAAATAATTTCATTTTTACTATTATCGGGTTAAATAATTCAAATGAGGAATTATTGCTAAAACAAATATTTTTAGCAATTAATTAATTGAATTAGTCATTCAATTTAAATATTAGATTATAATATTGTTAATTTAAATTGAGTCACCTTTTCTTTCATTTGGATTGGCCATTTCTTTTTAGTTATTTCGGATTTGGGCCAAATTCCATTTATTTTCATGTTGCGCCACTTTCTTTTTAGCCGGCCCAATTTAATTTGGGGGAGCCCAATTCCTTTTCCTCCTAACCGAGCAATCCTAACCCTTAGACCAGCTCCAGACCAAATCAATTGAAATGAAGGAAAATTTCAATCGGCAAAAGAAAATTGGGGGATGAAGAGCCTAGGGTCTAAGTCTCTACCGACCGGACAAATCAAACCCTCACCCATCAGCCCTAGGTTCTAATCAGTCAGACGGAGCGAGCGAGGAGGAAGCCTGAGGTCTCAACCCTCAATCGGGTAGCAACTGGAGGAAGGAAGAGGGATTGAGCCGCGTCTATTCAGTCCTAGGCCGTCAATCGAACGGGAGCGGAGAAAGGGGCGGTTAACAGCACGATAGCGCGAGAGGACTGGCGGCACGATTGGGAATGGGCAAGGACCAAGCGGCTGTTGAAGGGACCAAAGGACTTGAGCGTCGAGCGACCGACCGACGGAAGTGCGCAAGGCTCGAGAGGCAGCCAAACCCAGCTGGAATTGATAGGGCTTGACGCTGACAAGCAGTCGATAGCCACTCCTTCCTACCGTTGGTTCTTGACTGATCTATTAAGGTAATACCCAGCTATTGGGTAAATGTCTCGCTATAAATTGAGGCATAAATCTTAGCTAACTGCCGATTTGGTAAACCAAATTTGAGGGAGAGAGAGATTGCAGAGGAGAGTACGCTGTGAATGTCCGGCTGGGTGTCATATTATGGGAGACGAAGAAAGGCAGCCGTACGTTCAAGCTCAAGGTATACAATGAGCTGCTATGGTTATTTGATTTGCTTTCTTATTTTTTCTGTAATTGGTTTGTGTTGATCGATTTCATTGGGATTGAACCGTCTGTTGTATTGCTTGGGTTGTATTCCGTTATTGGAAATTTTGGTGTCACAGAACCTTAAGGTTCGGACAACCTGATTGTTGTAGAGGGCATGGGTCAGTGTCAAGTTTTAATGCCCATTAGGTGTTTGTTGTAATGCCTAAACAAGGCTGTGATTCATTTTTTTGTGTTAAATGTTCTGTCGACAACTTTGCTCATATAAAACTCAACTTTTGAATTGTTCATAGAACTGGAAACCAGTGTTGCCATAAATCTGTTTGGGATTTCCTATAGTGTTGAACAATGTTTTAGTTGGCTTGAAATAAGATTGCAGGAGCTTGTTAATTTGTGTGATTTTGTGGCTGCTGATTTCGGCATGCTTATAAAGGAACAAAACATGACTTTTCCAAAGTTGGTTGTCTAATTCATTGTTATTAAGGAAAGATAATCAACAAATGAAGTCTAATTGTTTAACTATTATCCAATAATACTTAAGTGTAATACTATTAGAGTAACTATTAGTTATTATTGGACTTAATAATACACTGCTAAAATGTTACCAATTATTTATTATAATAAATATTTAATTATTATAATAAATAAGTGTGAACAAAGTTAATTATTTAATTATGAGTTAATTAGTATTAAATAATAACCAAGTATGAGTAAAATTTACAATTTGATTATTTACTATTTAACATTAAATAATAAATAAAGGTAATACTTACTTAATTGTTATTAAGTTACTATTAATAATTAAGTAGGAATAAAATAAATTAATAATTATTTATTATCAATGAAAAATAAATAAAGGTAATAAATATTTAATTATTATGGGATAATAATTAAATATGAATAAAGATAATAAATATGTAATTATTATTTAATTAATATTAAATAATAATTAAGTATGAATAAGTTAATAAAATAATTATTTATTATTGAGTAATAAATAAAGATATTAAATATTTGATTGTTATTAATGATTTAATGTGAGTAAAGTAAATTATTTATTATTTCTCATTTAATAATAAATAAAGATAATAAGAACTTAATTCTTATCAACAATTAAGTATGGGTAGAGTGATACATTAATTTTCTAGTTAATGTTAAAAAGGGGAAATAATTTCGTAAATTCTCTTGAAAGGGAATAATAGCTAAGTATGAATGAATATTAAATAACCTATTTACTTGTTGCCACTATTAGCTAGTAATGCATAAATCAGTTTATTATTTAGGGTTGTAAATAATAAATTGGGTTACTAAATATTGCTAAGTTGAATATCCAATAAGCATGATTAGTTACTGAGATAATAACTGAGGGTCATTAAGTAACTTCTGATTAGCACAATATTGATTAGTACTTTAATGATAATAGAGTTAATAAAGGAATGCGAAATGTTTATTTTGCTAAATAAATAGCATAAGTGAGTGTATCGATATACAGTATGCAATGCTAATGGATAAACCGACTTTATCAACTGATAGGTTATCCAAGGTCAATTAATTAAAGCTATGATTTAATTGTAGCTGAGCAAACAGACAAGTTCCCTAATTCCATTCTTTTAGTATATTGAATGCAAGTTCTATCTTACTCAACTTTTACATTGAGCAAGTTTCTAAACCTTATGCATTATTTTGTGCAAAAAGGTATATATTGCAAGTTATTCTTTAAGCTTGAATCTTATCTCCAAGCATGCTTTAAGTGGTCTAATTACTTTTAAAATTATTCCACATCTTTGTATTTATTGACATTCGCACTCGTGCATTTGAATTCGTATATTTATTTAAGTTCAGAAATTTGTGAACTATTCATGGTTAAGTCTGGACCCTTGTTCGGTCAGGCAAGTATGTGAGAATTTATAAAAGCTATCCGAACCAATCGATGGTAAGGATTCTTAGACTAAATGGACACCCCTTTTATTATAGGGGAGTAACCTAGGTACCGTATATAAGGTACAAATAGCAGAGTTAAATGTTATGCATATACATAGCGTACGCGAGACTGATCCCCTCAAGTACTTATTCTGTAGCCAGTAACCAGAGGGTCAACCAGCTATTGACTCCTTTGGAAGTTATTGTTCAAAGTCTACTTGACTATCTCTTGTTCTAAAAGCAAATAATGTTCTTGCTTTCTGATAATTGTTGATTGAATTCTCTTTCTATATTCCCTTCATCATGATATATCCTTATTGTTGTACTTTAAACTTGCTGAGCAAACTCGTTGCTCATCCTTGCTATATCATGACTTCATTGCAGCTAAACCCGAGACGTCAGTGAAGAACAAAGGGAAAGAAAAGATGAAGTAATAGACTTCATGTAGCAGATTTTAAATTTACATGTAGTTAATTACTGTTAATATAATTTAAACCCTGACTTTTATTTAGGGTATGGATTTGTGTAAGTGTTTAAGGTTTTTGTATTCTAGGACTAGTAACACCTTTGTAATGAACAACGTATGTTTATTATATTCCGCATTTTAGTTACCATATGTTGTTAGAGGTGAATGTTTGTATTGGATCGTGATGACCGGATCCGGGTATTTGGAGACCCGAATTTGGGGGCGTCACACAATCTGCAATGAAGGACAAATTTTGTTGCTAAACATATACTTTTAGCAACGACTTATAAAGTCGCTGCCCGAAAAATCGTTGCTAAAGGCCCATTTTTTGTAGTAGATTTTGCCAACACCCATCTTCTTGAATACATATTATTCCTTGGTGGATCACCTCTATAGGCCAAACACTTGGGTGGCTAACGTTGATCAAAGGAATGAATCTAATTGGTGGAATTTAAGGAGAACGCGAAGGATTTGGAGTTGAACTTGTACTTGAGGAAGCTTTGATCTACGAGGGTATGAATCTGATTCTCTATCTCTTTCGTTTAATTAATAATTGAGCACAAGGATGATCATGGTGATGGTTTGTAAGAAAAATTTTAAAATCCGTTTTTATCGCGCTTCCGCACTATTTATGTAATTTGATTGCATGTTTGCGCTACATACAAACCTAACAGTGGTATTAGAGCCTAACCTTGTACTAATTATCGATTATTATGATTCCATATATGTATGGGTATGCGATTGGATCGATTTTCTGGGCAACAAAAAACAATTTCGATGTTTGCTAAGTAGCGCAGCCGCGCCGCTTTTAGTTCATTATGGAGCGCGGTGGCGCCCGAACCCAGAAACCATTTTTAGGGGTGCAACGCGGTCATGTCGCTCCTAGTTCATTTTGGAGCGCGGCCGCGCCGGTCTGCAGATTTTGAAAAAATTTTGATTTTATTTATTTTTAATTAAGATAAAAGGTTTATTTTGAATTAGAATATGATTAAAATTAAAAGTTTTATTTTAACTTGCAATTAGATTCCACGTTAACTAGAATAAAAGAGTTTATTATGTTTTGGAATAGGATTCAATGTTTCCTAGAATAAAGGAGTTTATTCACATATGGAATAGGATTCCATGTTTCCTAAAAAATAAAGATGTTTATTTGGATAAGGAATAAGATTCACCATATTTTATTTTTTCAACAATTTTAAGTTAAAATAAAGGAGTTTATTTTGAACTTGAAATTGGATTCCATGTTAATTAAAATAAAGGAGTTATATTTTGATTTGAAATTTGATTAAAAAATAAAGGAGATTATTTTTATTCAAAATTGGATAAAATAAAATAAAGAAGTTTATTATGATTTAAATTTTGATTAAAATAAAGGTGTTTATTTTTGTTTCAAAATTGGATCTGTAGTAAACTTTTAATTGCCCATTAAATGATATCAATGCATATATAAAATGGTTTTCTTATTCATGAGATGAATGTTATTTATTGATGCATATAGTGATATGTATGATAATAAATGGGATTGATTATGGACTATTGACCAATGGATGATTGGATTTTATTTTATGAGGATGCATGAATGAATGCGTTTTATAAATGGGGTTTGCGCACCTCATCTTCTCTAATTTTTCTTAATGTAAATTTTATCTCCCTCCTATGTACTTCCCCTTGACTGCTGATGAAGGTTTTTATTTATTGTAAATAGTTAATGTAATAGGTTTAGTTAGAATTACTTGAAACATTGGAGACAAAGGAGCAAGGAGTGCTTGAAGACTCGTTTGTAATGGAGCCCGGGTTTAAATGTAATAGTTATATTTAAATTTTGTTCTTGCACCCTAGGTTTGACCTTTTGGTTCACTTGGTGGCTCTAGTGAACCAAACTAGAATAAAAGTCCATAATCAATCTTGGTAGAATATAGTATTTTATATATGCATGCTAACAATGTATATATTATATATTATACAATATGCTTCGCATGTTAAATAATATGACGTGTATTATATATATATATATATACTATATATATATATATATATATATATATATGTGTGTGTGTGTGTGTGTGTGCATGCGCGCTAATCAAAATGACACAAATAATAACAAAACCCTCAAAGAAATCATATTAAGTCTTAAACGTTCAAAAATATTTGGAATATCAAACGTCGCCTTCTAGCATGGTAAAGTAATAGAGTATTAAATATTTAATATGAGTTTGTTGTGTCACCACAAGGCAAGTATTAAATATTTAAGATGTTGCCTGATCACATTTGATACTTATTAAGGAATTGAACATTACTTTTTTATTGTGTCACCACAAAGACGGTATTTTTTTCTTCACATATACGAAAGTGTTAGGTTGAACTTAACTTGGATAATTTTGATTTGAATGTGTCACCACTTGATCCAAAATAATCTAAGAGGAAAATACAAGGAGTTACATAGTGATGTAATTGACAATAGTTGTCTACCTATTTATTTATATATCGTTTGTTGTGTCACCACAAGGCTATATACATTTGAAATAGGACCCTTATTCTCACTAGCAAATCTTTAATTAGATTTGCTGAACTATATATTGAGGTTAATATTGTTTGATGAAAATAGTGGGAGATACCAATTTAAATAAAGACATAATTTATTTTAGTAATTAAGAAATAAATGTATGCTAAAATGTTGTTAAATTATAAAAATCATTACAGAATTTTACAATGTCTAAATTACTATCACTGCAAAGCATATTAGATGCTAATTAACCGGACCGAATTAAACGAACTAGTTAAAGAATCTAAGAATAGTTCTCAAGGCTGAAAAGCTATCTTATATCCTAAATACGCCTGTCCCTGCAACTGTTGCAGAAACAGCCTCTGAGAAAGAGATGGCTACTTTTAGAAAGTGGCAAGATGATGCACAGTTGGCTCAATGCATCGTGCTCGCATCCATGAATAATGAGTTTCAGCGTCAGCATGAAACTATGGATGCTCCTACTATACTCTTGTACCTTCAAGGAGTTGAATGGTAAGGAAAGTAGGACTATTAGATATCAGATATCTAAGGAGCTCTTCCGATCTAGAATGACCGATGACACTACAGTACAGACACATGTCCTCAAAAATGATCAATTTGATTGAATAATTGGGACAACAAGATTTTGTAATGGATGGAGATTTATCCAAGATTTGATCTTGCAATCACTTTTGGACTCTTTCTCAGAATTTATTGTGAATTTTCACATGAATAAGCTAGATTGTAATGGAGCGCTTGAAGACCCGTTTGTAATGGAGCCCGGATTTAAATGTAATAGGTATATTTAAATTCTATTTTTGCACCCTAGGTTTGACCTTTTGGTTCACTTGGTGGCTCTAGTGAACCAAACTAGAATAAAAGTCCATAATCAATCTGGGTAGAATATAGTATTCTATATATGCATGCTAACAATGTATATATTATATATTATACAGCATGCTTCGCATGTTAAATAATATGACGTGTATTATATATATATGTGTGTGCATGCGCGCTAATCAAAATGACACAAATAATAACAAAACCCTCAAAGAAATCATATTAAGTCTTAAACGTTCAAAGATATTTGGAATACCGAACGTCGCCTTCTAGCATGGTAAAATAATATATTATTAAATATTTAATATGAGTTTATTATGTCACAACAAGGCAAGTATTAAATATTTAAGATGTTGCCTTATGATATTTGATGCTTATTAAGTAATTAAATATTACTGTTTTGTTGTGTCACCACAAAGACGGTATTTTTTTCTTTACATATATGAAAGTGTTAGGTTGAACTTAACTTGGATAATTTTGATTTGGATGTATCACCACTTAATACAAAATAATCTAAGAGGCAAAATACAAGGAGTTACGAAGTGCTGTAATTGACAATAGTTGTCTACCTATTTATTTATATATCGTTTGGTGTGTCACCACAAAGCTACATACATTTAAAATAAGATCCTTATTCTCTCTAGCAAATCTTTAATTAGATTTGCTGAACTATATATTGAGGGTAACATAGTTTGATGAAAATAGTGGGAGATACCAATTTAAATAAAGACCTAATTTATTTTGGCAATTAAGAAATAAATGTATGCTAAAATGTTGTTAAATTATAAAAATCATTTATAGAATTTTACAATGTCTAAATTACTATCACTACAAAGCATATTAGATGCTAATTAACCAAACCGAATTAAACGGACTGGTTAAGGAATCTGAGAATAGTTCTCACGGCTGAAAAGCTATCTTATGTCCTTAATATGCATGTCCCTGCAACTGTTGCAGAAACAACCTCTGAGAAAGAGATTGCTACTTTTAGAAAGTGGCAAGATGATGCACAGTTGGCTCAATGCATCATGCTCACATCCATGAGTAACTAGTTTTAAGCGTCAGCATAAAACTATGGATGCTCCTACTATACTCTTGTACCTTCAAGGAGTTGAATGGTAAGGGATGTAGGACTATTAGTTATCAGATATCTAAAGAGCTCTTCCAATCTAGAATGACTGATGGTGTAACGAATGCAATTTTTGTGAATGAATAAAAATATTTATTATGTTATATAAATATTTTGTTAATTTATTTATTGAGTAAAATAAATAATTTATAATGTTATCGTGGAATAGTTCATGTTAAGTGTAAATATGTTAAATGTTATTTGAATGTGATTTGATGTGGTTATTCTAATTTAATTTAATAATTAAATTAGATGATTAAATAATTAAATAAAGGATTTATTTGAATAAGATAATTTATTTAAGTTTAATTAAAGTAGAAGTGTGACAATTAAAACTATATAGTATAATAAGTTATTAAAATAAATGGAAAAAGATTAATTTTAGTTAAACCAAACAAGGCCTTGTGACCCTTGGTTGGTAAAAATGGATTATTTTGTATTTGGGTTTACCAAATAAGGCCTAACCCTTTGTTTTTCTTTAACTGACTAATTGAAAGCTAAGTTACGTTAAAGTAAGTTAGTTCATCAGTTTATTTTTAAAGAACGAAAAACACAAAGCTTAACAGAGAGAAAAAAAAAAGAGAGGTAGAAGAATTTCTCTGCTAAATTGGAGAGAAGAGTTCTAAGAATCAAAGAAGGGTTTCCAAGTGATTTTTATCATCTAGCTAAAGTTTAAGAAGGAATCAAAGGTATAATTCTTGTTAGTTTTGTTAAAAGTTCTTCACTGTATTGCATTACTTTACTTCTCTGTATAAAATTTATTGGCTCAAAATATGAATTACTTGATGTAATTGATAGTAAGCATGTATTAGGTGATTATATGGTGTTTATAAATCAATTTGAAAGAGTTAATCCATGAAAGTATGCTTTAGAATAGAGTTTTTGGTTTTACAGAGTTTTACTTTCATGTATGGCATATATGTATGAAAATTGATGCTTAAATTGATTATTAATCGGTAAATTGACATTTGATTATGATAATATGATGAAAAACGAAAAGAATGCAAGTAGAATAGATTAAAATAGTTTAGGGATGAATTTACAGTGGTTGATTTCATTTAAATGGCTAAAACATGAATATTTTGTTTAAACAAAGAATTTTGGGTTCTAATTGGTTGATTATGTGTATTATAATGGTTAGAATGTTTAGAAACATGTTGGGTAATTGTTTTATAACATGTTTGATGTCTGGGTATGTTTAATTTATGTGTTGGATGGTAGAATTTAGAAAATTTAGCCTAGGATGTCACTGGTTCGCGAATTGTAGGAGATGACTGCCGAGTCTACCGCCCCGGCGGTAGAAATGTACTGGAATTCTCGCCCCGGCGAGAGCTCGCCCCGACGGTAAAAATGACTTAGTTCTCTCGCCCCGGCGAGAGTTTGTGAAGGAATTCGCCGCCCCGGCGGTGGAATAGTAACTGAAAATTTTAATTTTTAATTTTTTTTGTTTATTTTGCTATGTTATCGTGTACATGATTAAAACTAAGATTAAAGTATTTAATAATAAATAAGATACTACAATGAGTGGTAAGCAAATATTTAATGAATATCAAATGCAATTTGATATATTAAATGAAATGGGATAAGAACAATTTAAATTAAGTTAAATGAAAAATCTTCCCACAAAAGGGTTACATCTCTAATCTCTTAGTCAAACAAATCACAGGTTATCTAACCTTTATTACATCAATTAGGAATTAAAAACAGAAAATTAAATAAGTCTTTTTTACAATAAAACATCAAATAAATAACAAGTCTTTAACTATTTCTGCATCTTGCCCTTGCCCTTACTCGTAGACGGCTCGTCCGACTTTTCTGTCTTAGCTGCAATGTTCAATGCAAGAGTGAGCAAACAATTGTCCACGAGTATGACAACAATAACAATTTAATAATCAATGAAATAGATTTCAACTGGGGAATTGTGGTTTTTCCTGAATTCAATTAATAACTAATCGAGATATAAAAGCTTAATAGAACACTTGGCTCAAGAATTGAATATAGAATTCAAGCTTTAGAATTGTATCTGAGGGTCATAAGACCTCGATCTATGTCCTAGGTTAACAAATATCTCTACCGTAACCTTTAACAGTCATGAAGACTATGGACCATCCATCTCGTACTCAGGGGGATCAGCCCTTTGTACAATGTATTGTGCACAAACATTTTAACGTTGTTGTGTAATTAATCCCCTATATTAGGGTTGTTCATCTCAGTTTAGCATCAGAATCCGCACTAAAAAGAACTTGGTTTGGAACAATTTTAAAATATTCTAAGTCTTTAGAATGCTCATCAACTAAGGACTAGCTGAATCAATAAGGGTTTGCTAGTCACTAAAACATTCGATTTAACAATAAAGTTGTACAATAGAATTTATGTTGAAGTTTGAATAACGATCAAATAACAAATGACTAGAACAAAATGTAAGCATTTGATATTATAACAACCTTGCTTGAATGATAATAAGCTAAGGTTAATAGGTTTGCTTTACGGAAGTGAACTTGGTTTAAATGAAATAACAAGATTAAGGGACGAAAACTTGCCTTGCACGTAGATTACAGATATAAATTCACGTTCCTTAATCAACCTATACATTTTAATTATAAAACGGTAACAATAATTAGTTACAGAATTATATGCACTTTAGAATTTGTTCTTATCCCATTTCGTTTAATATATCAAATGTCATTTGATATTCATTAAATATTTGCTTACCACTCATTGTAGTATCTTATTTATTATTAAATACTTTAATCTAAGTTTTAATCATGTACAAGACAACATAGCCAAATAAAAAAAAATAAAAAATAAAAATTTTCAGTTACTGTTCCACCGCCGGGGCGGCGAATTCCTTCACAAACTCTCGCCGGAGTGAGCTCTCGTCGGGTATTTAATTCCCACAGATTTGGTGTTCACTATACCATTCATTCATATCTAGCTACCCATAATAAAGGACAATTTAAATTAAGTTAAATGAAAAATCTTCCCACAAAAGGGTTACATCTCTAATCTCTTAGTCAAACAAATCCCAGGTTATCTAACCTTTATTACATCAATGCGGAATTAAAAACAGCAAATTAAATAAGTCTTTTTACAATAAAACATCAAATAAATAGCAAGTCTTTAACTATTTCTGCATCTTGCCCTTGCCCTTACTCGTAGACGGCTCGTCCGACTTTTCTGTCTTAGCTGCAATGCTCAATGCAAGAGTGAGCAAACAATTGCCCACAAGTATGACAACAATAACAATTTAATAATCAATGAAATAGATTTCAACTGGGGAATTGTGGTTTTTCCTGAATTCAATTAATAACTAATCGAGATATAAAAGCTTAATAGAACACTTGGCTCAAGAATTGAATATAGAATTCAAGCTTTAGAATTGTATATGAGGGTCATAAGACCTCGATCTATGTCCTAGGTTAACAAATATCTCTACCGTAACCTTTAACAGTCATGAAGACTATGGACCATCCATCTCGTACTCAGGGGGATCAGCCCTTTATACAATGTATTGTGCACAAACATTTTAACGTTGTTGTGTAATTAATCCCCTATATTAGGGTTGTTCATCTCAGTTTAGCATCAGAATCCGCACTAAAAAGAACTTGGTTTGGAACAATTTTAAAATATTCTAAGTCTTTAGAATGCTCATCAACTAAGGACTAGCTGAATCAATAAGGGTTTGCTAGTCACTAAAACATTCGATTTAACAATAAAGTTGTACAATAGAATTTATGTTGAAGTTTGAATAACGATCAAATAACAAATGACTAGAACAAAATGTAAGCATTTGATATTATAACAACCTTGCTTGAATGATAATAAGCTAAGGTTAATAGGTTTGCTTTACGGAAGTGAACTTGCTTTAAATGAAATAACAAGATTAAGGGAGGAAAACTTACCTTGCACATAGATTACAGATATAAATTCACGTTCCTTAATCAACCTATACATTTTAATTATAAAACGGTAACAATAATTAGTTACAGAATTATATGCACTTTAGAATTTGTTCTTATCCCATTTCGTTTAATATATCAAATGTCATTTGATATTCATTAAATATTTGCTTACCACTCATTGTAGTATCTTATTTATTATTAAATACTTTAATCTAAGTTTTAATCATGTACACGACAACATAGCAAAATAAAAAAAAATAAAAAATAAAAAATTTCACTTACCGTTCCACCGCCGGGGCGGCGAATTCCTTCACAAACTCTCGCCGGGGCGAGCTTTCGCCGGGTATTTAATTCCCACTGATTTGGTGTTCACTATACCATTCATTCATATCTAGCTACCCATAATAAAGGACAATTTAAATTAAGTTAAATGAAAAATCTTCCCACAAAAGGGTTACATCTCTAATCTCTTAGTCAAACAAATCCCAGGTTGTCTAACCTTTATTACATCAATGCGGAATTAAAAACAGAAAATTAAATAAGTCTTTTTACAATAAAACGTCAAATAAATAACAAGTCTTTAACTATTTCTGCATCTTGCCCTTGCCCTTACTCGTAGACGGCTCGTCCGACTTTTCTGTCTTAGCTGCAATGTTCAATGCAAGAGTGAGCAAACAATTGTCCACGAGTATGACAACAATAACAATTTAATAATCAATGAAATAGATTTCAACTGGGGAATTGTGGTTTTTCCTGAATTCAATTAATAACTAATCGAGATATAAAAGCTTAATAGAACACTTGGCTCAAGAATTGAATATAGAATTCAAGCTTTAGAATTGTATCTGAGGGTCATAAGACCTCGATCTATGTTCTAGGTTAACAAATATCTCTACCGTAACCTTTAACAGTCATGAAGACTATAGACCATCCATCTCGTACTCAGGGGGATCAGCCCTTTGTATAATGTATTTTGCACAAACATTTTAACGTTGTTGTGTAATTAATCCCCTATATTAGGGTTGTTCATCTCAGTTTAGCATCAGAATCCGCACTAAAAAGAACTTGGTTTGGAACAATTTTAAAATATTCTAAGTCTTTAGAATGCTCATCAACTAAGGACTAGCTGAATCAATAAGGGTTTGCTAGTCACTAAAACATTCGATTTAACAATAAAGTTGTACAATAGAATTTATGTTAAAGTTTGAATAACGATCAAATAACAAATGACTAGAACAAAATGTAAGCATTTGATATTATAACAACCTTGCTTGAATGATAATAAGCTAAGGTTAATAGGTTTGCTTTACGGAAGTGAACTTACTTTAAATGAAATAACAAGATTAAGGGAGGAAAACTTACCTTGCACGTAGATTACAGATATAAATTCACGTTCCTTAATCAACCTATACATTTTAATTATAAAACGGTAACAATAATTAGTTACAGAATTATATGCACTTTAGAATTTGTTCTTATCCCATTTCGTTTAATATATCAAATGTCATTTGATATTCATTAAATATTTGCTTACCACTCATTGTAGTATCTTATTTATTATTAAATACTTTAATCTAAGTTTTAATCATGTACACGACAACATAGCCAAATAAAAAAAAATAAAAAATAAAAATTTTCAGTTACTGTTCCACCGCCGGGGCGGCGAATTCCTTCACAAACTCTCGCCGGAGTGAGCTCTCGTCGGGTATATAATTCCCACAAATTTGGTGTTCACTATACCATTCATTCATATCTAGCTACCCATAATAAAGGACAATTTAAATTAAGTTAAATGAAAAATCTTCCCACAAAAGGGTTACATCTCTAATCTCTTAGTCAAACAAATCCCAGGTTATCTAACCTTTATTACATCAATGCGGAATTAAAAACAGAAAATTAAATAAGTCTTTTTACAATAAAACATCAAATAAATAGCAAGTCTTTAACTATTTCTGCATCTTGCCCTTGCCCTTACTCGTAGACGGCTCGTCCGACTTTTCCGTCTTAGCTGCAATGTTCAATGCAAGAGTGAGCAAACAAGTGCCCACAAGTATGACAACAATAACAATTTAATAATCAATGAAATAGATTTCAACTGGGGAATTATGGTTTTTCCTGAATTTAATTAATAACTAATCGAGATATAAAAGCTTAATAGAACACTTGGCTCAAGAATTGAATATAGAATTCAAGCTTTAGAATTGTATCTGAGGGTCATAAGACCTCGATCTATGTCCTAGGTTAACAAATATCTCTACCGTAACCTTTAACAGTCATGAAGACTATGGACCATCCATCTCGTACTCAGGGGATCAGCCCTTTGTACAATGTATTGTGCACAAACATTTTAACGTTGTTGTGTAATTAATCCCCTATATTAGGGTTGTTCATCTCAGTTTAGCATCAGAATCCGCACTAAAAAGAACTTGGTTTGGAACAATTTTAAAATATTCTAAGTCTTTAGAATGCTCATCAACTAAGGACTAGCTGAATCAATAAGGGTTTGCTAGTCACTAAAACATTCGATTTAACAATAAAGTTGTACAATAGAATTTATGTTGAAGTTTAAATAACGATCAAATAACAAATCACTAGAACAAAATGTAAGCATTTGATATTATAACAACCTTGGTTGAATGATAATAAGCTAAGGTTAATAGGTTTGCTTTACGGAAGTGAACTTGCTTTAAATGAAATAACAAGATTAAGGGAGGAAAACTTGCCTTGCACGTAGATTACAGATATAAATTCACGTTCCTTAATCAACCTATACATTTTAATTATAAAACGGTAACAATAATTAGTTACAGAATTATATGCACTTTAGAATTTGTTCTTATCCCATTTCGTTTAATATATCAAATGTCATTTGATATTCATTAAATATTTGCTTACCACTCATTGTAGTATCTTATTTATTATTAAATACTTTAATCTAAGTTTTAATCATGTACACAACAACATAGCAAAATAAAAAATAAAAATTTTCAGTCACTGTTCCATCGCCGGGGCGGCGAATTCCTTCACAAACTCTCGCCGGGGCGAGCTCTCGCCGGGTATTTAATTCCCACTGATTTGGTGTTCACTATACCATTCATTCATATCTAGCTACCCATAATAAAAGACAATTTAAATTAAGTTAAATGAAAAATTATCCCATAAAAGGGTTACATCTCTAATCTCTTAGTCAAACAAATCCCAGGTTATCTAACCTTTATTACATCAATGCGGAATTAAAAACAGAAAATTAAATAAGTCTTTTTACAATAAAACATCAAATAAATAACAAGTCTTTAACTATTTCTGCATCTTGCCCTTGCCCTTACTCGTAGACGGCTCGTCCGACTTTTCCGTTTTAGCTGCAATGTTCAATGCAAGAGTGAGCAAACAATTGCCCACAAGTATGACAACAATAACAATTTAATAACCAATGAAATAGATTTCAACTGGGGAATTGTGGTTTTTCCTGAATTCAATCAATAACTAATCGAGATATAAAAGCTTAATAGAACACTTGGCTCAAGAATTGAATATAGAATTCAAGCTTTAGAATTATATCTGAGGGTTATAAGACCTCGAACTATGTCCTAGGTTAACAAGTATCTCTACCGTAACCTTTAACAGTCATGAAGACTATGGACCATCCATCTCGTACTCAGGGGGATCAGCCTTTTGTGCAATGTGTTGTGCACAAACATTTTAACGCTGTTGCGTAATTAATCCCCTATATTAGGGTTGTGACGCCCCCAATTTTGGGTCTCCAAATACCCGGATCCGGTCATCACGATCCAATACAAACATTCACCTCTAACAACATATGGTAACTAAAATGCGGAATATAATAAACATACGTTGTTCATTACAAGGTGTTACTAGTCCCAGAATACAATAACCTTAATACATTCATGAATCCATACCCTAAGTAACAAGCAGGGTTTAATATTACATTAACAATGATTAACTGCACATAATATTTAAGTCTGCTACATGAAGTTTATCACTTCATCTTTTCTTTCCCTTTGTTTTTCTCTGACGTCTCGGGTTTGGCTGCAATAAAGTCATGATATAGCAAGAATGAGCAACGAGTTTGCTCAGCAAGTTTAAAATACAATAATAAGGATATATCATGATGAAAGGAATATAGAAAGGGATTTCAACAATAGCATTATCAGAAGCAATAACAATGAATGCTTTTAGAACAATTGATAGTCAAGTAGACTTTGAACAATAACTTCCAAAGGAGTCAATAGCTAGTTGACCCTCTGGTTACTGGCTACAGAATAAGTACTTGAGGGGATCAGCCTCGCGTACGCTATGTATATGCATAACATTTAACTCTGCTATTTGTACCTTATTTACGGTACATGGGGTCCTCCCCTATAATAAATGGGGTGTTCATTCAGTCTAAGAATCCTCACCATTGATTGGTTCGGATAGCTTTTATAAATTTTCACATACTTTGTCTGACCGAACAAAGGTCCAGACTTAATTATGAATAGTTCCTAAATCTCGGAACTTTAATAAATGTACAAATTCAAATGCACGAGTGCGAATGTCAATAAATACATAGAGGTGGAATAATTTTAAAAGTAATTAGACCACTTAAAGCATGCTTGGAGATAAGATTCAAGCTTAAAGAATAACTTGCAACAATATATGTATACCTTCTTGCACGAATTAAAAATAGTGCATAAGGTTTACAAATTTGCTCAATGTAAAAGTTGAGTAAGGAAGAACTTGCCTGTTTGCTCAGCTACAGATAAAATTTAGCTTTAATTAATTGATCTCGAGTGACCTATCATTGGATAAAGTCGATTTATCAATTAACAGTTGTATATTGACACCTCTCACTATACCTTTTACTCAACAGGTAAAATTCACCATCTAAATTTTAATTACTATTTAACATTAGCTAAACAGAAATTAATAATCTTTAGCTATTAAATTGATGGTAGCTAATCATGATTACTTATTCTTTGGTTTCCCGGATTTATTACCCTTATCTGTCCCTGAACATAGTTTAACAATCCTTACTTATCACGATAATAATTATTTCATTACCTTTAGTCATACTTAATTGTTATCAAATATTATTTGAATAACAATTAAATATTTATTATTTTTATTATTTATTGATAATTATTTATTAACTTTACTTATACTTAATTATTATTTAAGATTAAATAATAATTAAATATTTATTATCTTTATTTATTATTTAAGGGTAAATAATAAATAATTATTTTATTAACTATATTCATACTTAATTATTATTTAATAACAAATAAATATTTATTATCTTTATTTATTATTTATTGATAAATAATAAATAATTATTTATTAACTTTACTTATACTTAATTATTATTTAATAATTAAATATTTATTATCTTTATTTATTATTTATTGATAAATAATAAATAATTATTTTGTTAACTTATTCATGCTTAATAATTATCCAATGTTAATTGAATAACAATTAAATATTTATAATCTTTATTTATTATTTATTGATAAATAATAAATAATTTATTCCTTTGAATATTTGTTACCTTTATTTATCACTTATTGACAAATAATCAAATTATTAACTTGATTCATACTTGATTATTATTTAATAGTAATTAAGCAATAATCAACTATTTATTAACTTTATTTATTATTTAAGGATAAATAATAAATAATTAATCTATTAATTTTATCCATACTTGGTTATTATTTAATAGTAGTTAAACAATAATCAAATATTTATTAGCTTTATTTATTATTTAAAAGTAAATAATAAATAATTAACTTATTAACTTTATTATTAAATATTTACTACCTTTATTCATAAATAATTATTTTATTAACTTTATTCATTATTATTTAATATGAATTAAATAATAATTAAATATTTATTATCTTTATTTATTATTTAATTGCTAAATAATAAATAATTATCTATAATTTATATTCGTACTTATTTATTATTTAGTACTAACTAGACAATAGTTCTTACCTTTATAAATAAATAAATAAATAACTATTTTATAAATTGTATTCATTTATACATTGAACAATAATTATATTCTTATTTTCTTTGTTTATTATTTGTCGTTAAATAATAATTGTTTCCTTACTGGATAACAATTGAGTTAAACAACCAACCTTGGAAAAACATTTCAAATATTACAAGGTTTATTGGGTAACTAAGTCACTCGATTATAGTAACTTAGTGGTTGGCCAACTTATGCTGAGTTTTCTGCACACGGTGCATACACACCCACATTCCAAGCTTGAAATCTATATACACAAAACTCACACAAGGACTCATGACACAGCTTTGATACAATAACCAGTGTGCAGACGCAACTTAACACTTTACAGTTATGCCACAACCACAACAACACATGTTATAGCTAATTTCTGCAGTTTATTCAAGCTTGGCCACATCACTGCTCAACACAAATAAGAAAAGAGTTTTAACAACAGAGCCTTTTAAACAATTCATCGAACTCCTTGTGAGCGTACCAAGGGTCGACGTTGGCTTAGTTTATAGGCAAAGTCAGGCTGTCGAACCTTATGGTTCCTTAATCAACCAAGTAATATAACCCAATCAATACCAAAAACGATCAAATCCAATACAGAGAAACAACAATCCAGATTTCTTAATCAAAATAAACCAACCCATACAGTATAATCCCAATACAGAACAACCATAATCTACATACAGTATTATAAGCCAACCCAATCGGCAACTACACAGAACACAAACCAATAACAGAAAAGAAAAAGAAAAGAGAGGTACAGTCCAAACGCGATTACACGGCAGTTGGGTTATACCTTAAGGCCGTCCAGTGGGCTATCCTCCTTCTTCTCCCAATGTAGCTAATGAACTCGGCGGACATTCACGGCCAACTCCTCTTGTTCTCTCTTCTTACTGTAATTTTTCCCCTTCTAATTTGGAACCCTCAAATAACAGTAGCTGGCTAAGGTTTTGGGAATTTCAATTTATAGTAAATCTTTTACCCAATAGACTGGATATTACCTAAATCGCTCAAGTCAATGACCAACGGTAGGAGGGAGGTAACGGTCGGTGTCTACGCCGCCCATCCGAGCCCAGCTAGACCGTCACATCTTCGAGCGGCGCCTTCCCATCGATCAAATCGCCGATTGTTCGAATCCTTTGGTCCGTTCGTTGAGCGCTTGGTCGTTGCCCCTTTCCTAGTTATGCCGTCGGTCCCTTCACTCCACTACGCTGTCACACCGGCCCTCACCTGCCGACGCACGATCTGCCGTGCCCTTTCCCCCTCTTCCTTGGTTCCGTCTGACTTGAGAGGTTAGGGTTGCTAGGTGTTGATTTGGTCCAGCTCTGCACCTGTCTCGTTTGATTGAGGGCTTTGAATCTTGATGCTCGGTTTAACCCCAATTACATTACCGGTGGATTTCCCCCAACCCCTTTGTAATGAACCGACCCGGCATGGAAAAGATGGATCCGGCCAAATAAAAGGAATGGGCTCAACCCTATAGGGTTGGGCCGGTTGATTAAATCAAAAAGGGCGGCCCAAATGGAAAATAAAAGAAATGAAATTTGGGGCTTAAATCAAAATAAATAGGAGCAATGGGCCAATCTAAATAAGGAGAATCGACCCAATCTAAATTAACCGTCTTGTATTTTTGACATTTTAAATTAAATAACTGAACCAATTTATTTAAATTATTTAATATAACCATAATTCTTTATTCGAACTATTTAATTTGATAATAATAACGTCATTTAGTTAATTTCCCCAATCTCTTGCAAATCAAGTCTTAAGGTTAACTCACCAATTTATTCCAACTATCAATGAGCCCCTTCAATGAAAGAAAATTATTGGACCATATATTTATATAACTAAATAATAACACCTATATGGATCCAATTAAATATGAAAAATTAAATATAATGAGTTTATTTATTAAAATAAATTTGATACAATGTTTAAAAATTTCTGGACATTACAAGGGTTGTTCATCTCAGTTTAGCATTAGAATCTGCACCGAAAGGAACTTGGTTTGGAACAATTTTAAAAGATTCTAAGTCTTTAGAACGCTCATCAACTAAGGACTAGCTGAATCAATAAGGGTTTGCTAGTCACTAAAACATTCGATTTAACAATAAAGTTGTACAATAGAATTTACGTTGAAGTTTGAATAACGATCAAATAACAAATGACTAGAACAAAATGTAAGCATTTGATATTATAACAACCTTGCTTGAATGATAATAAGCTACGGTTAATAGGTTTGCTTTACGGAAGTGAACTTGCTTTAAATGAAATAACAAGATTAAGGGAGGAAAACTTGCCTTGCACGTAGATTACAGATTTAAATTCACGTTCCTTAATCAACCTATACATTTTAATTATAAAACGGTAACAATAATTAGTTACAGAGTTATATGCACTTTAGAATTTGTTCTTATCCCATTTCGTTTAATATATCAAATGTCATTTGATATTCATTAAATATTTGCTTACCACTCATTGTAGTATCTTATTTATTTTTAAATACTTTAATCTAAGTTTTAATCATGTACACGACAACATAGAAAAATAAATAAAAAATAAAAATTTTCAGTTACTGTTCCACCGCCGGGGCGGTGAATTCCTTCACAAACTCTCGCTGGGGCGAGCTCTCGCCGGGTATTTAATTCATACTGATTTGGTGTTCACTATACCATTCATTCATATCTAGCTACCCGTAATAAAGGACAATTTAAATTAAGTTAAATGAAAAATCTTCCCACAAAAGGGTTACATCTCTAATCTCTTAGTCAAACAAATCCTAGGTTATCTAACCTTTATTACATCAATGCGGAATTAAAAACAGAAAATTAAATAACTATTTTTACAATAAAACATCAAATAAATAACAAGTCTTTAACTATTTCTGCATCTTGCCCTTGCCCTTACTCGTAGACGGCTCGTCCGACTTTTCTGTCTTAGCTGCAATGTTCACTGCAAGAGTGAGCAAACAATTGCCCACAAGTATGGCAACAATAACAATTTAATAATCAATGAAATAGATTTCAACTGGAAAATTGTGGTTTTTCCTGAATTCAATCAATAACTAATCGAGATATAAAAGCTTAATAGAACACTTGGCTCAAGAATTGAATATAGAATTCAAGCTTTAGAATTGTATCTGAGGGTTATAAGACCTCGAACTATGTCCTAGGTTAACAAGTATCTCTACCGTACCCTGTAACAATCATGAAGACTATGGACCATCCATCTCGTACTCAGGGGGATCAACCCTTTGTGCAATGTATTGTGCACAAACATTTTAACGTTGTTGCGTAATTAATCCCCTATATTAGGGTTGTTCATCTCAGTTTAGCATCAGAATCCGCACCAAAAGGAACTTGGTTTGGAACAATTTTAAAATATTCTAAGTCTTTAGAACGCTCATCAACTAAGGACTAGCTGAATCAATAAGGGTTTGCTAGTCACTAAAACATTTGATTTAACAATAAAGTTGTACAATATAATTTATGTTGAAGTTTGAATAACGATCAAATAACAAATGACTAGAACAAAATGTAAGCATTTGATATTATAACAACCTTGCTTGAATGATAATAAGCTAAGGTTAATAGGTTTGCTTTACGGAAGTGAACTTGCTTCAAATGAAATAACAAGATTAAGGGAGGAAAACTTGCATTGCACGTAGATTACAGATTTAAATTTACGTTCCTTAATCAACCTATACATTTTAATTATAAAACGGTAACAATAATTAGTTACAGAATTATATGCACTTTAGAATTTGTTTTTATCCCATTTCATTTAATATATCAAATATCATTTGATATTCATTAAATATTTGTTTACCACTCATTGTAGTATCTTATTTATTATTAAATACTTTAATCTAAGTTTTAATCATGTACACGACAACATAGCAAAATAAAAAAAAAATAAAAAACAAAAATTTTCAGTTACTGTTCCACCGCCGGGGCGGCGAATTCCTTCACAAACTCTCACCGGGGTGAGCTTTCGCCGGGGCGAGAGAACTAAGTCATTTTTACCGCCGGGACGAGCTCTCGCTGGGGCGAGAATTCAAGTATATTTCTACCGCCGGGGCGGTAGACTCGGCAGTCATCTCTTACAATTCGCGAACTAGTGATATCCTAGGCCAAATTTTCTAAATTCTACCATCCAACACATAAATTAAACATACCCAGACATCAAACATGTTATAAAATAATTACCCAACATGTTTCTAAACATTCTAACCATTATAATACACATAATCAACCAATTAGAACCCAAAATTCTCTGTTTAAACAAAATATTCATGTTTTAGCCATTTAAATAAAATCAACCACTGTAAATTCATCCCTAAACCATTTTAATCTATTCTACTTGGATTCTTTTCGTTTTTCATCATATTATCATAATCAAATGTCAATTTACCGATTAATAATCAGTTTGAGCATCAATTTTTATACATATATGCCATACATGAAGGTAAAACTCTGTAAAACCAAAAACTCTATTCTAAAGCATACTTTCATGGATTAACTCTTTCAAATTGATTTATAGACACCATATAATCACCTAATACATGCTTACTATCAATTACATCAAGTAATTCATATTTTGAGCCAATAAATTTTATACAGAGAAGTAAAGTAATGCAATACAGTGAAGAACTTTTAACAAAACTAACAAGAATTATACCTTTGATTCCTTCTTAAACTTTAGCTAGATGATGAAAATTACTTGGAAACCCTCCTTTGATTCTTAGAACTCTTCTCTCCAATTTAGCAGAGAAATTCTTCTCCCTCTTTTTTTTTCTCTCTGTTAAGCTCTGTGTTTTTCGTTCTTTAAAAATAAACTGATGAACTAACTTATTTTAACGTAACTTAGCTTTCAATTAGTCAGTTAAAGAAAAACAAAGGGTTAGGCCTTGTTTGGCAAACTCAAATACAAAATAATTCATTTTTACCAACCAAGGGTCACAAGGCCTTGTTTGGTTTAACTAAAATTAATCTTTTTCCATTTATTTTAATAACTCATTATACTATATAGTTTTAATTGTCACACTTCTACTTTAATTAAACTTAAATAAATTATCTTATTCAAATAAATCCTTTATTCAATTATTTAATCATCTAATTTAATTATTAAATTAAATTATTATAACCACATCAAATCACATTCAAATAACATTTAACATATTTACACTTAACATGAACTATTCCACAATAACTTTATAAATTATTTATTTTACTCAATAAATAAATTAACAAAATATTTATATAACACAATAAATATTTTTATTCATTCACAAAAATCGCATTCGTTACATCATTCCCTCCTTAAAAGGATTCTGTCCCTAGAATCACAACGCAATTAATTCGTCCGTTACATTCTCCCCTCACAAAGATTCTGTCCGCCGAATCGCGATACAAAGATTAAACAAATAATTGAGGATAACTTTGTATCATTTTCTCTTCAAGTTCCCACGTAGCTTCCTCAGTATTGTGGTTCCTCCAGATTACCATAACAGAAGGTATCACTTTATTCCTGAGAACCTGCTCTTTCCTGTCTACTATCTGTACAGGTATCTCTTCATAGGATAAGTCTTTCTCAAATTGTATTGGTTCATATTCTATTACATGTTTATAATCGGGCTTATACAGTCGTAGCACCGATATGTGGAAGACATTGTGAATGTGGTCTAACTCAGGAGGTAAAGCTACCTCATAAGCTACCTCACCTACTCGTTTCAGCACCTCGAAGGGTCCAATAAATCGTGGACTCAGTTTTCCCTTCTTACCAAACGAATCTTCCCTCTCTAGGGAGATACTTTCAAGAAAACGTAACTACCAGACTCAAACTCTCGATTCTTACGATGTTGATCGGCGTACTTCTTCTGTCTATCCTGAGCTGCTATCAATCTTGCCCTGATTACTTTAACGATTTCTGCGGTCTGTTGTACCAATTCTGGTCCGAGCAATTAAGTTCGCCAACTTCATCCCAGCATAATGGAGTTCTGCACTTTCCGCCGTACAATGCTTTGTAAGGCGGCATGCCAATACTTACGTGGTAACTATTATTGTAAGCAAATTCCACCAACGGTAGATGATCATCCCAATTTCCTTTGAAGTCCATAATGCAAGCTCGTAGCATATCTTTTAATGTTTGAATCGTTCTTTCGCTCTGTCCGTCGGTCTGTGGATGATATGCCGTACTCATACGTAATTGCGTTCCCATGCATTCCTGTAGTCATTTCTAGAAGTTCGATGTGAAGCGCAGATCCCTATCTGAGACAATAGATATTGGAACACCGTGCCTCGAAACAACCTCCTTCACATACAATTTCGCCAACTGGTCTAGGTTGAATCTGATCTTGATCGGTAGAAATTGTGCTGATTTTGTCAGTTGGTCCACGATAACCCATACTGCGTCGAAACCTTTCTGAGTCGTCGGAAGACCTACTACGAAATCCATGGTGATGTGCTCCCATTTCCATTCTGGGATTTCTAACGGTTGTAATAGCCCACTTAGGTGGTGTTTGATAAAATTGAATGTTAAGATCTGAATAGTTTAGACATCTGAATAATATAGAGCATCTGTTTAAAATTGTATCTGAATGAAAAAATGTTGTTTGATAATTTCTTTTTGAAAAATATCTGAATAATAGTGTTTTACAATTTTAACCTTTCCTTCTCTCTTCCTATTTAACAGCCCTCTTGTTTTCCTCCATAACCATTGTAAACATCAACCTAGCTATATCACCTTCAAAACTTATCTTACCAGTTGATCAATCCATATTATTAACTCTTTGATGTTTTCCAAATTGGCCTGCTATTGAGTGTGACTCACCATCATCATCATCATCATCACTAAAAGTGAACTTGTAATTTGTGCCTTAGCCACCAATAATCACAAATCAGTAGTTCTTCGAATTCGAAGGAAAAGGTGAGCGCTGTAGGAGAATAATTAATCAAATTCATACTTAAAAATGGCAGCCACATTGGATCAGAAGAAAACCATCATCGACAGTAAAGCAATCGCACAGACAATCCGATCTGAAATCTCCTCCGAAGTTCGACTTCTCTCTGAAAAATACTCCAAGTTCTTTTCCTTCATCTGGATCAATCCATTCCCCATCAAAAATTTCTCCATCGTGCATCCAAAATCAAGCCCTAACTCACAGATCTGGTGGGTTTTGTAATTAGGGATACAAAAGAAATTTTGTAATATTGAAGAGGTTATTTTGGTCCAAAAAATACAACTTTCATTCAGACCCACCTCTGGATGGTCTAGATTTAATTTTCAATCTTAACGATTTAGAGGCATTAAGAGGCAAAAATTTTTTTACCAAACAACTTTAACATCTGACCGAATCAGAGGCTAATCTATTAAGAGGCAATAAGACCTAAACAAACACTACCTTAGCCTCTGATATTCTGCTTTAACTTTTTGACATGTCAAACACTTGGCTACACAATCGGCAACGTCTCTCTTCATATTCAGCCACCAAAAATGCTATCAGAGATCTTGGTACATCTTCGTACTACCCGGATGAATCGAATATCTTGAATTATGAGCTTCGCTCAAAATGTCCTCCTTAACCTCTTGTATTGGTGGAACCCAAATTCTTCCCTCGAATCTTAATACTCCCTCATTATCCATTTTGAATTTCACTTCATCACCTCCAGATATTCTTTTCCTGATTTTCTTACATTCTTCGTCCTGCATTTGTGCTTCCTTAACCTTATCCACCAAAGTTGATGTTGCCTCTTTTTAGTCTTAAACAAAAGAGCTCTAACTCATGCAAGCATACATGTGTCAACAAGTAATACAGAGGAAGTAAAGTATCGTCCCACAGAGAAAGTACTAAACTAAATCACTATGCATCAGTTCTATCACTATATTTATTTGCCTAAACTAATGACTTAATTTTGGTGACAAAATTATTTCTAAACCAATTAACAACTAAAGATGCAAATAATAATGAAATATATCAAAATTGGAATTAATGGGATTCTAACTTCATTTAATAGTTCATCTAATTTCCACCATCATGCTAGAAAGTTCACATATCACAGAAAAATAGCCAAGGGCACTAATATAGACATAACCATCTGTCAATGTATTATGACCTACTTACATAATATCCATACTCAATAGACACCATGTAATCACCACTATAACCAAAATCACTATATTTCTATATGAAATTGCAATTATATTGATTTAAAGCACAAGCCCTTATTTTGACTCTTACGGTGAAACAGTATATTTCTATCTGATTCACAAAATATTAAGCTATCTAATTAAGCCTCATATTCGCAAGCTATCATGATTACAATCCATACTCATATGTTATTTCTCAATTCCATACAAGCATTGAAATCGAATGGTGATCAATCATTCATATATGTAGAACAACCATGATAGAGATTTCTTATGATGTGCAAAACAATCCAACACTCAAGCTTATAACTAGATTACATATTGAAATCCATTAGAATCCCATAATGGAGATAGTTCATGACTGAACCAAAAGCCATTATGGGATCAAAACTACACATAGGAAAATAAACAATCAATTGAAGTAAGAAGAAGTAGATTGATCAAACCCAATTGTTGAATAAAATCCAAAGTAAGCTCAAACCCACATCAAAATCCAGTACTTGAACAATAATAAACCGCAGTAAAACTCCACAAACTATATCACTAGAAAAGTAGAATAATAATAATAAAAGTCTCTCAGTTCCTTCTCAGGGTTTCCTTCTCTCCCTCTTATCAATAATAGCTTAAATCCTCTTTCAAATTGGCTCCTTCTTCTCATCTAGCCGCAACTCAACATTAAAAACCATGCACTAGCGCCTCTGACGCTATAGTAGTGTTATTCCTAGCGCTTCTGGCGCTAGGTTATGCCCTCAGATTTACAAAAATGCCACCAAGTCTGATTTTAACCCTTTAAGCTCCAAAATGACTCTTTTGCCCCTCCAGCTCCAATCCTACAATAAACAAACACAAAAACGAATAAAACAATACTAAAAACACTTAAAGACCGCAATAATTAAGTCTAACAAGACCTGATTCGTAGGTATAAAACCCACTCATCAGTTGAACGGATTCTTAATTGAAATAATTTTTCATCACTTTCCTCCAGAAATTTTACATCCAACTCTAGTTTCGCCATTGCTGTAATTAGCTCCTCTTGAGCGGTAATCAGGAACAATTTCTCTCATCCCTTTCTGCTTAAGGCATCGGCCACCACGTTCGCTTTACCTGGATGGTATATAATCTCACAGTCATAATCTTTTATCAATTCCAACCATCCCCTCTGTCGCATGTTCAGATCCTTCTGTGTAAAAATATATTTTAGACTTTTGTGGCCTGTATATATTTCACACTTCTCCCCGTAAAGATAGTATCTCCATATCTTCAAAGCAAACAGCACCGCGACCAATTCCAAATCATGGGTCGGATACCCTTTTTTATAGTTTTTTAATTGGCGCGATACATATGCAATAACTTTACCGTTTTGCATAAGCACACAACCAAGTCCCTTATGCGATGCGTCACTATACACCACAAAATTTCCTGTGTCATCTGGCAAAGACAATACAGGTGCCGTACTTAATCTCTTCTTTAATTCTTGGAAACTCTCTTCACACTTCTTCGTCCAAACGAACTTCACTGATTTTCTTGTCAAATTCGTTAACGGAGTGGCGATCCTAGAGAAATCTTGAATAAAACGCCTATAATAACCTGCCAAACCTTGGAAACTCCTCACTTCTAACGGTGTCTTCAGCTGATCCCAGTTCACCACAGCTTCAACTTTTGATGGATCCACCGATATTCCGTCCTTATCAATCACATGCCCAAGGAATTAAACACGCTCCAACCAAAATTCACATTTGGAGAATTTCGCATACAATTTCTCCCTCCTTAACGCTTCCAAAGTCACCTTCAAGTGCTCCACGTGTTCTTCTTGAGTTTTGGAATATACCAAAATATCGTCTATGAATACCACTACGAATTTATCCAAAAATGGTTTTAACACTCTATTCATTAAATTCATAAATGTTGCAGGTGCGTTTGTTAAACCAAATGACATAACCAAAAACTCATAGTGACCATATCTAGTTCGAAATGCTGTTTTTGGTATGTCTTCCTTCCTTACCTTTAACTGATGGTGTTATGTTTGTATATAGCGCGAACATGGAATCAAATTACATAAATAGTGCGGAAGCGCGATAAAACGGATTTTAAAATTTTTATACAAACCATCACCAAGATCAATCTATGTGCTCAATTAACGATATAAACAAAAGAGATAGAGATTAAGAAATTATACGCTCGTAGAACCGTACTTCTTCGGGTACAAGTTCAACTCCAATTCCTTCGCGTTCTTCTTGAATTTCACGGATGAGATTCCTTCCTTTGATCAACGTTAGCCACCCAAGTGTTTGGCCTCTAGAGGTGATCCACTAAGGAATAATAGGTATTCAAGAAGTTGGGTATTGGCAAAACCCTAGTTTCTATCTCTATAGAAATTGTAAGTACTCTCCACAATCTAATGCAAGAGTGTGTAACCCTAATCTATGATAAGACTCCTCTTATTTATAGATGTATGAATAACCCTTTCCCTAAACTATTTAGGATTAGGGTTTCTATTATAATTAAACTCCTTTAATTAATTATGCTCCTAATCCAATTAGGAATTCATGGGAGAGTACTCCTATTAATTAATTCCCAATCCCTATTAGGAATTAAATAATAGTAATAGTGATAATAATAATAAGACTCCTCTTATTAATATAAATTTCTGAAATATTAAATAATAAATATTAAGCTATTTAATTTATTCTATCCCCATAGATTAAATTAAATACACTTAACTTATTATTACAATTATGCCATTTACTTCTTAAATAAATATTTTTCTTTTGCGGTGTGACCCTTTAGGTTCTCCATATTAAACCGGTTGTGAATAAATCAATTAGAACAATTCTAATTTTATTTAAATAAATAAATTAAACTATTTAATTCATTTAAATAAATAATATTTATTCTACAATAAGGGTAAGCCCCCTTAGCGATCAACGACTTTCTAGATAATATAGATTTCAACATTAATCACAAAAGAACCTTTTAGTGAATAGTTTCCGTACAATTCAATCCTTCTACCATACAATGTCCCAATTAAATATATGATATGAATTTACTGTCAAGTCTTATTTTATTTAATTATATGTATTTCGATTCCCAAATGCATAACTCTAAATAATGCAAATTAGAAACCCTTTCTAATTTCATTCTGCCTTGGCCAAGGACTACTGAGTTGTCATTTATCGAATCACATAGGACATTCACATCTTTTACTAGACGTGGTAGATTCTTTGTTAATCATTCACCAATCTCCATGCACAACTTATTATACTCAATCACACCCTTTGATATACCCCAAAGGTCTTAAGGGACATGTCAAAGTATAACTCATCATACACAAGATACTATGATGATCTCAAGTCCAAGGATCACTTGTACTACTATCACTAGAGGAGTTCCTACTGACAGGCGAGTAAAACTCCATTAGGTATTCCTTAGCGAGCCACGTTCAGTGAACTTATTCTCCAATAAGCACCTACATACTTTCTTTATTGTCTCCACACAAATGATTATGAGATCAATCATCCTCTTCCTAAGAGCAAGCAACGTATGTACTAATCTATCCGAATTCACTAATCCCCTGTTTAGTAATCCAACGATTAAGAACGATTTTAGTTTATGAGCTATCTAGAATTTAGATCTCATTAGCATGATCACCATCATGATTCTAAAAGCATTGCTCAAAACTATGGGTTTATCACATTTAATATGACAGCACCATGTAGATAATATAAAATACCTTTTAAGAAAATCAATTCTTTTATTAATAAATGATTACGATTACAAAGTATATGCTACATCATATCAAATATGATTGGCTTGTGTGCATACTACTTTCAATCTCCCACTTGCACTAAAGCCAATCGCCTTGGTATCTAATACCCATCTTCTCTAAGTGACGATCAAACTGCTGTTGAGTTAAAGCTTTAGTAAATGGATCTGCAATGTTGTCTTGAGAGTCCACATGCTCCAGGATGACATCTCATATTTCAATGATCTCTCTAATCAAATGAAACCGCCGCAACACGTGTTTGGATTTCTGATGAGACCTGGGTTCCTTAGCCTGCCCAACAGCTCCATTGTTGTCACAGAATAAAGGTACGGCTCCTATAATGCTAGGAACCACTCCAAGTTCAGTTATGAACTTCTTCATCCAAACAGCTTCCTTTGCAGCTTCTCTTGTAGCTATGTACTCTGCCTCTGTCACTGAATCAGTAACTGTTTGCTGCTTGGAACTCTTCCAACTCACCGCGCCACCATTTAAGGTAAACACATACCCTGAAACGGATTTACTGTCATCTTGGTTCGTTTGAAAACTTGAGTCTGTATAGCCCTTTAGTTTCAATTCAGACCCACCGTAGACAAGAAATACATCCTTATTTCTTCTTAAGTACTTTAGGATGTTTTTTACTACGTTCCAGTGCTCTTCTCCTAGATTCGACTGATATCTGCTCATTACACTAAGTGCATGAGCGACATCTGGTCTAGTACATATCATACCGTACATGATAGATCCTATTGCGGAAGCATAAGGAATCTTACTTATACGGTCTCTCTCCTCAGGTGTCTTTGGGGCCTGTTTCTTGGAGAGATATATTGCATGGCTCATCGGCATGAGACCTCTCTTGGAATCTTCCATGCTAAACTTCTTTAGCATCGAGTCAATGTACTTTCCTTGGGTGAAGCCTAGCATCCTTTTAGATCTATCTCTATAGATCTTTATCCCCAAAATATAGGATGCCTCACCCAAGTCCTTCATGGAAAAGTGTTTAGATAACCAAATTTTGATCGACTGTAGCATAGGAACATCATTCCCTATCAGTAATATATCATCAACATATAATATAAGGAATGAAACAACGCTCCTACTAACCTTCTTGTACACACAAGGTTCATCCCCATTTTTGATAAAATCAAACCTTTTGATTATCTCATCAAAACGGATGTTCCATCTTCGAGAAGCTTGCTTCAATCCATAAATGGATCGTTGTAGCTTACAGACTTGGTTTGTTCCAACCGTTGAAACAAAACCCTCTGGCTGTATCATATATACATTTTCCTCAAGCTCTCCATTGAGGAAGGCTGTTTACACGTCCATTTGCCAGATCTCGTAGTCATAATAAGCTGCAATTGTAAGCAAAATCCGAATGGACTTGAGCATAGCTACTGGTGAGAAGGTTTCATCATAGTCAACTCCTTGTCTTTGATTGAAACCTTTTGCAACCAGTCGGGCCTCATAGGTCTCTACCTTGCCATCTGCTCCAATCTTTCTCTTAAAGACCCATTTACACCCAATAGGCTTAATCCCCTCAGGTGGTGAAACCAAAGTCCATACTTGGTTTTCAGACATGGAGTCCATCTCGGATTTCATGGCTTCTAGCCATTTCTCCGAGTCTTCACTACTCATAACCTCTTCGTAAGTCAATGGATCATCATCATCTATGATGCGTACCTTATCATCATCCTCTATGATGAATCCATACCTATCAGGTATCTTCGGTACTCTTCCAGATTTACGAATAGGTAGTGATACAGTAGGTTCTTCTACTTGGTTAGGTACCTGACTTTGATCCGTAGTATTTTGTGGTTCTTGAACTTCTTCAAGATATATCTTACTCCCACTGACCTCTTCAAGGATAAACTCCTTTTCCAAGAAGGTAACGTGTTTCGCAACAAACACCTTTTGATCAGTAGGATAATAGAAATAATACCTTGATGTTTCTTTAGGGTATCCCACGAATCTACATTTGTCGGATCTAGTCTTCAGCTTATCATGTTCAAATCTTTTGACATAAGCTGGACAACCCCAAGTCTTAACATGCTTAAGATTTCGTTTCCTCCCTGTCCATATCTCATATGGGGTCTTTGGGACGGATTTGGTAGGTACCTTGTTAAGTAGGTATGCAGCCGATTCTAGGGCATAACCCCAGAAGGATACTAGAAGGTCGATAAAACTCATCATGGAACGAACCAGGTCCAACAATATTCGATTTCTCCTTTCAGATACACCATTCAACTGTGGCGTCCCTGATGGAGTCCATTGTGAGATTATACCATTTTCTTTGAGACAATTGAGAAACTCATTGGTCAAGTATTCCCCTCCTCGATTCGATCGAAGAATCTTAATACTCTTACCAGTTTGCTTCTCTACTTCTTTTCTGAATTCTTTGAACTTTTCAAACGATTCAGATTTTTATTTCACTAAATACACATATCCAAATCTAGAATGATCATCAGTGAAAGTAATAAAATAAGAATACCCTCCTCGTGCATTCGTTGTCATAGGTCCACATACGTCTGTGTGTACCAACGCTAACAACTCTGTAACTCTTTCTCCTTTTCCACTAAAAGGAGATTTAGTCATTTTACCCATGAGACAAGATTCACAAGTTGGATATGATTCGTAATCAGATAGCTCTAAAAGCCCATCTTTATGCAACTTGGATAATCTTGTTTCATTGATATGACCGAGTCTACAGTGCCACATAAAGGTATAATTAACATCATCTCTTTTTCTTTTCTTAGTTTGTTCAATTTGAAGTATATTTTCATGCAAGTCAAGTATGTAAAGTCCATTCAGTAGATTGCCAACACCATATAAAACATTTTTATTATAAATAGAACAACTATTGTTCTTTATTATAATATCAAAACCATCCATATCCAATACATAAATTGAAATAATGTTTCTAATGAGTGTCGAAACATAATAACAATTATTTAAACTAATGAACTTGCCCGAAGGCAGTGCTAAACAATAAGTCCCTACAGCTAATGCAGCAACCTTTGCTCCATTTTCCACTCGTAGGACGACTTCATCCTTGTTCAGCTTTCTATTTCTGCTTAGTCCCTGCATATTATTACATATATGAGAACTACAGCCGGTATCCAATACCTAAGTAGAATTTTGACTTTCAGAAAAATTAATTTCAATCATGAAAAAACCTAGATCGGAAGTCGAAGCTTCTCCAAGCTTCTTTTGGTCCGCAAGATACTCCTTGCAGTACCTCTTCCAGTGTCCCGGCTTATTGCAATGGTAGCAAATTCCTTTGCTATCTGGATCAGGTTTCTTTTTATCCTTTCTCTTCGCCTTGCCCATAGCCTTCTTGTTTTTCTTCTTTTTAGAAGATACCTTGGGCCTCTTCCTTTTCTTGGAAGAATAATCCACTAGTAAGACTTGGTTCTTATTGGATGAGAAGTGACCTTCAGTAGTTTTCAGCATGTTAAGTAGCTCAGGCAAGCTGACGTCCAACTTATTCATGTGAAAATTCACAACAAATTATGCGAAGTTGTCCGGGAGTGACTGCAAGATCAAATCTTAACTTAACTCCCCATCCATCACGAACCCAAGCTATCCAAGTTGTTCAATCAGATTGATCATCTTAAGGACATGAGTCTCAACAGCAGTGCCCTCGGTTATATGAGATCGGAAGAGCTCCTTAGATATCTGATATCTAGCGGTCCTACTTTGCTCACCATACAACTCTTTGAGGTGCAACAATATAGTAGGAGCATTCATAGTTTCGTGCTGACCCTGAAGCTCGTTACTTATGGATGCGAGCATGATGCATTGAGCCAAGATTGCATCATCTTGCCACTTTCTAAAAGTAGCAATCTCTTCCTTAGAGGCTGTTTCTGCAACATTTGCAGGGACTGGCGAATTTAGGACATAAGAAATCTTTTCAGCAGTGAGAACACTTCTCAGATTCCTTAACCAGTCCGTGTAATTCGGTCTGGTCAGTTTGTTAGCATCAAGTATGCTACGCAGTGATACTAAGTTTGACATTTTTAAATTCTGCATGTGAAATAGACAACATTTTAGCATACATTAATTTAATTAATTACCAAAATAAATTAGGTCTTTATTTAAATTGGTATCTCCCACTATTTTCATCAAACTATATTACCCTCATTATATAGTTCCGCAATTCTAATTAAAGATTTGCTACTGAGATTAAGGATCCCATTTCAAATGTATATGGCCTTGTGGTGACACAACAAACGATATATAAATAAATAGGTAGACAACTATTGTCAATTACATCACTATGTAACTCCTTTTATTTTGCCTCTTAGATTATTTTGATCAAGTAGTGACATATCCGAATCAAAATTATCCAAGTTAAGTCCCACCTAGCACTTCCATATATTCGAAAGAAAAACACTGTCCTTGTGGTTACATAACAAAACAGTATCGTTCAGTCTATTTATAAGCATCAAATGTGATAAAACAACATCTTAAATATTTAATACTTGCCTTGTGGTGACACAACAAACTCATATTAAATATTTAATACTCTATTGCTTTACCATGCTAAAAGGCGACGTTCGATATTCCAAATATCTTTGAATGCTTAGGACTTAATATAATTTCTTTGAGGGGTTTATTATTATTAGTATCATCTTGTTTAGCGCGCATGCACATATATATATAAAATACGCGTCATATATACATAGTAAGCATGCACATATAGAATACTACATTCTACCCGGACTGATTATGGACTTTTATTCTAGTTTGGTTCACTAGAGCCACCAAGTGAACCAAAAGGTCAAACCTAGGGTGCAAGAATAAAATTTAAATATAACTATTACATTTAAACCCGGGCTCCAATACAAACGGGTCTTCAAGCGCTCCTTGCTCCTTTGTCTCCAATTCTTCAAAATTAATTCTAACTAGTCCTATTACATAAACTATTTACAATAAATAGAAACCTTGATCAGCAGCCAAGGGGAAGTACATAGGAGGGAGATAGAATTTACATTAAGAAAAAATTAGAGAAGACGAGGTACGCAGACCCCATTTATAAAAACCCATACATTCAAGCATCCACTAAAATAAATCCAATCACACATTGGTCAGTAGTCCATAATCAATCCCTATTTATTATCATACATATCTCTATATGTATCAATAAATAACATTCATCCCATGAATTATAAAACCATTCCATATATGCATTGATATCAATTAATGGGCAAAAGTTTTGCTAATATTTAGTTTTGAACAAAATAAACTCTTTTATTTTAATCAAAAACCAAATCCAAATTAAACTCCTTTAATTTTAGCAATCTGAAATCCTATTCCAGATAAAATAAACGTCTTTATTTTAAACTTATATCAATTAAATAAACAATTTATTTTAATTGAAGGAAAAATATTTTTTCGGATTCTGCTGTCCGGCGCAACTGCGCCCAGAATGAACTGGGAAACGGCGCAGCCGCGCAGAACCCCAGAAACGATTTTTCTGGGTTTGGGCGTAACTGCGCTCCAGAATGAACTGTTTGTATATAGCGCGAACACAGAATCAAATTACATAAATAGTGCGGAAGCGCGATAAAACGGATTTTAAAATTTTTATACAAACCATCACCAAGATCAATCTATGTGCTCAATTAACGATATAAACGAAAGAGATAGAGATTAAGAAATTATACCCTCGTAGAACCGTACTTCTTCGGGTACAAGTTCAACTCCAATTCCTTCGCGTTCTTCTTGAATTTCACGGATGAGATTCCTTCCTTTGATCAACGTTAGCCACCCAAGTGTTTGGCCTCTAGAGGTGATCCACCAAGGAAGAATAGGTATTCAAGAAGTTGGGTATTGGAAAAACCCTAGTTTCTATCTCTATAAAAATTGTAAGTACTCTCCACAATCTAATGCAAGAGTGTGTAACCCTAATCTATGATAAGACTCCTCTTATTTATAGATGTAGGAATAACCCTTTCCCTAAACTATTTAGGATTAGGGTTTCTATTATAATTAAACTCCTTTAATTAATTATGCTCCTAATCCAATTAGGAATTCATGGGAGAGTACTCCTATTAATGAATTCCCAATCCCTATTAGGAATTAAATAATAGTAATAGTAATAATAATAATAAGACTCCTCTTATTAATTTATATTTAATATTTCTGAAATATTAAATAATAAATATTAAGATATTTAATTTATTCTATTCCCATAGATTAAATTAAATACACTTAACTTATTATTACAATTATGCCATTTACTTCTTAAATAAATATTTTTCTTTTGCGGTGTGACCCTTTAGGTTCTCCATATTAAACCGGTTGTAAATAAATCAATTAGAACAATTCTAATTTTATTTAAATAAATAAATTAAACTATTTAATTCATTTAAATAAATAATATTTATTCTACAATAAGGGTAAACCCCCTTAGCGATCAACGACTTTCCAGATAATATAGATTTCAACATTAATCACAAAAGAACCTTTCAGTGAATAGTTTCCGTACAATTCAATCCTTCTACCATACAATGTCCCAATTAAATATATGATATGAATTTACTGTCAAGTCTTATTTTATTTAATTATATGTATTTCAATTCCCAAATGCATAACTCTAAATAATGCAAATTAGAAACCCTTTCTAATTTCATTCTGCCTTGGCCAAGGACTACTGAGTTGTCATTTATCGAATCACATAGGACATTCACATCTTTTACTAGACGTGGTAGATTCTTTGTTGATCATTCACCAATCTCCATGCACAACTTATTATACTCAATCACACCCTTTGATATACCCCAAAGGTCTTAAGGGACATGTCAAAGTATAACTCATCATACACAAGATACTATGATGATCTCAAGTCCAAGGATCACTTGTACTACTATCACTAGAGGAGTTCCTACTGACAGGCGAGTAAAACTCCATTAGGTATTCCTTAGCGAGCCACGTTCAGTGAACTTATTCTCCAATAAGCACCTACATACTTTCTTTAGTGTCTCCACACAAATGATTATGAGATCAATCATCATCTTCCTAAGAGCAAGCAACGTATGTACTAATCTATCCGAATTCACTAATCCCCTGTTTAGTAATCCAACGATTAAGAACGATTTTAGTTTATGAGCTATCTAGAATTTAGATCTCAGTAGCATGATCACCATCATGATTCTAAAAACATTGCTCAAAACTATGGGTTTATCACATTTAATATAACAGCACCATGTAAATAATATAAAATGCCTTTTAAGAAAATCAATTCTTTTATTAATAAATGATTAAGATTATAAAGTATATGCTATATCATATCAAATATGATTGGCTTGTGTGCATACTACTTTCAGATGGTACCTACTTCATAGATCTATCTTTGAAAAATATCTTGCTCCCTTCAGTTGATCAAACAAGTCATCGATCCTTGGCAACGGATACTTGTTTTTAATCGTGACCTTGTTCAACTCTCTATAATCAATACAAAGACGCATTGATCCATCCTTCTTCTTGACGAATAATATCGACGCTCCCCACTGTGAAACGCTTTGGTTGAATATACTTTTTATCCAGCAGCTCTTGTAATTGCACCATCAACTCCTTCATCTCTACTGGGGCCATACGGTACAGAGCTTTTGATATCAGGGCAGTTCTTGGCGCCAAATCGATTACAAACTCAACTTCCCTGTCTGGCGTAAGTCCTGGCAAATTGTCGGGAAAGACGTCTACAAAGTCCCTTACAACAGTTATCTCTTCTAATTTCAGACTCTCTTTCCAAGTATCAACTATGTAGGCTAAGTATCCCACACAACATTGTCTTAACAACTTCCTGGCCTGCATCATCGTCAGATAACTCGCTTGTCTAGGCAATTTGCTGCCGTAAAATACTACCTTTGACGGAGTCATAAGGTTAATACATTTCTTTTGGCAATCAATTATCGGTCCATCATTGAATAACCAATCCATACCTAAAATAACGTCAAATTCCCCAAGTTTGATTGGGATCAGATCTACTGTCATCACGTTTCCCTTAATGTTCACTCTACAGTTCTTGTGTACGTACTTAACAGGAATCACTTCCCTATTCGCAATTTTTATGTTCAAAGGGTAATCTAATTCCTCCTTAGGCAATTCTAAATTCTTAGCAAAGTCATCGGATATAAATGAACAAGTAGCACCCGAATCAAACAATACATAATCATCTATATTATTGATCGTAATGATACCTGACACCACATCGCGAGACTGCACGACGTCTTGCACGGTCATGTTGAAAGTTCTGGCGGTAGGTCGGTTTGTTGGTGCAGATCCGGTTATAGTCAACGTGCTACCACCACTGTTTCCCTTATTTCTTGGGACAATCCCTAGCCAAATGATCCTTTGATCCGCATGTGAAACAAGCACCCTTTTTTGGATTCGGACAATTCGGCGCTATGTGGCCCTCCTGGTTGCAATTGTAGCAAACCCTCTTCTTCTTCAGACATATCCCTATATGATTCTTCCCGCAGGTAACACACACTTCCACTTTCTTCTTCTGACCTCCCTGTTGATTTCTAGTAGATCCATTATCATTCCACTTCCTCTTCTGGTTGTGACCACTACTGTTACTACCACTTGCTTTAATACTCTCATTCTCACCTTTCTTCTTCTTCTACTCCTGGTTATACTTAGTCAGAGCATCACTCCCACCTTCGGTAATAATCGCCTTCTCCAAAATTCTGGCAAAAGTGTTCAATTGGAACATTGACACCTTGCTGTACAACCACGGCTTCAATCCTTGTTCAAATCTCCTCACCTTCATCTCATCCGTATTCACTTGGTAAGTTGCGAACCTAGCCAACTCATTAAACTTCGCGGCGTACTCCGGTACAGTCATGGTACCCTGTTTTAGCTCTAGAAATTGAATCTCCATCTGGTTATGCGAGCTCGTCAGAAAGTACATCTCGAAGAACATCTCCTTAAATCTATCCCATACGATTACACCCTGACCTCCTCGAACCTTATTCGCCTGCCACAAATAGCTGGCCTCTGATTTAAGCATGAACGTTGCAAAGGCAGTCTTTTGATCATCACTAACCCTAGCAACGTCAAATACTTTCTCCATTTCCATCACCCAGGTTTGGGCTTCGATCGGGTTTAGGGAACCCCTAAATTTTGGCGGTCCTACCGCTTTGAAATCTTTAAATAACGTCACTGGAACAACAAACTGCTAAAATCGTCAAGGTGATAAGAGCCAGATTGTTAGCTGCTCAAGACAGGCAGAAAAAGTATGCTGATAAACACCGACAAAATAGAGAATTCGACGTCGGCAGTTTTGTGTTTCTCAAAGTATCTCCCTGGAAAGAAAAAATCAGATTTGGTAAAAAGGGTAAGCTCAGTCCCCGATTTATTGGACCCTTCGAGGCGCTGAAACGAGTAGGTGAGGTAGCTTATGAGGTAGCTTTACCTCCTGAGTTAGGCCACATTCACAATGTCTTCCACATATCGGTGTTACAACCGTATAAGCCCGATTATAAACATGTAATAGAATATGAACCAATACAATTTGAGAAAGACTTATGCTATGAAGAGATACCTGTACAGATAGTAGACAGGAAAGAGCAGGTTCTCAGGAATAAAGTGATACCTTCTGTTAAGATAATCTGGAGGAACCACAATGTTGAGGAAGCTACGTGGGAACTCGAAGAGAAAATGATGCAAAGTTATCCTCAATTATTTGTTTAATCTTTGTATCGCGATTCTGCGGACAAAATCTTTGTAAGGAGGAGAGAATGTAACGGACAAATTAATTGCGTTGTGATTCTGGGGATAGAATCCTTTTAAGGAGGGAATGATGTAACAAATGCGATTTTTGTGAATGAATAAAAATATTTATTGTGTTATATAAATATTTTGTTAATTTATTTATTGAGTAAAATAAATAATTTATAAAGTTATTATGGAATAGTTCATGTTAAGTGTAAATATGTTAAATATTATTTGAATGTGATTTGATGTGGTTATTCTAATTTAATTTAATAATTAAATTAGATGATTAAATAATTGAATAAAGGATTTATTTGAATAAGATAATTTATTTAAGTTTAATTAAAGTAGAAGTGTGACAATTAAAACTATATAGTATAATGAGTTATTAAAATAAATGGAAAAAGATTAATTTTAGTTAAACCAAACAAGACCTTGTGACCCTTGGTTGGTAAAAATGGATTATTTTGTATTTGGGTTTGCCAACCAAGGCCTAACCTTTTGTTTTTCTTTAACTGACTAAGTGAAAGCTAAGTTGCGTTAAAGTAAGTTAGTTCATCAGTTTATTTTTAAAGAAAGAAAAACAAAGAGCTTAACAGAGAGAAAAAAAAAGAGAGGGAGAAGAATTTCTTTGCTAAATTGGAGAGAAGAGTTCTAAGAATCAAAGGAGGGTTTCCAATTGATTTTCATCATCTAGCTAAAGTTTAAGAAGGAATCAAAGGTATAATTCTTGTTAGTTTTGTTAAAAGTTCTTCACTGTATTGCATTACTTTACTTCTCTGTATAAAATTTATTGGCTCAAAATATGAATTACTTGATGTAATTGGTAGTAAGCATGTATTAGGTGATTATATGGTGTTTATAAATCAATTTGAAAGAGAGTTAATCCATGAAAGTATGCTTTAGAATAGAGTTTTTGGTTTTACAGAGTTTTACTTTCATGTATGGCATATATGTATGAAAATTGATGCTCAAATTGATTATTAATCGGTAAATTGATATTTGATTATGATAATATGATGAAAAACAAAAAGAATGCAAGTAGAATAGATTAAAATGGTTTAGGGATGAATTTACAGTGGTTGATTTCATTTAAATGGCTAAAACATGAATATTTTGTTTAAACAGAGAATTTTGGGTTCTAATTGGTTGATTATGTGTATTATAATGGTTAGAATGTTTAGAAACATGTTGGGTAATTGTTTTATAACATGTTTGATGTCTGGGTATGTTTAATTTATGTGTTGGATGGTAGAATTTAGAAATTTTGGCCTAGGATGTCACTAGTTCGCGAATTGTAGGAGATGACTGCCGAGTCTACCGCCCCGGCGGTAGAAATGTACTGGAATTCTCGCCCCAGGGAGAGCTCGCCCCGGCGATCAAAATGACTTAGTTCTCTCGCCCCGGCGAGAGTTTGTGAAGGAATTCGCCGGCCCGGCGGTGGAACAGTAACTGAAAATTTTTATTTTTTATTTTTTTATTTATTTTGCTATGTTGTCGTGTACATGATTAAAACTTAGATTAAAGTATTTAATAATAAATAAGATACTACAATGAGTGGTAAGCAAATATTTAATGAATATCAAATGACATTTGATATATTAAATGAAATGGGATAAGAACAAATTCTAAAGTGCATATAATTATGTAACTAATTATTGTTACCGTTTTATAATTAAAATGTATAGGTTGATTAAGGAACGTGAATTTAAATCTGTAATCTACGTGCAAGACAAGTTTTCCTCCCTTAATCTTGTTATTTCATTTAAAGCAAGTTCACTTCCGTAAAGCAAACCTATTAACCTTAGCTTATTATCATTCAAGCAAGGTTGTTATAATATCAAATGCTTACATTTTGTTCTAGTCATTTGTTATTTGATCGTTATTCAAACTTCAACATAAATTCTATTGTACAACTTTATTGTTAAATCGAATGTTTTAGTGACTAGCAAACCCTTATTGATTCAGCTAGTCCTCAGTTGATGAGCGTTCTAAAGACTTAGAATATTTTAAAATTGTTCCAAACCAAGTTCCTTTTGGTGCGGATTCTGATGCTAAACTGAGATGAACAACCCTAATATAGGGGATTAATTACGCAGCAACGTTAAAATGTTTGTGCACAATACATTGTACAAAGGGCTGATCCCCCTGAGTACGAGATGGATGGTCCATAGTCTTCATGACTGTTAAAGGTTACGGTAGAGATACTTGTTAACCTAGGACATAGTTCGAGGTCTTGTGACCCTCAAATACAATTCTAAAGCTTGAATTCTATATGCAATTCTTGAGCCAAGTGTTCTATTAAGCTTTTATATCTCGATTAGTTATTGATTGAATTCAGGAAAAACCACAATTTCCAAGTTGAAATCTATTTCATTGATTATTAAATTGTTATTGTTGTCATACTTGTGGGCAATTGTTTGCTCACTCTTGCATTAAACATTGCAGCTAAGACAGAAGAGTCGGACGAGCCGTCTACGAGTAAGGGCAAGGGCAAGATGCAGAAATAGTTAAAGACTTGTTATTTATTTGATGTTTTATTGTAAAAAGACTTGTTTAATTTTCTGTTTTTAATTCTGCATTGATGTAATAAAGGTTAGATAACCTGGGATTTGTTTGACTAAGAGATTATAGATGTAACCCTTTTGTGGGAAGATTTTTCATTTAACTTAATTTAAATTGTCCTTTATTATGGGTAGCTAGATATGAATGAATGGTACAGTGAACACCAAATCAGTGGGAATTAAATACCCGGATTTGGGGGTGTCACAGATGGCACTACAGTACAGACACATGTCCTCAAAAATGATCAATTTTATTAAATAATTGGGACAACAGGGTTTTGTAATGGATAGAGATTTGATCCAACATTTGATCTTGCAATCACTTCCGAACTCTTTCTCATAATTTGTTGTGAATTTTCACATGAACAAACTAGATTATAATGGAGCGCTTGGAGACCCGTTTGTAATAGAGCCCGGGTTTAAATATAATAGTCATAGTTAAATTCTGTTCTTGCACCCTAGGTTTGACCCTTTGGTTCACTTGTTGGCTCTAGTGAACCAAACTAGAATAAAAGTCCATAATCAATCCGGGTAGAATATAGTATTCAATATGTGCATGCTAACTATGTATATATATTATATATTATACAACATGCTTCGCATGTTGAATAATATGATGCGTATTTTATATATATACGTGCATGCGCGCTAATCAAGATGAGACAAATAATAATAAACCCCTCAAAGAAATCATATTAAGTCTTAAACGTTCAAAGATATTTGGAATATCGAACGTCGCTTTCTAGCATGGTAAAGCAATAGAGTATTAAATAATTAATATGAGTTTGTTGTGTCACCACAAGGCAAGTATTAAATATTTAAGATGTTGCCTTATCACATTTGATGCTTATTAAGGAATTGAACATTACTATTTTGTTATGTCACCACAAGGACGATATTTTTTTTTCATATATATGAAAGTGTTAGGTTGAACTAAACTTGGATAATTTCGATTTGAATGTATCACAACTTGATACAAAATAATCTAAGAGGCAAAATACAAAGAGTTACATAGTGATATAATTGACAATATTTGTCTACGTATTTATTTATATATCATTTGTTGTGTCACCACAAGGCTACATACATTTGAAATAGGATCCTTATTCTCACTAGCAAATCTTTAATTAGATCTGCCGAACTATATATTGAGGGTAATATAGTTTGATGAAAATAGTGGGAGATACCAATTTAAATAAAGACCTAATTTATTTTGGTAATTAAGAAATAAATGTATGCTAAAATGTTGTTAAATTATAAAAATCATTTACAGAATTTTACAATGTCTAAATTACTATCACTGCAGAGCATATTAGATGCTAATTAACCAGACCAAATTAAACGGACTGGTTAAGGAATCTGAGAATAGTTCCCAAGGCTAAAAAGCTATCTTATCTCCTTAATACGCATGTCCCTGCAACTGTTGCAGAAACAGCCTCTGAGGAAGAGATTGCTACTTTTAGAAAGTGGCAAAATTATGCACAGTTGGCTCAATGCATCATGCTCGCATCTATGAGTAACGAGCTTCAGCGTCAGCATGAAACTATGGATGCTCCTACTATACTCTTGTACCTTCAAGGAGTTGAATGGTAAAGAAAGTAGGACTATTAGATATCAGATATCTAAGGAGCTCTTCCGATCTAGAATGACCAATGGCACTACAGTACAGACACATGTCCTCAAACATGATCAATTTGAATGAACAATTGGGACAACAGGGTTTATAATGAAACACGGGTTTAAATGTACTAGTTATATTTAACTTCTATTCTTGCACCCTAGGTTTTACCTTTTGGTTCCCTTGGCTCTAGTGAACTAAACTAGAATAAAAGCCATAATCAATCCGGGTAGAATATAGTATTCTATATGTGCATGCTAACTATATATATTGTATATTATACAACATGTTTCACATGTTAAATAATATGACGCGTATTTTATATATATACGTGCATGCGCTAATCAAGATGAGACAAATAATAACAAATCCCTCAAAGAAATCATATTAAGTCTTAAACGTTCAAAGATATTTGGAATATCGAACATCGCCTTCTAGCATGATAAAGCAATACAGTAGTAGATATTTAATATGAGTTTGTTGTGTCATCACAAGGCAAGTATTAAATATTTAAGATATTGCCTTATCACATTTGATGCTTATTAAGGAATTGAACATTACTGTTTTGTTGTGTCACCAAAAAGACGGTATTTTTATCTTCACATATATGGAAGTACTGAGTAAGGCTTAACTTGGATAATTTTGATTCGGATGTGTCACCACTTGATCAAAATAATCTAACATGCAAAATACAAGGAGTTACATAGTGATATAATTGACAATAGTTGTCTACCTATTTATTTATATATTGTTTATAGTGTCACCACAAGGCTACATATATTTGAAATGGGATCCTTATTCTCACTAGCAAATCTTTAATTAGATTTGTCGAACTATATATTAAGTGTAATATAGTTTGATGAAAATAGTGGGAGATACCAATTTAAATAAAGACCTAATTTATTTTGGTAATTAAGAAATAAATGTATGTTAAAATGTTGTTAAATTATAAAAATCATTTACAAAATTTTACAATGTCTAAATTACTATCACTGCAGAGCATATTAAATGCTAATTAGCTGGACTGAATTAAACGGATTGGTTAAGGAATCTGAGAATAGTTCTCAAGGATGAAAAGCTATCTTATGTCCTTAATACGTCTGTCCCTGCAACTGTTTCAGAAACAACTTCTGATGAAAAGATTGCTACTTTTAGAAAGTGGCAAGATGATGCACAGTTGGCTTAATGCATCATGCTCGCATCCGTGAGTAACGAGCTTCAGCGTCAGCACGAAACTATGGATGCCCCTACTATACTCTTACACCTTCAAGGAGTTGAATAGTAAGGAAAGTAGGACTATTAGATATCAGATATCAAATATCTAAGGAGCTCTTCTGATCTAGAATGACCGATGGCACTATAGTACAGACACATGTTCTCAAGAATGATCAATCTGATTGAATAATTGGGACAATAGGGTTTTGTAATAGATGGAGATTTGATCCAAGATTTGATCTTGCAATCACTTCTTGACTCTTTCTCATAATTTATTGTGAATTTTCGCATGAACAAGCTAGATATGTTAGCCTGCTTGAGTTGTTTAACATGTTGAAAACTACAAAGAGTTACTTTCCAACCAAGAAAGACCAAGTCTTACTAGTAGATAATTCTTCCAGGAAGCGAAAGAGGTCGAAGGATCTTCTAAAAAGAACAATTCAAAGAAGGCAAATGGAAGGCAATAACTAAGGACACTAAGAACAAAAACTGATGCGAATAGTAAAAGAGTTTGCTTCCACTCCAATAAGCCTGGACACTGGAAAAGAAACTGTAAGGAGCATCTTGCAGAGGCTAACCAAAAGAAGCTTAGTGAAGCTTCGGTTACAGATATAGGTTTGTTAATGAATGAAATAAATCTTTTTGTAAGTCAAGGTTCTACTTGGGTATTGGATACCGGCTGTAGTTCTCATATATGCAATCTAATGTAGAGACCAAGCAACAGTAGAAATCTAAACAAAGTATAAGCAATCTTACATGTGAGGGATGGAGCAATGGTTATTGTATTAGCCATAGGAACTTATAGTTTAGCGTTGCCTATGGGCAAGTCTATTAAGTTAATAAGTTTTTATTGTGTTCTAGTTCTCTTTAGAAATATTATTGCATTCGTTGTTGGACAAGGAAGGTTCTGGTATTATATTTAAGAACAATTGTTGTTCTATTTATAATGATAATGTTTTATTTGAAACTAGAAGATTACTTGATGGACTTCGTATTCTTGACTTACATAAAAATAATTTTACAAATTAAACAAACTAGTAAAAGAAAAAGGAGATGGTCATTCAAAGAGTTGAATATGTGTATTTGATGAAATACAAGTCTGAATCATTTGAAATGTTCAAAGAATTCAGAAGTGAAACAAATTGACAAAGTATTAAGATTCTTTGATCAGATCGAGGAAGGAATACTTGTGCAATGAGTTTCTAGATCATCTCAAAATGGTATTTTCTCATAATGGACACCTCCGATACGTAATAATTGATTGGTGTATCTAAAAGGAGAAATTGTACCTTGTTGGACATGGTGCAGTCCATGATGATTTTACCGACATTCCAATATCCGTCTGGGGTTATGTCTCAAAAACGGCTGCATATCTACAAAATAAGGTAACTTCAAAATCCGGCCCCAAGACTCCATATGAATTATGGATAGGGAGAATTCCTAATCTTAAATATATTAAGATAAGGGGTTGTCCAACTTATGTGAAAAGGTTTCAAAAGATAAGTTTGGGGCAAAATCTGACAAGTGCAGATTTGTGGGATATCCTAAAGAAAGTTTAGGATATTATTACTATAATCTTATATACTGCCTTGTTGGATAAAGATGTTTATCATTGAAGGAGCTAGGGGAGAATAATAGATTTTGAAGGAGTTCAAGAACCACAAAGCACTTTAAGTCAAACCGAGGATCCTGTAGATAGACCTATATACCACAACCGAATCGTAAATCTGGAAGAGTACCTGTAACGACCGGGAATTCTGGATTTACCTTGTAATTCAAATTATTTAATATTAATGAATATATTATATTTTATTAATATTATTTTTGTGTTGCATGTTTTAAGGTTGTGTGACAACCTGGATTATGTGAATGCATGAAATTTTACGTGTTATAATTTTGTTTAAGTGAATAATTGATTTCGCGTAGCGTCGCTAAATCACTATTCACGGGATACGTTTTCCGAGGCACTATTCACGCCATAATATTTTTTTGTCTTTTTCGATTTTAATAAATTTCATTAATGTGTGCGAGCGAAGTGATAATTTTTTTAAGCGTCGGAAATTTTATTTGAGTTGATACGTGATTTTATCCGTATCCGAAATGTATTATATGGGTGTTCCGAATATTTGGACAAATTCCATAATAATTATTTTTATGTGTCCCAATAATTTATGGGAGTACCCATTTTAATTTTGGGTAGAGTTATTTGCCAAATTGGGTACAAAAGTGAGAGTATTCGGATATATTTTTGTGTATTTGGGTATTTATTTTGGCATGTTACTCCAAGAGGGAACCAACCAAACCCCATCAACCAATCAAATGCAAGGAAGGAGAGCATGGTCGGCAGCATGCTGCTCTTTGCAAGGCTTTATGCCTCATTTTTCCCAAAATGTTGAACATTCCCTCTTGATTTTATTTTCAAGGAGCTTAAGAGGCTACACCCTCCATTGTTCCCGAAGTTATGCTCAGCCTTTAAGTCATTCCTCTCATTTCATCCTTCCTATTCCATCCATTTTCCAAGTTGCTGCAGATTATTGAGAGTATAGAGTGAAATTAGAGAGGAGATAGAGTGATACAGGGAGAGGGAAAGAGAGGAAATTGCTGATAATAGAAGAAGAAGAACAAGTTCACGGGAAGAAGAAAGAAGAAGGAAGAAGAGCACACGGAGGAGTAGAGGAAGAAGGAAAGAGAAGCCACCAAACCTAGCAAGCTTCATACCATCTAAAGAAGGAGATTTACAGAGGTAAACAATCGATCAAAAATCCATTCCATTTGATTTTAATGGAATTTTTGAGCTTTTAATGTTCTTGAGCTCAAACCGTTGGGTTTGAGCAATTCTTGCAATTGTTGTTATAATTGTTGGTTGTGGTCGATTTTTATTATTACCAAGACATATTGTAAGCTATTAATAACCTCAAAGTGGAACAAAATCAATGAATGATCCGAACCTTGGCATAAAGGATGAAACTTTGGACTTTTTGGACAAAATGACTGTGACACCCCCAAATTTAGGTACCAATACCTCGAATTTAGTGCTCACGATAAAATGCATCCATACACCTCTAAACAACATAAATTAACTAATGCGGAATAAAATAAACATATGTTGTTCATTACAAAAGGTTCACTACGGTCCCAAGGTCTACAACCTTAAATAAATACATCGCAGAATACATTAATAATATAAAACTATTCCACGATTACACAACGGGATAGTATATATAACTATTCCTTAAGCTTTCCTTTGCCTTTGTCCGCTTTGGAACTCCCCAGCTTAACTGCAATAGGTTCATGATATAGCAAGGGTGAGCAACTACTTTGCTCAGCAAGTTTAAAAGCAAGAATGAAGATATATCATGAATGAATAAGAATAATAGCTACATAGATCAACAATTTATGAACATTGATGAAATAGCTGAAATGACATAATCAAAGTCCAAATGAATCAATGAATAATGATTATTTACTGCTGAGTGGTCCAACCGACCATGAACTTTTTGCCAAAGAGTCAATCATTCGACTAACTCTTTTAAAACCTGGCCCCGTCAGTTGTACTCGAGGGGATCAGCCTCTCGTACACCATGTATATGCATAACATTTAACTCTGACTGCATCGAATAACCGACACATTATAATCCCCTACATAAGGGTTGCTCTCTCAGTCCAAGAATCCGCACCAACAATCGGTTTGGATAGCTTTTAAAATAATAACCTGTACATGTCTAACCGAAACAAATGGCGTAGACTATCTCCTTAAACAGTTCATGAATGAAGAACTTAAACGTTTCACAATCCAACAATAGATAATGAATTCAAATGCATAAGCTGCGAATATCAATAATTATCTCGGAAGTGGAGTAATTGACAATAATTAGTCCACTAATATGATTCAAAAGTAATAACTCAATTTGAGTCATGAAATTTGCAACAATATACAACCTATATAAAATATGAAACCTTCTCAAAATATAATTCGAGTAAGGTTAAGGAAAACTTGCCCAACACAAGGGTTAGACAAGCGTTAGGAAACTTGCCTGATGCGCTGCTACAATATTATAACACACGCTCCTTAATATCCTACACAATTAAGTACATATTTACATAACAATTAGTCACATACCAAATAATGGTTCAAAACGGACGCTGCATCATTAAAACACATTGATTGCCACTACGACTACCCAGTCGGGGGTCTCGCTGTCTAATCATTTAATCCAAGAAAAATATAAGTGTTGGACCCTGCTGAAATGGGCTCATTAGGTCCGACCCGATCCGACCCGGTCTGACTAACCCAACCTGGCCCAAACACGGAGCTCGCGCTGCAGCGCCAAGCTCAAGCACTGGGCCTCACGCTGCGGCGTGAGTCCCGTGTTTTCCCAATGACAGGGCCTCACGCTGCGGCGTGAGCCCCGGTCTTTCCCCACTTGCCCCGCGCTGCAGCGTGAGCTGCAGGGCATATGGGTGGCGCTGCGGCGCCATTCTGCAGTAGCCGGATTCTGGGCTTGTTTCTAGAACGCGACTCCGACCTCCGGCCATTCCAACCTCCATAACTCCTTCAATACACAAGCAAATTGGTCCATTTCGGACTCTATGGGCTCCTAACTCATGGGGCTACAACATATCAGAAATGCAGAGCTACCCATTAACATTAACATGGTCAAATCCTAAGCCAAAGTGTAAAGTTCATACTCTGTTCTTCGAGTTCTTGACATGTTTTACAAGAATCATTACTACGAACTCGTTTTAACTCCTTTTTACTCCATTCCAACTGGGTTAGCTTCATAACCCATGGAACTACAACACCATAGCAACAAATAAAATTAACAAACACAAAATCATAGCTTTACAGTCCTCTAAAAAGTCCAAATGTCCAAGTTCATGTGCAAAGTCCATTGTTCTTGCTCCATTAAGCCAAGGTAAGGATTTCTTGCGTTTTTGTTCCACTTTGATGTTATTAATGGCTTACATAGTCTCTTAACAACATTTACAAACAATCACAACAAACAAAAATACCAAGAATCGCCAAAAATCCGACCCACAAGCTTAAGAGCTTAAAACTAAGAAAAACTTGAAAAACTTGGCAAGGAATCGAATGGAAAGGATTTGGTTGATTGTTTACCTCTGTAAATCCTTCCAAGATGTTAAGAAGCTCGGCTAGGCTTTGTTTTGGGGGTTCTCCTTGCTTGGTTCCTCCACCCGTGCCTTCTTCTTCTTCCTCCTTTCTTTTCCGGCGAGTTTCTTTCTTTTTCCGGCGAGCTCCGGCGACTTCTTTCTCCTTATCCTTTTTCCGGCGAGTTCTCCCTCACTCACTCTCTCTCTCTCTATCAGCTGAGCAACTTGGAATGGAATGGAATGGGTTGAGTGTTGAATGAATGATTATTGGGGAAGTGGAGGAAATTAAGGAGAAGTGGGAGAAATGGGTGTAAGGCTCAAGGTGGCCAATTTTCAAAGGCTTGCCGGCAATGCTCTCCCCAAGCTCTCATTTGATTGGTTGAAAGTGGTTTGGTGATTCCCACTTGAAGCAATAAGCCAAATTAAATACCAGAAAATACCAAAAATATATCCGAAAACTCCCACTTTTGTACCAAAACTGGTAAATAACTCTACCCAAAATTAAAATGGGTACTCCCATAATTATTGGGACGTATAAAAATAATTATTATGGGATTTGTCCATTTATTCGGAACACCCATATAACACATTTCGGATACGGATAAAATCACGTATCAGCTCAAATAAAATTTCCGACACTTGGAAAAATTATTCGTACGCATACACGTATTTATGAAATTTATTAACATCGAAAAAGACACAAAAATTTTATGGCGTGAATAGTGCCTCGGGAAACGTGCCCCGTGAATAGTGATTCAGCGACGCTACGCGAAATCAATTATTCACTTAACAAAACTATAACACATAAAATTCATACATTCACATGATCTAGATTGTCACACAACCTTTAAACACGTAACACAAATATAATATTAATAAATTATAAAATATTCATTAATATTCAAAAATTCGAATTACAAGGAAATTTCAGAATTCCCGGTCGTTACAATGACTTTCGGACGATTTAGAGGACGGTAAAGCCTTGATTGTGTAATTGTTTGGTTTAATTGTTGTTGCTAAATTATAGTTCCATGGGTTATCTTCATAACCCAGTTGGAATGAAGTAAAAAAGGAGTTAAACCAAAGATTTGGTGTTGATTTTGGTGAAGAACACCAAGAACACGAAAATAGAGTTTTCATTTTGTACTTTGGATTAAAAATAATCGTGTTAATATTCATGGGTAATTCTAAATTTTTGATATGTTGTATCCCTATGTCTTAGGAGTCTTTATAGTCCAAAATGGACCAATTTTCTTGTGTATTGAAGGAGTTATGGAGGTTGGAATGACCGGAGGTCGATTTGCGAACTGAGAATAAACCCAGAATCCGGCTACTGATGAATGACGCCGCAACGTCATTCATAAGCCTTACAGCTCACGCCGCCGCGAGGGGCAAAAAGGAGAAATGAGCAGGGACTCGCGTCGCAGCACCACGTCCAAGAACGAAGCTTGACGCCGCAGCGTCAAGCCTTTCAAGGGAAAAACACGGGACTCACGCCGCAGCGCCACATCCAAGTGCTATGCTTGGCGCCGTAGCGCCGCCACGTGGCAGCGGTGGGACACGGGACTCACGCCACAGCATGGGAACTAGTATAAGGCTTGGCGTCGCAGTGCCAATGCCGTGTCCGGCCTGGGTCGGGTCGGTCGGACCCAGTGAATTTTTCCAACAAGACCAAGACTTATATTTTTGTACTAAATGATTAGACAAGTTAGTTATTTATATCTGGTTAAGCCTTAATTGCTTAATTATATATTAAGTGTCAACCAAATTAGTGTTGTCTTAAGGCATAAATTGAGTAACCTGATTGCAACTTACGTTTGGCTTCAATGTGTTTTAATGATGCAACGTCTGGGTAGTCGTAGTGGCAATCAATGCGTTTTAATGATGCAACGTCTGTTTTGAACCTAATCCTTGTGTGACTAATTGTTATATGAATATGTATTTACATGTGTAGGATATTAATGAGCGTGTGTTCTAATATTGTAGTAGACGCACCAGACAAGTTTCCTAACACTTGTCTAACCCTTGTGTTGGGCAAGTTTTCTTACCTTAACTCAATTTAATATTGGACAAATTTTCTCAACCGTACAACTTTTATTTATTGTGCGAGTTTATTTCTTGATTTAGCAAGTATCCTATATCATTGCAAGTTGCTTAAACTTACTCAACTTTTACATTTGGGCAAGTTTTATATTTTATACAAATGTTGTATATTTTTGCAAGTTTCATGACTCAAAACGAGTTATTACTTTCAAGTTATATTAGTGGATTGATTATTGTTAATTACTCCACATCAAAGATAATTATTGATATTCCCACCTTGTGCATTTGAATTCATGATCTGTTGTTTAACTGTAAAATGTAAGTTCCTCATTCATGAACTGTTTAAGGAAATAGTCTACGCCATTTGTTTCGGCTGGACATGTACAGGTTATTATTTTAAAAGCTATCCAAACCGATTGTTGGTATGGATTCTTGGACTGAGAGAGCAACCCTTATTAGGGGCTTTTAATTTGTCGGTTATTCGATGCAATCAGAGTTAAATGTTATGCATATATATAGGGTACGAGAGGTTGATCCCCTCAAGTACTACTGACGGGCCAGGCGTTTAAAGGGGTCAGTTGAATGACTGATCCTTTGGCCAAAAAGTTCATGGTCTATTGGACCACTTAGCAGTAAATAATCAATCTTCATTATTTCATTTGAACTTTGATTATATTGTCAGCTATTTCTCCAATGCTCTTAAATTGTTGAACTATGCAATTATTATTCTCATTCATTCATGATATATCTTCCTTATTCATTTTAAACTTGCTGAGCAAAGTAGTTGTTCACTCTTGCTATATCATGAACCTATTGCAGTTAAGCCAGAGAGTTCCAAAGCGGGCAAATGCAAAGGAAAGCTTAAGGAATAGTTATATATGCTATCCCATTATGTAATCGTGGAATTATTTTATATTATTAAGTATTCTACGATATATTTATTTAAGGTTGTAGACCTTGGGACTGTAGTAAACCTTTTGTAATGAACAACATATGTTTATTTATTTCGCATTAGTTGATTTATGTTGTTTAGAGGTGTATGGATGTACTTTATTATGAGCACCAGGTTCGAGGTATTGGTACCTGAATTTGGGGGTGTCACAGTACCGAAGATACCTAAGAGGTATAGATTCATTATAGAGGATGATAATGAGGTACGCATTATAGAGGATGATGATCTAGTTATATACGATGAGGCTGTGAGTAGTAGACACTCAGAGAAATGGCAGATGGCCATGAAATCTGAAATGGACTCCATGTATGAGAACCAAGTATAGATTCTGGTTACTCCACCAAAAGGCATAATTCCTATAGAGTAAAAATGGGTCTTTAAGAGAAAGACTGGAGCAAATGGCAAGGTGGAGACTTGTAAGGCTAGAATGGTGACAAAACGATTTCAAATAATGGCAATGAGTTGTCCATCATGAAATCTTCTCACCGGTATCAATGCTCAAGGTCATTCAGATTTTGCTTGTGATTACAACTTATTATTACGAAATCTGGCAAATAGATGTAGAGACGTCCTTCCTCAAAGAAGACTTAAGGAGAATGTATGTATGATACAGCCAGAGGAATTTGTTTCAAATGTTGAAGCAAATTGTGTATGTAAGCTACAATGATCCATTTATGGATTGAAACAAGCTTCTCAAAGATGGAACATTCGTTTTGATGAGACAATCAAAAGAGTTTGATTTTATCAAAAACGAGAATGAACCTAGTGTGTACAAAAGGGTCAGTGGGAGCGCTGTGATATTCTTAGTATTATATGTTGATATACTACTGATAAGGAATGACATACAATGCTACAATCAGTAAGGACAAAATTGTCTAAACATTCCTCCATGAATAACTTGGGAGGAGCATCCTATAAATTGGGGATATAAATCTATATAGATAGATTTAAAAAGATGCTCGGCTTGACCAAAGGAATGTATATTCATTCAATGCTAAAGGCGTTTAGCATGGCAAACTCCAAGAGAGGTCTCATGATGATGAGTCATGGAGTGAATCTCTCTAAAATTATCCCCAATTGAAAGAGAGATCGCATGAGTTACTATCAGGTATGCAATGAATATACAAGGTCTGATGTTGATCAGTCATATTCTGGAGAAGATCACTATAAGACAGTGAAAAATATCTTTAAATTCTTAATAGGTATTGAGGATGTGATCATGATTAATGGTGGGGCTGAATTAAAACTAGAGGGTTAAACAGACTCAAGTTTTTCAGATTGACCAAGACAATAACAAATCCACTTTAAGGGTAAATCATTACCTTGAATGGTGGTGCAGTGAATTGGAAAAGTTCCGAGCAGCAAAGAATTGTTGGTTTAGTGACAAAGACAAAGTATATAGCTGTAAATGAAGCTGCAAGTTGATTGTTTAGATGAAAAGTTCATTACAGAACTAGGAATAGTTCCTAAGTCTCATATTGGATTCAAACATGCGTTGTGGCACTTTCATTTGATTAGAGGAATCATTGAAAGAGGAGAAGTCACTATAAGGATAGTAGACTCTCAAGAACAACATTGCATATCCATTTACTGCAGCTTTATCCAACAGCGAGATGATCATCACTTAGAGAAGAAGGGTATTAGATACCGTGGCGATTGGCTTTAGTGTAATTAGGAGATTAAAAGTAATAACGCATACAAGCCAATCATATTTGATATAATGTAGCATATACTTTGTAATCTTATTCGGTTATTAATAAAATAATTTATTTAATAAAGGCATTTTACTTTATCTACATGGTGCTGTTATATTAAATGTGATAAACCCATAGTTTTGAGCAATACTTTTAGAATCATGATGATGATCATGCTAGTGAGATCTAATTCTAGATAGCTCACAAACTAAAATCGTTCCTAATCGTTGGATTACTAAGAAGGAGATTAGTGAATCTGGATAGATTAGTACATACTTTGTTTTGTTAATGTGGAGTTTCCTAACCGCAGTCGGACTAATCTCCCCACCCCGGGCCAGGCTTTTCATACGGGCTTGCACCCGCGTCCCTGTGGCCCCATTAGCATTTTTATTGCCTTTGATAATTATTACAAGTGGGATTCGATCCCAGGATGTCTGGGTCTACGGCTCATCTCAGGACGTCATTTGAATCACTGCGCTAACTGCTGGGGTTATTAGTATATACTTTACTTGCTCTTAGGAAAAGGATGATTGATCTCATAATCATTTGTGTGAAGACACTAAAGCAAGTATGTAGGTGCTTATTAGAGAATAAGTTCATTGAATGTAGCTTGCAAAAGGAATACCTAATAGAGTTTTACTTGCCTGTCAATAGGAATTCCTTAAGTGATAGTAGTGCAAGTGATCCTTAGACTTGAGATCATCATAGTATCTTATGTATGATGAGTTATACTTTGACATGTCCCTTAAGACCTTTAGGGTATATCAAATGGTATGATTGGGTATAACAAGTTATATATGGAGATAGGTGAATGGTCAACAAAGAATCTACCACTTCTAGTAAAAAGAGAGAATATCCTATGTGATTCGATAAATGACAACTCAGAAGTCTTTGGCCAAAGAAAAATGAAATTAGAAAGGTGTTTCTAATTTGCATTATTTAGAGTTGTGCATTTAAGAATCGAAATGCATATAATTAAATAAAATAAGACTTGACAGTAATTTCATGTCTTATATTTAATTGGGACATTATATGGTAGAATGATTGAATTGAATGGTAACTAGTCGCTAAAAGGTTCTTTTATGATTAATGTTGAAATCTATATTATTTGGAAAGTCGTTGATCGCTAACGGGGCTTATCCTTATTGTAGAATAAATATTATTTATTTAAATGAATTAAATAGTTTAGTTTATTTATTTAAATAAGATTAGAATTGTTCTAATTGATTTATTCACAACCGGTTTAATATGGAGAACCTAAAGGGTCACACCGCAAAAGAAAAATATTTATTTAAGAAATAAATGGCATAATCGTAATAATAAGTTAAGTATATTTAATTTAATTTATCGAGATAGAATAAATTAAATAGCTTAATATTTATTATTTAATATTTTGTAAATATTAACTATAAATTAATAAGATGAGTCTTATTATTATTATTACTATTATTATTATTTAATTCCTAAAAGGGTTTGAGAATTAATTAATAAAAGTACTCTCATAAATTCTTAATTAGATTAGGAGTTTAATTAATTAAAAGAGTTTAATTAAAACAAATAACCTAATCCTAAATAGTTTAGGATGGTTACCTATATCTATAAATAAGAGGAGTCTTGTTATGGATTAGAGTTACACGCTCTTCCATAAGAATTGGAGAGAGAATACTTACAATTTTTATAGAGATAGAAACTAGGGTTTTGTCAATACCCATCTTCTAGAATACATATTTTTCCTTGGTGGATCACCTCTAGAGGCTAAACACTTGGGTGGTTAACGTTGATCAAAGGAAGGAATCTAATCGATGGAATTCAAGGAGAACGCGAAGGATTTGGAGTTGAACTTGTACCTGAGGAAGCTTTGATCTACGAGGGTATGAATCTGATTCTCTATCTCTTTCTTTTAATTGATAATTGAGCACAAGGATGATCATGGTGATGGGTTGTAAGAAAAAATTTAAAATCTATTTTTATCGCGCTTCCACACTATTTATGTAATGTGATTGCATATTCGCACTATATAAAAACCTAACACTTATGCTAACCTAGCTTAGCTATCCTAACCGTCTAACACATCCTCTAATCATGCTTAGAATGTCATAATCAAAAGAGTACTTGCATCCAAAAATGTCAACCAAAATGATGGAGAGTTGGTGGTGGAGTAAAGAAATTTTCAAGTTTACTTGCAAGTATCCTATCTTCCCATTTTTTTCATATGGGGCCCACTAGTTGACCACCCTCTCACCCCCATATGGGGTCCACCATATCCGACCACACCTTCCCAAATCCTCCCTTTTTGATTTTCTTTTTCTTTCCTTTTTATGACATCATGTACTTTTTGAGGGTTTATGTCATCAATCTCATTTTGGACCATCATTTTGGGCTATGGTCTTAGGCTTGACTTGGGCCTCTTATAAGGTTTGTTAGGGCTTAGTATGGGCTTGAGGTTGGGCTTTAATAATCCCTCTCTTGGACTACTTGAAATAGCAATACGCTAGGGTTTGTCGACTAGGTCATTTAATCAACGTCTTTTCGACCTTTAACAAAATTTACTAGCTTGTTTGCATAATTCATTTAAGCTATCATAAATTATTATACGAGGCTATCATTTCAAGCTTAGTTAGTTAGTAATATAAGCTTAACTCAATAAATTCTTATCTCTTGGCTTTCCTTTTTGTTACACCAATTTCTTAACTCAATTAGCCCTAATTGGCTTGAAAACTCTTATCGTTCTATTTACAAAGAATTTCATATTCATGCAAGCAATTATATTAGTCATATTAGTTAATCACTTAATGATCATTAATCTCTTCATTTGCCATTCAAGGCTAATATTCAAGCTATGTTAATTCATAACATAAGCTTATCTTGTTTTTCCTCAATCAACTTAGTTAATCATTCATCTTGGCTTCCTTCTTTGGTCAATATAAAATAAATTGACTAACTTACTTAAATATCATTACATATACATATTCACACATATATTCAAAATATTCCTCATTAAAATTCATTAATATATATAAAAAAAAATAACCTTTATTGACATATAGTATTCTCGGTCATTACATTGTATATGTCCTTATTGATGATCATGTTTGATATGTTGCCACGTCTCTCATTTCATATTATCGCTTTAGCTTCGATGATTAATGTCGACACGCCTTCAGATTCATTTGGATTTTACGTGCTCAGCTTGGTTTAGGATGTGATGATTTCAATTGGGTTTGGTTCGATCTGTAAGACTTGATTTGTGGCTTTTGTCTTAGGGAATAGTTTGTCGGGTATGAGATAGACTTTGCCACGATGGCCGCCTACATAGCTCTATAGGTCAAAGGAGATCAAGTCTGCTCGTACTTCATGGGTTGATGAGTTATTGAAGAGTCGTATCTTGTGATCGCTAAATTGTTGAAGGGGTTTTGGGAGTTTTGTAATGATTAGACAACACCACAACTGGCTGCCTACGTACTCCTATAAAAGGAGATAAGGTCTTATGTAGTTCATGCCAAGAATATCATAAGACTGATTGATTTTTTGATTTTTTTGATTTTTTTTTGATTTTTTGAATAAACAAAGCATAACATAATAATGCATGGAAAATAAAACAAGTCATAAAGCTAAGCAAATGGAAACGTCCCAACATCTTTTGGGACCCATAACCGTATCCTCTAAATTTACCCTCTCCTAGTTAGTTAAGGCTTTATAGTCCATTCGCCGGTGGCCATATTGCCTTCAATGCTGGCAATAGAGGTTACTTCCTTGTTAGGCATGTCTTCAATCACCGCTATAACTTGATCACCTCCTGATTCGGCACACCATTCGGTGATGCTCAAACTGGACTCGTCGATAAAAAGGATGAGCTCTTGATTCTTTGGTGGGTTAGCTTCCCCAACACCCTCACTCCCTTTTGCTTGGTCTTTTTCCCGAGATGAGCCCGAGATGTTTTGACTTTGAAATGTTTCTCAAACTGTTGTTGTATTTCTTGTAAGAAACATTCCATATTGGTTTTTTCTTCATTGGAAGGGATCACTATTTCCTCTTCGTCATCCAGGAGGGTCGAATCGAGAATTTGGTTACTAACTTTGGGCAACAAGATGTTTGACAGTGGTGGAGGATTTTCCTTAGGGGACTTCGTTGTTTTCTTTGCCAATCCCTGAATTATGATCGGTCCACCTTTTGTTCCGTCAAGATTGGTGATCATAGCTTCCTTTGAATTGTCTATCTCGGGTGGAAATCTTAAGCTCTTCATTTCTTTTGTGTCTTCCTTGATCGTGGGGATTTTTATCTTTAGCTCTCCATTTTCAATGAGATTCTGGATTTTGTGTTGCAGAGCCCAACATTCTTTGGTTATATGTCCAGGTGAGTTAGAATGGTAGAGACATATCTTGGTAAGATCATATCTCTTTGTCCCGGGATTTGTGGAAGGCAGCAACTCTGTAATCTTTTCTTTGTTTATTAGAAGATGTAGCACTTCTTCCTATGACTTGTTCATAGGGGTGAATTGTCGGTTTCTGGTGGATGTTGTTTGATCCTTACCAGTGAGATCTTCTAGTAATTCTATTATTCCACTTTTCCTGCCCTTTCAGTCCACTTTAACCTTCTTCAGTCAGCTGGATCATCTTGGGGGGATATAGGCTTAAATTCTGGTTAACTCTTCTTTCTCTTAGTTTTTCGATAGTTCAATGAAAAGCTACCTTATAACCTGATGTTCTTGTACTATCAGTTCGGCTAACTGATTTATTTGATGCCTAATCATCTCTAATTCTTGTATTACTATTATACTCTCATCTGGATTTTGCCATCCTTGGATATTTGTTCTGCTCCTTTTGGGGTATTCTTCAATCATCCACATGTACTCACATTTTGGATCCATTCTAAAGCTTCCTGACCCGATCATGTTTACCTCCTCCGTATTGTGTTGTGACAGAGGGTTGGTATTGACATTTGGCTGGTCAGATCGTTTGACCACAATATCGCCACGTTCTATCAAATTTTGGATTTGGTGCTTTAAGGACTAGCAGTCGTATGTATCATGTCCTGAAGACCCTGAGTGGTAAGCGCATCACTTGCTTAGGTCATATCTTTTGCTCTTTGGATCCAGAGGTGGAGCCAATTTCAGTAATTTTCTTTTGGTCAATTAATAATGCCAATATGTTCTCGAGGGAATCGCTTAGAGGAGTGAATTCCTGATTTTTAGTTCTTTTAAATTTTCTTTGCTTGTCTTGGCTTTAGTTGAATGAGGCATGTTGTTGTTGTAACAGATTGCCTCCCCTCATCCAGCTAGGGGGACTATTGTTGAGTCTCCTAGAGTGCCCCTGTAAAACGAGAGACATATCTTCTTCTTTCCTGTTTTTAATCCCATTTCTGCTATCTCTCCGTGTTTTATCATTTCTGAAAATGTCTTTCCAATGTTAGCCAACACCCTCTCATAATATGATGCTTCTTGAATGTCTATAAAAGTCATCACCATTTTGTTCTCATCCATGGGTGGGCTTGCTTGAGCTGCCATTCGTCTCCATCTCTGGGTGTAATCACAGAATGAATCATTGGGTTGCTTCTTGATTTTGGTCATTTGATACCGATCTAGAGCCATCTGGGACTAAAAACTGTAATGGTTCAAGAAAGCATGGACCAACTATTCCAAACTGTGGATCTTAGTATTGTCTAGTGTCGACGCCGGGAGGAATCGCTTACGCGGGGGTTGTAACCCTTTCCAATTTTTTAGCCTTTTTGTTAGATGCCTTTTTGGAAAAGGTCGGCATTAATGTCGACGGGGTTTTTAAAGATTGTTTTTATGATGAGCCAATTTAACCAGAGTCGCCAGTTGGTATATTTGAAATGGATGTACCAACTCATCCGAGTTTTCATTTTTATAAATCGCTGGCTCATATGTGACTCCGAATTAATTGGTCTGCGAATCGAGATTCATAGAGTTCGGGGGCTTGCTTAAGTGAGGGGAAGGTGTTAGGCACCCCTCGACTTCCGTGAAGCACGGTTACCGCAATCTTGATGCTTTCCTATCCTTTAATTCATGAAATGTGTGTGTGCGTGTATGTGTGTGTGTGCCTATGTAAATGTTGTGGTGAGCTTGCATAAAAGAATCATTTGGATTATTAGGGAAAATTGTGTTCTAATTTGAGCATGTCTTAGAACGTCCATCGGCTTAAACGAGAAAGCTTTTATGAGAAAAGGATTGATTTTAATTAGCAAAAACTATGAGATTTTCATTAAGCGTCGTTTTGGCAAAACAAGAGTTTTAAACCTTCGTAAAAATAGGAATCGAAATCTATACATTGCTTTCATAAAATGATGGGCAACTTCTAGGATATCTTTCACCCTACGCACCAAGATTTAATAAAACGTTATTTTATTTTTATAAAACCATTTTTGTGACATTTGAAAACGACTTTCTTTAGCCTTCTCGTTTAATAGAAATCGACATTCATTAACACCTCCAAATTTTTAGCTACGTGATGCTAACCTCCTAGTTTGCTTGATTTTAAGAAAAAAACCTTCATCGTTTAATCTTTGAAATCATTTTTTCGTGTCACAAAATCCAATCAAGCATAAACACGCGTCGGGGCTATTCATGGGCATGTAAGCCATCAAAATAACCCCAAACGCCCACAATCACAAGTTTCACTATTTCGGGGCCTTAAACACGATTATCGCCTTGGCGTCGTTTTAAGGCCCGACGATTACATATTTACAATAACGGATACATCCACCCGATTACATACATTCAAAAATGTCCATCATCGGATTTGGACCACGGGGTCGCATTCCTAGGCTCACATCCGAACTTATTGCACAACCGCCAAATGGATATAACGAAAATAAACAACAACGGGATGCCTAACACTCTAGGATATCTTACAATGACGATCGAAATACACTATGAATGATACCATACCATAATAGCTAAGATTTGCACCAAACGGATATCATCGGGCTATTAGGGGGAATTTCATTCCGATGAGACCCTCACTAATAGTCCCTAACCCATGGCTTCACAATAACATATGAGAAAAAAACTACATTCAAGGTAATTCGGATGACCAAAAGATTAACAACATGGTATAACAAAATGCTAGGAACAAATGGTTTTTTCACCTTGCGATTAATCCCCACAATATGTATGAATTTGTGTATTGAGTAGAGTAGAAAATATGAGATATAATCTCACAAAATTGGTACAATTCCTCACTCTTTTCACTCTTTTCTCTCCTAATTATTGCTGTTTTCTTGCTGTTTTTTCTTCTTCTCCCGAACTGCTGCTGCTGCTGAATCCTCTCTTCTTTTCTTCCTGTATGCGAACTGGCCTAATATAGCACTGCCAAGGGCAGCCGCAGATCTATCTGCGGCTGGCCGCAGATATATCTGCGGCTGGCCCTTGGTTCTCCCCCCAGCCGCGCTCGAGTCCCGCGCGCTTCGAGTCCCGTGCTGCCTCGAGTTCTGTCCTTGGCCGCGAATTGATCTGCGGCTAACTGTGCTGATTTTCTCGTTTTCCGTGCCTCGTCTCGATTTTCGTGTCGTACCGTTGGTTTCCGCTGACGGGTTTGCGCTCGGCAGTCTGGAACCCGTCGGGAAACGTGCCACGTCCTCCGGGCAAGCACAGTGATCAGTAACTGACTCTCGACATTCGTTTGTTGTCGTGTCGGCTTCAATATCATCCCGTCGTGGTGGTTTTGAGGGTTCGTCTTTATGTCCACCCTTTATTCTCGTGTGCCGGGTCAATTGACGATTTTGCCCTCCTGTCAGGGTTAGTATAGGAAATGCAAAAATCGGGTGTCTACAGCTGCCCCTCTTTATCATGTTTATGCAATGATGAATGAAATGAACAGGATAAAGAATAGACACTCGATGCATGAATGACAGTGCACAAGAATGACAATACATATGTGATTTGCTTGGATCTCCGCCCTTCCCAGGGTTGTTGTTGGTTTGGATCTTAGCCCTTCCCAGGGTTGTGGTTTGTTTGGATCTTAGCCCTTCCCAGGGTGTTAGTCTGGATCTCAGCCCTTCCCAGGGTGTTAGTTTGGATCTCAGCCCTTCCCAGGGTTTTTGTTTTGGTTGGATGCCTTCCCAGGTTTGCTCACCACTCTGTCGCGGTTTGCTTGGATCTCAGCCCTTCCCAGGGTTTGTTGTTTTTTGTCTTTTTCTTTTTGTGGATATCAGCCCTTCCCAGGGTTGCTCACCATCTTGTTGTGGTTCGCGTGGATCTCAGCCCTTCCCAGGGTTTGCTCACCACTCTGTCGCGGTTTGCTTGGATGCCTTCCCAGGTTTGCTCACCACTCTGTCGCGGTTTGCTTGGATCTCAGCCCTTCCCAGGGTTTGTTGTTTTTTGTCTTTTTTCTTTTTGTGGATATCAGCCCTTCCCAGGGTTGCTCACCATCTTGTTGTGGTTCGCGTGGATCTCAGCCCTTCCCAGGGTTTGCTCACCACTCTGTCGCGGTTTGCTTGGATGCCTTCCCAGGTTTGCTCACCACTCTGTCGCGGTTTGCTTAGATCTCAGCCCTTCCCAGGGTTTGTTGTTTTTTGTCTTTTTTTCTTCTTGTGGATATCAGCCCTTCCCAGGGTTGCTCACCATCTGGTTGTGGTTCGCGTGGATCTCAGCCCTTCCCAGGGTTTGCTCACCACTCTGTCGCGGTTTGCTTGGATGCCTTCCCAGGTTTGCTCACCACTCTGTCGCGGTTTGCTTGGATCTCAGCCCTTCCCAGGGTTTGTTGTTTTTTGTCTTTTTTTCTTTTTGTGCGGATATCAGCCCTTCCCAGGGTTGCTCACCATCTTGTTATGGTTTGCGTGGATCTCAGCCCTTCCCAGGGTTTGCTCACCACTCTGTCGCGGTTTGCTTGGATGCCTTCCCAGGTTTGCTCACCACTCTGTCGCGGTTTGCTTAGATCTCAGCCCTTCCCAGGGTTTGTTGTTTTTTTGTCTTTTTTTCTTCTTGTGGATATCAGCCCTTCCCAGGGTTGCTCACCATCTGGTTGTGGTTCGCGTGGATCTCAGCCCTTCCCAGGGTTTGCTCACCACTCTGTCGCGGTTTGCTTGGATGCCTTCCCAGGTTTGCTCACCACTCTGTCGCGGTTTGCTTGGATCTCAGCCCTTCCCAGGGTTTGTTGTTTTTTGTCTTTTTTTCTTTTTGTGCGGATATCAGCCCTTCCCAGGGTTGCTCACCATCTTGTTATGGTTCGCGTGGATCTCAGCCCTTCCCAGGGTTTGCTCACCACTCTGTCGCGGTTTGCTTGGATGCTTTCCTAGGTTCGCTCACCACTCTGTCGCGGTTTGCTTGATTCGTCGTGTTCGACGTCCGACTTATTCAGAATTTTGTATTTTATTTTCACATAACGAGTCATGTATGATGCATGCTTTTTATTCATGGATAGAGAATGACCCCTGTACAGTCTTTTTGATACTATTTTCCACAGGTGTCGTCGCCAGATGCCGTGGTATGCTTGGATCTCGATCCTCCCACAGGATTGGTCGGTGGCTTCTCCGCTGATTGGACGGTTTGTCGCTGGTGACAGAGATATGGCAGATGATCTTCCGGAACGTTCCTGATCCTTTTTATTCTTTCCGGTGTCGGCGGGCTTTGCGGAGGGTATTCTGAGCCATTAGGTCCCTGTCCATCCGGTGTTCACGCATCTCGATTACTACCGAGGCTGAGAGGTATGCTGCTCTTGTTGAGAGAGATGCTGCTATTCTGGCCAGGGATGTTGTTCATATAACTGATAGAGACGCCATTGTATTGCAGACTAAGGCAATTATAGATGCTCACTCTGAGACCGTTAGCCGAGCGACTGCTTATTGGATCGCGTCGACATGATGGGGCAGCAGATTGCAGGGAATGTCGATGCCTCAGATCCATCCACCATTTTTATCCATCCTGCTTCGATTAGTTTCAGATTTTATTTCCTGCATGGACTATGTCAGTTTCATCGGTTATCAAAAGAGAAAACCTTGTAACAAAATGACTTATTTATATAGACAGGTATTTAAATTTAGTCGTTTTCCCCCCCCCCCTTTTTGTCGTATCGTTGCCTTTCATTGGACCCTCATTTTATCCAGCTAACCATGATTTTGATATTTCGCCTTCTTTCTCTTCTCAAGTCTTGACGGGGACTTGTCAGATATTGCCGCATATCCTGTCGATTTTCATTGGCTGAGCCTTAGATTCGGGATAACTGCTTGGTTGGGTTAGGGTTAGGTCATTTGAGATGAAACTGATCAGGTGGCTGGTTTCGGGAGAGTTTTCGAGTGTATAAGAAGGTTTCCTGGCTGTTGGGAATCAGTTTTGATAGAAGATAGTGTTATTTGGTAAGGAATGGGACCGTGCCACAATGGCTGCCTACGTACCCCCACAAGTTGGGAGATCAGGTCCTACGTAGTTCGTTCCTTCAAAGAACGAGGAGAAAAATGATGAGGGATATAATAATTTTTTTTTTTTTTTTTTTGGTTTTTTTTTTTTTTTTTTTTATGCATAGAACCGCTTCACCGAGTCGGAATTGAGGGGTTGTGGAAACACCTCCCCATCCATTTCTTGCAGTATGAGGGCTCCTCCGGACAGCACTTTCTTAATCACAAAAGGCCCCTCCCAGTTCGGGGCAAACTTCCCTTTGGCTTCGTCTTGACAAGGCATTACTCTCTTTAAACACTAGGTCATTTTCTTTGCATTTTCGAGGTCTTATCTTCTTGTCATATGATCGAGAGATCCTTTGCTGATATAACTGACCGTAGAGCCAAACACAGCGGCCACCCTCCTTTCATCAATTAGGGCCAATTGGTCGTACACCGACTTTGCATCCAATCCTCCTCGTTTATCTGAGCATCAATCAAGATTCTGAGGGACGCCATCTCAACCTCAACTGGCAGAACTGCCTCCATTCCGTATACCAGAGCGTACGGGGTTGCCCCTGTAGAAGTACGTACCGACGTTCTGTACGCCAGCAAGGTGAGAGGTAGCAGATCCGGCCATCCCCGATGATTAGCGGACATTTTCGCCATGATCTTCTTGATATTCTTATTTGCAGCCTCCACTGCCCCATTCATCTTAGGACGGTAAATGACAGAATTGAGGTGCTTGATCTTAAACTGGTCGCATAATCCCTTCATGAGGGCATTGTTCAAATTCTTGGCATTGTCGGAGACTAAAACCTCAGGTTGCCCGTATCGGCAAATGACATTATTCCTGATGAAACCGACGATGATCTCCTGAGTTACTTTGGGGAAGGAAGCTGCTTCTACCCATTTAGTGAAGTAATCGATCATGACGAAGATGAATCGGTGGCCGTTGCTTGCTTTGGGCTCTATTGGTCCGATCACATCCATACCCCACATTGAGAATGGCCAAGGGGAGGTCATACAGTGCAGTTCATTGGGGGGCGCATGGATAACATTACCGTGCGTCTGGCATTGGTAACACCGTTTGACGTGATCATCACAGTCGGCTTTCAGCGTCAACCAGTAATGCCCCGTTCTCAAAATCTTCTTGGCCAGCATCGGCCCACTCATGTGTGGCCCACACACCCACCATGTATTTCGTCCATAATCTTTTGGGCCTGTGTTTCATTTACACATCGTAGCAATCCCAAATTGGCATCCCTCTTGTACAGTGAATCTCCGCTCAGATAAAATTTCATTGCCATCTTTTGAATTCTCAACCTCTCCGCTCGGCTGGCTTGATCGGGAATGGATCTATCCCTCAGATATTCCCTTATGTCGTGATACCAAGGCTGCTTTGGGAGAAACCCCTCGTCCGATAGTACCGCAGCCACATGCTCCTCGTATGTCGGGGCGTTCTGCACTGCTATCTCAATCTGTGGAACGTCCCTGCTCTTGATTGTGTGGATTAGGGAAGCTAAAGTCGCCAATGCATCGGCGAAATCATTTCGTCCCCGGGGGATATGTCGGAAAGCGATATCTTTCGAACTCTTGCATCAGTTGGATAACACAACGGTGGTATGGAAGCAACCGGAGCTCTTTAGTGTTGTACATCCCGATCGCTTGTCTGATTACCAGCTCCGAATCCCCGAACACTGCTAACCTTTTCACCCCCATATCGCGAGCCAAACGGAGTCCCAATATACATCCCTCATACTCAGCTGTGTTGTTTGAGTTACTGAACTGCAATTTAGTGGCTACGGGGTATTGCTCTCCTGTGATAGAGACCAGGACTGCTCCGGCTCCTGCCCCATTCGCATTCATAGCACCATCAAAAATACAATTTCCAGAACTGCCCCTCGTCATCTCCTCTCGCGTGCAAGATCCAGAATACATCTTCGCCCGGCAGAGGAGTGTCTAAAGGCTCCATTCCCCCTGATGGCGCCTCTGCCAATTGATCTGCAATTCCCTGCCCCTTCATGGCTTTTCTGAGTTACGTATACAATGTCGAACTGCTGCAAGATTAACTGCCATCTTGAAAGTCGAACAGTTCAGCATGGGCCTTTCAAAGATATATTTCAGGGGATCCATCCTTGATATCAGGTACGTGGTGTGCCCATGGAGATAATGCTGTAATCTCATTGCAGCCCAAGCCAAAGCACAACAGGTCCTTTCGATAGGGGTGTAATTCTGTTCACATCGGCTAAATCTCTTGCTGAGGTAGTAAATGGCCTGCTCTTTGCCTGATTCATTCTTCTGCCCCAGCATACAGCCCATCGCAATGTCATTGACTGATATATACATGAATAGAGGGATCTCATCCTTCGGGGGTACTAGCACGGGTGCTTCCGTCAGCTGCTTCTTAATGATCTGAAAGGCTTCCTGGCATTGCTCATTCCATTCTTGGGAGACATCTTTTCTTAACAGCTTGAAAATTGGCTCGCACGTGGTTGTCAAATGGGATATGAAGCGGCTGATGAAATTTATTCTTCCCAGAAATCCTCTTATTTCCTTTTCAGTGCGGGGTGCCGGCATATCCACAATGGCCTTAATCTTGGCCGGATCCAACTCGATGCCACGATCACTAACCAGGAATCCCAAGAGTTTGCCCGATTGCACTCCGAAAGCACACTTTGCCGGATTGAGCCTTAAATTATATTTTCTGAGCCGGTCAAATAGCTTTTGGAGATGGGTCACATGATCAGATTCTATCTTTGACTTCACGATAATGTCATCCACGTAGACCTCTATCTCCTTGTGCATCATATCGTGGAACAGGGCCATCATAGCTCTTTGATAAGTAGCCCCTGCATTTGTGAGACCGAAAGCCAACCGTCTATAGCAGAAAGTGCCCCAAGGGGTGATGAAGGCTGTTTTCTCCCGGTCCTCCTCTGCCACCATTATCTGATGATACCCCGCAAAGCAATCAACGAAAGAGTACATCTCGTATTGGGCTGTGTTATCCACCAATATGTGTATAAAAGGTACTGGGAAATTATCCTTGAGACTGGCCTTGTTCAGATCTCTATAGTCAACACATACCCTCACCTTTCCTCCAGGCTTAGCCACTGGGACCACATTGGACAACCATTCTGGGTAGGTGGACACCATGATGATTCCAGCCCTGAACTGTTTGATGATCTCCTCCTTTACCTTCAAGCTCCACTCCGGTTTTAGCTTTCTTAGTTTTTGCTTGACGGGCTTGAAACCCTCCTTGATGGGCAGCTGGTGTACCACAATGTCGGTGGATAATCCGATCATGTCCTCATGAGACCAGGCGAACACATCCTCATACTGGCGTAGCAATTTGGTCATTTCTACTTTCTGGTTAGGGGTCAGGTCTGTCCCGATTTTGAGCTCTTTGGGTTGGTCAGGGGTTCCGATATTTATGGTGACGGTTTTGGTCTAAGTTGGGTTTGGGTTTATCCTCGACCCACCCTTTGATCTCGTCAGGCGCGTCATCGTAATCTGTCTCGTCCTGCTCAATACCCATTAAATCGAAATCCAGCTCGATATCAAAATCATAGTCATCATTCAAATTTGAGGGATCGCTTGTTAAGCAAGGAATACTCAAATTGGTACACCTGACATTGAAACAAAATACTGTCATATATATAATTCATCTTTCCACAATGGTCGCTCTTAAAATAACATGACAAACTAACATAGTTATGCAAAATATAAAATAAAGAACCAAAACTGGTAGACATTCATCCCCCCACTCTCCGGGGTCTACCACCCCGACACCATGTTTTAAAAAAAACCCTTGTCTGGATATTATTGGCTCCACCGTCCAGTTATCGGTGGTCAGATCAGTCGGGATGCGACATATGACAGACGGCTGTGTTCCAGGGACTTCCTTGACGACTACCGCCACATCGTATCCGTCCTCCCTCATAGCCTTATTAGGGATAACTAACCCTGCCCAATCGATGACAGGCACACTCTGTAGGGCTCCCGACGTTGTGGCCGTATCCTTCCCCACTCCAATGTTTATTGATGGTCCAGAGATATAGCATTTGGTTTCGAACTGCTGCATGACCTCCCGCAGGAAACTCTTCCTTTTGACTGACTCATCATCCGCAGGAGTTAATTCTTTACCTTCTAATTCGGACACGGGCTTGTCTGTCCCTTGTTCATTGTGGACCTTCGGCATTAGGATTCCGGTCGATCGAAATGGGATTTCCCCTTGAGAGTGGTTCCGCTCTATGCCTCCATGATATCCCAACCCTGCCCTGCCTGTCTGGTTGGGCAGTTGAATAGGCGTGGAAATTCCTTGGTTGTCTTTTCCCAAACCCTGCCCAGGTTGAAACTTCATCTTCATCATTTCTCTAGCAACGAAGGTGAGCTCAGGGGAGGCTTTCGATTTTATGGCTGGAGCTCCCAGACCTCTATAGTGGGGAGAGCTGATTTCCAGTGCTTGAAAACTGGCAGGCGCCGCGGATTCGTCCACATTGATTACTGGCAGACCATTCTTGGACGGGAAAGGGTCATTACGCTCTGCGGAGATTGTTACCAGATTCCCGCTGATGATGAACTTGATTTTGTTGGTGTAGTGTAGAGGGAACTGCCCCAGCCATATGTATCCATGGTCTTCCCAATAACATGTTATAACTGGCCGAGATATCCAGGACCTGAAAGGAAATATCGAAAGTACACGGCCCTATCTCCACGGGCAACTCTATTTCTCCCAATGTATCCTTCCGGGATCCATCGAAGGCTCGCACCACCACGTGACTGGCCCGCAAGCGCTTGAGATTAATGTTCATTTTTCTCAGTGTACTGAGGGGACAAATATTCAGTGCTGATCCCCCATCAATCAGCACCCCATTCATGACATACCCTGATGAGATCACTGCGATGTGCAGCGGTCTCCGATGCCCCCTTCCCTCTTTCGGGATATCATCATCTGTGAATGATAGCACATTGTTCTCTAGCAGATGGTCCACTAGGCGGCCGAAACTTTCTTGGCTAATTGTCTTGGGAATGTGAGCCTCCCCCAGGATTTTTGGCCAAGATTCTGCAGTGGTCGCTGGAACGATAACACCAAATCCATGATCGACCGTTAGAGTCGATTCCTCGCTCACCGTCCCGATCCCCCTTACTTCCGGATGGTCCATCTTTTTCCAAGAACTCCACGGCTTTTTCCTCGGATATCCTCTCGTTCTCTTTTCTCTTACTCTTGAGGACTCTTCCTGGAAGGTACAAGGGATTCCCCTTTGATGTTACGGAAGCACAACTGGCCGCTTCCTCTAATACACCCCCGTAGTTCCACGGTACTGTTTTTAGATTGCAAATAGGGATCTGTGATCTTGCTGCGATGATGAGAGGTTTTGGAGCCGTTAACTTGATAGGCCCCCCTGTGATACTCCGGCTTGCACCCGTCAACCTAACCGGTGCCCCTTGCATATTCTCCTGAGTACCCGTCATGCCAACCATCTCATCAATCCTTGTCATATAATTTCGCCTTGGCGGTCCTTCGGTTTCGATGGCTTCTACCATATTGACCCCTCCCCCCCATCATGCTTCGGTAGGGGATTGATTTTAACATTTGGCGGCTCGGGCTGCTCCACCACGATTTCCCCGCTATCAATCAGGTTTTTGAATTATGTGTTTCAGCGTCCAACATTCCTGAGTGTCATGACCCGGGGAACCCGAATGATATGCACACTTTTTACTCGGGTCAAATTTTTCTTCCCTTCGGGTTACTTGGAGGTGCCAAATCGACAATCTTCCCTTGTGATATCAATATTGCCAAAATCTGCTCAAGAGGCTCCCCAAGCGGGGTGAATACCCGCTTCTGTGTGGTCTCAAACCTCCTTCGTTCGTCGTTCCGTTCTGGGATTAGGTTGCCGGGGCGGCACAAATCTCTGTATTTGCACAGGAGGGCTATTCTCCACTTTCCTAGATGATCCCTGCAGCACGAGAGAGACATCTTCCTCTTTTCGCTTTTGGGGCCTGCGGGAAGTACTGCCATAATTCCCACTTTGGATTTGTTCCGCAGCCGTTTCAAGAGCTGTGAAGTCCCGGATTTTACCAGATTTCAACCCCATATCCACCATTTCTCCATGTTTTATCATCTCGGCGAAAGGTCTTCCAATCCCCGATATGACCCGCTCATAATAAGGTGACTTCCTGTATATCCACGAAGGTCATTACCATCTCTGACTCACTCATTGGAGGATTCACTTGTGCGGCCATACCCCTCCATCGTTGGGCATAGTCCCTGAAGGTTTCCCTTGGTTGCTTCTTGATTTTTGTCATTTGATATCTATCAGGGGCCATCTGTGCCTGAAAGCTATACTGTGTCAGAAAGGTATGGGCCAGCTCCTCCCAATTATGAATCCGGGCATTATCGAGACGGGCATACCAGATCCTCGCCTCCCCCGTCAAGCTTTTCTGGAATAATTGCATCCTTAATCCTTCGTCTTCCGCATAGGACCCCAGTTCTCCAATATATATTTTCAGGTGAGTGTAAGGATCCCCTTTCCCATTGTATTTCTCGAATTCGGGGATCTTAAATTTCTCTGGATATCTGGTTTCCGGGGAAGACACACAAATCTGCATAATTAACCCTACCCAAGGAGCCTATGCCTTTTAGAGATTGGATGGTCTCCTCCATCTGCTTCATTTTTCTGCGAAGGTCATCAGTATCTCCCTCCTCTGGAATCGTGATTACTGTTTTGTTGAGGGCAGGAATGACCTTTGGGAGGACCGGCTCGTCCTTAAGCTGATGTTGGTTATTTTTTAAATGGGATTGCATCATCCTTAGGAGGATTCTGGTCACCCCCTGGCGGTGGTACATTATGCGGTCCCTGGTTTGGACGAATCCTGTCTGATTAGGAACTGTTCTTTTAGCATGGTGGCCATTTCCATCATCTGCTTTTTTAAAATCATCAAACTCTTCCCGAGAGATGGAACTATGATTGGGAAGATCAGCCATTTCAGAGTTAGAGACCTGGGCTTTCTTAGACTGCGAACGGGTTTGAGGAGCAATCCTGCAGGCAAACGGTTCGAAGTTCAGTCTTGGGCAATGAAAGGATGCGGATGCATGCTAAAGCTGTAAAAAAAATTTGTGTTTTGGGTTTTTTTTTTTTCCCTGCAAAACCAAATGTTAGCAGTCTTTTATTGCAATAATCAATGCTAGACGTGAATTAGGAAGTTCCCAGCTGTTCCCTGCAACCATAGAGGTTAGTACCTTCTTTTAGCAACAGGGGATGTAAATGATATTGCATTGGATCATGACATTTAATACGCGTAAACGTAAAAGGGCATGAAGAGACTTTTCCTGCGTTGGGTTAATCTGAGGCTGACCTATCCTAGGGTTACTCTCACGGCTTTTCGGCATGAAGGTTCCCAAATCTTCGCAATCTACTCGTTTGAGCCCTTTCGATTGGAGCGGATTTGAGTGGGTGCGTTTCCTGAGCCATCTCCGGGGAGCAGCCCCTTCGAGTCCAGTAATAAGCAAACCGACAGGTTCGCCTCAGGAGGAGGTACTCTCTCAACATACATTCACATTCATCGTCCTCACCGCATGCAAATGATTACTTTGAAGTAAAGAGAAACCCATTCAAAACATTCATTCATTGGACAACAACACACATTTGCACAACAATAAAAAGACGTCAAAATGTCATACGCATATACACAATTATAAATTTTAAAGGATAGGATAGCATCAAGATTCGAATGCGGCTTAAGCCCTCTAATGTCCCCAGCAGAGTCGCCAGCTGTCGACGCCGGGAGGAATCGCTTACGCGGGGGTTGTAACCCTTTCCAATTTTTTAGCCTTTTTGTTAGATGCCTTTTTGGAAAAGGTCGGCATTAATGTCGACGGGGTTTTTAAAGATTGTTTTTATGATGAGCCAATTTAACCAGAGTCGCCAGTTGGTATATTTGAAATGGATGTACCAACTCATCCGAGTTTTCATTTTTTATAAATCGCTGGCTCATATGTGACTCCGAATTAATTGGTCTGCGAATCGAGATTCATAGAGTTCGGGGGCTTGCTTAAGTGAGGGGAAGGTGTTAGGCACCCCTCGACTTCCGTGAAGCACGGTTACCGCAATCTTGATGCTTTCCTATCCTTTAATTCATGAAATGTGTGTGTGCGTGTATGTGTGTGTGTGCCTATGTAAATGTTGTGGTGAGCTTGCATAAAAGAATCATTTGGATTATTAGGGAAAATTGTGTTCTAATTTGAGCATGTCTTAGAACGTCCATCGGCTTAAACGAGAAAGCTTTTATGAGAAAAGGATTGATTTTAATTAGCAAAAACTATGAGATTTTCATTAAGCGTCGTTTTGGCAAAACAAGAGTTTTAAACCTTCGTAAAAATAGGAATCGAAATCTATACATTGCTTTCATAAAATGATGGGCAACTTCTAGGATATCTTTCACCCTACGCACCAAGATTTAATAAAACGTTATTTTATTTTTATAAAACCATTTTTGTGACATTTGAAAACGACTTTCTTTAGCCTTCTCGTTTAATAGAAATCGACATTCATTAACACCTCCAAATTTTTAGCTACGTGATGCTAACCTCCTAGTTTGCTTGATTTTAAGAAAAAAACCTTCATCGTTTAATCTTTGAAATCATTTTTTCGTGTCACAAAATCCAATCAAGCATAAACACGCGTCGGGGCTATTCATGGGCATGTAAGCCATCAAAATAACCCCCAACGCCCACAATCACAAGTTTCACTATTTCGGGGGCCTTAAACACGATTATCGCCTTGGCGTCGTTTTAAGGCCCGACGATTACATATTTACAATAACGGATACATCCACCCGATTACATACATTCAAAAATGTCCATCATCGGATTTGGACCACGGGGTCGCATTCCTAGGCTCACATCCGAACTTATTGCACAACCGCCAAATGGATATAACGAAAATAAACAACAACGGGATGCCTAACACTCTAGGATATCTTACAATGACGATCGAAATACACTATGAATGATACCATACCATAATAGCTAAGATTTGCACCAAACGGATATCATCGGGCTATTAGGGGGAATTTCATTCCGATGAGACCCTCACTAATAGTCCCTAACCCATGGCTTCACAATAACATATGAGAAAAAACTACATTCAAGGTAATTCGGATGACCAAAAGATTAACAACATGGTATAACAAAATGCTAGGAACAAATGGTTTTTTCACCTTGCGATTAATCCCCACAATATGTATGAATTTGTGTATTGAGTAGAGTAGAAAATATGAGATATAATCTCACAAAATTGGTACAATTCCTCACTCTTTTCACTCTTTTCTCTCCTAATTATTGCTGTTTTCTTGCTGTTTTTTCTTCTTCTCCCGAACTGCTGCTGCTGCTGAATCCTCTCTTCTTTTCTTCCTGTATGCGAACTGGCCTAATATAGCACTGCCAAGGGCAGCCGCAGATCTATCTGCGGCTGGCCGCAGATATATCTGCGGCTGGCCCTTGGTTCTCCCCCCAGCCGCGCTCGAGTCCCGTGCGCTTCGAGTCCCGTGCTGCCTCGAGTTCCGTCCTTGGCCGCGAATTGATCTGCGGCTAACTGTGCTGATTTTCTCGTTTTCCGTGCCTCGTCTCGATTTTCGTGTCGTACCGTTGGTTTCCGCTGACGGGTTTGCGCTCGGCAGTCTGGAACCCGTCGGGAAACGTGCCACGTCCTCCGGGCAAGCACAGTGATCAGTAACTGACTCTCGACATTCGTTTGTTGTCGTGTCGGCTTCAATATCATCCCGTCGTGGTGGTTTTGAGGGTTCGTCTTTATGTCCACCCTTTATTCTCGTGTGCCGGGTCAATTGACGATTTTGCCCTCCTGTCAGGGTTAGTATAGGAAATGCAAAAATCGGGTGTCTACATCTAGTCTAGCATACCAGGTCCTAGCATCTCCAGTCAGGCTCTTTTGAAATAGTTACATCCTCAGGTTTTCATCTTCGGCATATGATCCCAATTCTCCTATGTATACTTTTAGGTGGGTGTAAGGATCTCCTGATCCATTGTATTTCTCGAAGTCTGGTACTTGGAATTTGTCCGGATAGCGAGCACCAGGAAATATGCAAAGGTCTGAGTAGTTGACATTGCCGTAGGTTCCCACCCCTTTCATGGAGCGGATGGCTTCCTCTATTTGTCTTATCTTCTTTCTTACTTCCCCGGTTTCCTTGTCCTCAGGGACATTAACTATTTCCCTCGTCTAAGTTTTACTAGGAGCATCCTTGGTTACTTTGTTACCGAACTGGAATATCGGAGCGGGAATTTGGACGTCGTTCGTCTTGATTGGGATTTGGATTCCTACTTATGTAGAGGACTCAGGTTGAGTAGCTGATTTTAGATCTTAGATTATCTTACATTGTTCCTTCAATAGATTAGCCATCTCAGCGACTTGCATTTTAAAGCCTTCGAATTCCTCCCGAGAGACGAGAACCGGAGCAGGTATAAGATTCTCAGACATCTTGACTGGTGGCATTATAACCTTCCTAGCTCAAAGTCGGGTTCGAGGACCAATCTACATATACAACAGGACGTAGTTTAGTATTGAGAATCGAAAGTTATGGATGCATGCTAATGCAATGTGTTTTATTTTGAGGGTTTTTTAATTTTTTTTCCCTACAAAACAACGGTTAGTGGTTTTATGACAGGATAAGAATATGCAAGATAGTTAAACAAAGGATGATATATCGCATATGTAAGGAGTAATAGGGAATGAAGAGACTTCCTATAATGTTGGGTTTATCTGAGGCTGACCTACCCTAGGATTACTCTCGCGAGATTTTCGACATGAAGGTCTCCGGATCTTCGCAACCTACTCGATGGGAATGAATCTGATCTTTCGATTGGAGCGGATCTGAGTGGTGCCTTTCCTAAGCCTCGCGAGGGAACGCCCCCTTGAGTCCAGTAATCAACAACTGACAGGTTCACCTCCTGGTAGAGGAATAACACAACATACATTCGCATACATTCATCGTGCATCGCTGCATATATATGATGACATTGTGTGAAGCACTAAAGTAAAGCATTCAAAAATATGAGGCATTCATCACAAATACATTCGAATCATTCACACGACACACAAATAAAAGAAAAACAACAAGATTGTACGAGGCTTAAGCCCTCTAATGTCCCCAGCAGAGTCGCCAACTGTCGACGTCTGGAATTTTATTCCTATTTTGCGTTTCTGCCTTTTTAAGATTTCGATTTATTTAGTTCATTTAAAGGGTGATTTTTAGGAAAAAATCGATACAAATGTCGACAGGGTTTTGAAAGGTTAATTTTAATGCAAGGCCAATTAAATAGAGCCGCTAGTTGGTAAAGATTTAAATTGATGTATCAACTCATCTGGATTTTAGGATTTTCAAAATCGAGAGGCCCATTATGTAATTCCGTAAAATTGGTCTCGAAACTGAGATTCATAGAGTTCGAGGGCTTGCTTAAGCAAGGGGAAGGTGTTAGGCACCCCCCGACTTCCATGAAAACATAGTTACTGTATTTTAATGTTTTCCTAAGTGTGAGGTGTATGTGTGAGTGATTTGGAGAAAATCTACCTAACTTTAAGTCGAAATCGTGAAAAGTGCGTTATTTTGAAAGCAACTTCGAGCCTCTTTGAACCTAATGCATGAATGATTTGATTTTAGGAAAATGTTCATTTTAGCTTTGATTTTTTTTTGACAAAAACCTTTTTAGGGTGACGTTTTGGAAAAGCATGATTTTCAAGCCCTTCGCCAAATACGAATCGAGATTTTGTTTTACTTTCAATTTTATCTTAAGGTTGTCTTGCTAACTTGGATCGAATTGGTTTTAAAAGATCTTTAATCATTTTTGATTTGAAAATCGCTTTTGGTGATAAACGGTAAAATCAAACATCGAAAAGGGGTCGGGGTCACTCGTGGGCATGGAAGCCATCTCAATAACCCCCAACACGCGCAACACAATTTTTACTATCACGGAGCCTTAAATCCAGTTTTCGCGGGATGAAACCTTTGATACCGCTTTAAGGCCCTAAATTACATATACAATGATTGGATAATAACTTTACAACCAAAATCATGTCCATCGTGGGAATTAGGCCAAGATCCGATTCAGGGATCCAGACCCCAACATTTCTAGGCTCACATCGTGATAAATAATACATCGAAATAAGGGACAAGATCTAGAAAAAGGGCTCCCGAAGACCCTAATTCGTAGATCGCACAACCGAGGCCGACATTGCGAGGGACTATATGCATTGGCGAGATCCATCGATGGGATTTAGAATCGAGGGAATAAACCCGTATATCTAAAATTTCCTAAATCCACACAATGACATAATCGTGATTTAAATCAAGAAATATATCCCAAACTGGCTATCAGGTGATCCAATTGTTAGAATCCTTTGATGACGGGTAGGTGGTACCCCCTTACCACTAGATATGAATCTATGGTTTTATGGGGTAAGCAAAATCAACTTAAAACATTGAAAACACATAGATCCGCACTAGATCCATGTCGAATCTAACATAAAGGTTAAAGTTTTTAACTTTGAAATCGATAATGAGTTAGATCCAAGCTAGATCTCATGTGAATCTAGGAAAAGATTCAAACTAACATCGCACAAGCAAAATAATTAGTAAAACGTGTCGGATATAAGCCGAAATAGATAAATTAACTTTAGGATATCATCAGAGGATTAGGAGGAGATTTTAATTGTAGGAAATCCTATCTAACCATCCATAATCCCATAAAGAGGGACCTGCACCCTAGATATGAATCCAGGGTGGAAGGAGAGCCTCAACACAATATTAATGAGAAAACAAACCAAATCCAAGCACAACAACGTATAAAATGAACAATATCTATACTATATCTACTAGATCTATATAAAAATTGAATCTTTTGCCAAAATAAATGAGATATACATTAGATCTATATTGAATCTACATAAAAATTGGACCTTTCACCACAAAAACGGATATATGCTAGATCTATTAGATCTACATTAATTATACATAAAGATTGAGTCTTTCATCTTGGGAATGATAAAATCCTCGTCCTTTAGCTTGGATCTTGAACGTTTGGATCTAAATTAGGGAGAGATTTCATGAAAATAGCTAGATCTATGTGAAATTAGAGAGGTTTTTTGCTATTTCTTTCACTTGGTTGCACCCTTCTCTCTCTTCCAATGCTATTCTCCTAAAAATGCTGGAAATTTGCCCATATATAGAGAAAATAAGGCAGCCACATATGTGATAGAGGCTAACTACAGGTATACCTGTGACTGGCCTAGGGTGGGCCCCACTTGCTCAGTTTTTATGCTATAAATTTAGTTTTTCATGTTGAGCACTAAAATGTCCATATATTTCAATCCGGGAAGGGTTAAGAAACATGTCATATCAATCTGGAAATCTCTTTCTGAAAGCTTCGAAATGATATATGGTTCGCTCAATTCCGAGTTCGAGAAGACAGAGAAAAAGGGAAAAATCATCCCTTAATAGATGTCAGCTAGTCATTCGCCTTGCTTTACGTAGTCGGTTGTTTGGAGGCCTTTGTGGGGGCTTCATATACTTGTTCTCAACCTCTACTATGTAATGACATCGGGCTTAACCAATTCCAGGTCTGGGAAGATGGAGCAGAAAAAAAATTGTTGAAGTATGCATGGCTCATTTGATTTGATTTGATGATGAATGTCCTTAATAAATATTTGTACCAGCAAGATTTATAAAGTCCTTCTTAATGATTCAATGTATAAGGACTTAGAGTTAAAAGATCAAACTTGTTAGGTTGATCTCTTTGAGTTGATACGAGGCATAATCAATAGGCTTAATTTGTATGTAAAGTATAGTCTGACGAGCTGTAAAGAAGATTTATTAGATCGCGGACTTAACTCTCCTATCGTAAGGCCTCGGACAAATCGTAGACCTGATATGTCTATCGTAAAACTTCGGATAAATCGTAGAGCTGATATGTCTATCATAAAGCGTCGGACAAATCATAGAGTTGATATGTCTATCGTAAAGCTTCAGACTAATTGCAAAGCGGTGGCTTCCATCGTAAAGTAAAGCCAAGCAAAGCTCACTCGGGACTGAACATAGAGTGCTTCAAAGAATCCCAAGGCTAAAGTCAAAAAGCACCTCCTAAATCGTTCAGCTGAAGAAAGATTCGTAGAGTTCCAGACTTATCGTAAAGCCATCATCAGTTCGTAGAACTAAACATTACGAAGTTTCATGATCGTAGAGTAATCAACCTTGACAGACTGATATAAAAGCACTGCAGGTTGAGAATCCCAATGCCTTACACTAAGCATCCTTGGGTTAGAATCGAAGATCAGAGGATGTGTCTAATAGCTAGTTTGCTGAAAGTGACGGGTCAAAGTGGTTGGTGGAGTTGCAGCAGATGTGACAGGCTAATCAACAGAAAGCTGACACCTAAACTCAAAATGTTCACATCAAGTATCTCAGAATATCTGAAGCATTAAATGCTCCAACGAAAACCTAGCAACGAGAAGAAAACTCAAGCAGACTATAAAAGGCTAAAGAGGTTCAAAACTCAAAAACAACGGACAAGAAATCAACAAGCCTAAACTCTGCCTAAGCTAAAGAACATACTCTATGATTTGAACATCTGGTTCAAGCTGCTAAGTACTTGAGAATAAAAGCTTAACACAAATTTAGAACCATCTCTCAACAACATTCACACAACTGTTCATTTTGGTCTTAGTGACCATAAAGATTCCAAGTCTACGGGGCTTTGAAGAGGTCAAAAGTGTCCTTGTCTTAGTGACTAAAATATCCAAGTATGCTGGGCTTGAAGAGAGCAAGAGTGTCCTGATCAGAGTCATCGAATTCATTGTGAAATTCCGACCTTGTTGAAGTAGAAGAGTGGAGTAAGAGTTGTTTCAGTCTCCGAACCACTTAAAAAATCTCTTCGTGTTATTTACTTTTATTGTCTTACATTTTATTTGCATTATTACTTTGCAAATTGAGATTCTAAAACTAAATTGGGAACTAAGATTTATAAGTAATCTTTAAAGAGGATAATCTTTTGAAAACATATTCCGCTATGCTAAATCAATCTGGTTAACAACTTTTTTGGTAATACCTTAATCAAGTTTTTTTAAGGGATCTATTCAACCCCCCTTCTAGATCTTTAAGTGCCTCTAGGAAATAACAATTTGTATCAGAGCAGGTTCTCACGAACATAAAGCTTACACGTTGAGTTGATCCATGGCACTAAACAAAACTAGTTCTGAGCTTGGTGGAGGAAAGAAACCACCTCTTTTAAATAGAGAAAAGTTTGCTAACTGGAAAGTGTGTATGCAGGCATATATGGATGCGATCAATGATGATTTATTTGATTTTGTCCTGAATAGTCCGTATGTTCCTACTAAGCTGGCTTCCAACAACTGATGAATCCCAACAAAGTAGCTGTCAAGCAAAGGATAGAATGGACAGAGAATGAGAAGAAGTTGGTGCAGCTGGACAAGAGAGCTAAAAACATTCTGTTTATAGCTCTAGAAGACGAGCTATTTGAAAATGTTGTAAACTCCACCACTGCTAAAGAAGTCTGGGAAGCCCTGCTAGTAATGCATGAGGGCACAGAAGAAGTCAAAGAGAACAAATAATCTCTCTTAACTCAGCAATGTGAAATGTTTTCTCACATCCCTGGAGAAAACATTACTGCCACTTATGAACGTTTTAATGTGCTGCTTAGCTCCCTTCAGAATCTTACGGCAAAGTTTTATCCCAACAAGGGATCTGAAACATAAAATTCATGAGACCTCTTCCAAGTAAATGGGACACCGAAACCACTGCCATTAGAGAGTCAAAAAATCTGCATGAAATGACTGTGCAAAAGCTCTAAGGTAATCTTCTTACTTATGAGCTTGAGCTGAATCAAAGAGCTGAAACTCTCTTGGAAAACAAAAGAAAGATAAAGGAGTAGCACTCAAAGCCTCTGAAGCTGCTTCCAAAGTTTTTGCTGAGAATGATAAAGATGATGATCAAGAAGAAGCAGATGAGGATGAAGGCATAGCCTTACTTGCTCGAAGGCTAAGGTGTTAGGTTTGTATATAGCGCGAACATGCAATAAAATTACCCAAATAATGCGAAAGCACAATAAAACAGAATTTGAAATTTTTCATACAAACCATCACCATGATCATCTATGTGCTCAATTATCAATTAAACGAAAGAGATAGAGATATATAATTATACCCTCGTGAATCAAAGCTTCCTCAGGTACAAGTTCACCTCCAATTCCTTCGCGTTCTCCTTGAATTCCATCGACTAAATTTCTTTGCTATTGATCAACGTTAGCCACCCAAGTGTTTGGCCTCTAGAAGGTGATCCACCAAGGAATAATAGTTGTTCAAGAAGATGGGTGTTGGCAAAACCCTAGTTTCTATCTCTATAAAAATTGTAAGTACTCTCTCTCTAATTCTTATGGAAGAGTGTGTAACTGTCTAATCCCAGATCATGATAAGACTCCTCTTATTTATAGATATAGGGAACCCTCCTAAACTATTTAGGATTAGGATTTTTATTTTAATTAAACTCCTTTAATTAATTAAATTCCTAATCCAATTAGGAATTTATGAGAGAGTACTTCTATTAATTAATTCTCAATCCCTATTAGGAATTAAATAATAGTAATAGTAATAATAATAATAATAATATGACTTCTCTTATTAATTTATATTTAATATTTTCAATATATTAAATAATAAATATTAAGCTATTTAATTTATTTTATCTCCATAGACTAAATTAAATACATTTAACTTATTATTACAATTATGTCATTTACTTCTTAAACAAATATTTTTCCTTTTGCGGTGTGACCTTTAGGTTTTCCATATTAAACCGGTTGTGAAATAAATCAATTAGAAACAATTCTAATCTCATTTAAATAAATAAATTAAACTATTTAATTTATTTAAATAAAATAATATTTATTCTACAATAAGGGTAAGCCCCCTTAGCGATCAACGGACTTTCCAAATAATATAGATTTCAACATTAATCACAAAAGAAACTTTCAGGTGAATAGTTGTCGTACAATTCAATCCTTCTACCATACAATGTCCCAATTAAATACAAGACATGGAATTACTGTCAAGTCTTATTTTATTTAATTATATGTATTTCGATTCTCAAATGCACAACTCTGATTAATGCAAATTAAAACTCCTTTCTAATTTCATTCTACTTTGGTCAAAGACTTCTGAGTTGTCATTTATCAAATCACATAGGACATTCTCTCGTTTTACTAGAAGTGGTAGATTCTTTGTTGACCATTCACCTATCTCCATGTGCAACTTATTATACCCAATCATACCCTTTGATATACCCTAAGGGTCTTAAGGGACATGTCAAAGTATAACTTATCACACACAAGATACTATGATGATCTCAAGTCCAAAGATTACTTGTACTACTATCACTAGAGGAATTCCTATTGACAGGCGAGTAAAACTCCATTAGGTATTCCTTAGCGAGCCACGTTCAGTGAACTTATTCTCTAATAAGCACCTACATACTTGCTTTAGTGTCTCCACACAAATGATTATGAGATCAATCATCCTCTTCATAAGAGCAAGCAATGTATGTACTAATCTATCCGGATTCACTAATCCCCTTTTAGTAATCCATCGATTAGGAACGATTTTAGTTTGTGAGCTATCTAGAATTTAGATCTCATTAGCATGATCACCATCATGATTCTAAAAGTATTGTTCAAAACTATGGGTTTATCATATTTAATATAACAACACCATGTAGATAAAGTAAAATGCCTTTAATAACCGAATAAGATTACTAAGTATATGCTACATCATATCAAATATGATTGGCTTGTGTGCATACTACTTTCAATCGCCCACTTGCATTAAAGCCAATCGCCATGGTATCTAATACCCTTCTTCTCTAAGTGATGATCATCCTGTTGTTGGATAAAGCTTCAGTAAATGGATATGCAATGTTGTTCTTGAGAGTCCACTATCTCTATAGTGACTTCTCCTCTTTCAATGATTCCACTAATCAAATGAAAGTGGCGCAACACATGTTTGAATCAAAGATGAGACTTAGGAACTATTCCTAGTTCTGTAATGAACTTTTCATCCAAACAATCAACTTGCAACTTCATTTACAGCTATATACTTTGTCCTTGTCACTAAACCAACAACTCTTTGCTGTTTGGAACTTTTCCAATTCACTGCCCCACCTTTCAAGGTAACGATTTATCTTAAATTGGATTTGTTATCGTCTTGGTCAGTCTGAAAAACTTGAGTCTGTTTAGCCCTGTTTTAATTCAGACCTACTATGAATCATGATCACATCTTCAGTACCGGTTAAGTACCTAAAGATGTTTATCACTGTCTTACAGTGATCATCTCCAGAATATGACTGATCGACATCAAAGGCTAGTATATTCATTGCATACATGATAGTAACTCAATGCGATCTCCTCTTTCAATTGAGGATAATTAGAGAGATACACTCCATGGTTAATCATCATGAGACCTCTCTTGGAGTTTTTGCCATGCTAAACGCCTTTAGCGTCAAATGAATAATACGTTCCTTGGGTCAAGCCGAACATCCTTTTAAATCTATCTATATAGATTTCTATCCCCAATTTATAGGATGCACCTCCCAAGTCATTCATGGAGGAATGTTTAGACAATTTTATCTTTACTGATTGTAGCATTGGTGCGTTATTCCTTATCAGTAGTATATCAACATATAATACTAGGAATGTCACAGTGGTCCTACTGACCCTTTTGTACACACTAGGTTCATTCTCATTTTTGATAAAATCAAACTCTTTTGATTATCTCATCAAAACGAATGTTCCATCTTTGAGAAGCTTGCTTCAATCCATCAATGGATCATTGTAGCTTAAAACACGATTTGCTTCAACCTTTGAAACAAATTCCTCTGGCTGTATCATACATACATTCTCCTCAAGTCTTCATTAAAGAAGGGCGTTTCCACATCCATTTTGCCAGATTTAGTAATAAGCTATAATCACAAGCAAAATCCAAATGGACTTGAGTATAACCCGGTAATAAGGTTTTATCACAGTCAACTCCTTGACTTGAAAACCTTTTAAACAGGTCTGGTCTTATAGGTCTCCACCTTGCCATTTTCCCCAGTCTTTCTCTTAAAGACCCATATTCAACCTCTAGGCACTATGCCCTTTTGTGGAGTAACCAGAGTCTATACTTGGTTCTCATACATGGAGTCCATTTCGGATTTCATGGTCATCTGCCATTTCTCTGAGTGTCTTCTACTTATAGCCTCATCGTATATGACTGGATCATCATCCTCTATGATGCGTACCTCATCACCATCCTCTATGATGAATCCATACCTCCCAGGTATCTTCGGTACTCTTCCAGATTCATGATTCGGTTGTGGTACAATAGGTCTATCTATAGGTTTCTCGGTTCGACTTAAAGTGCTTTGTGGTTCTTGAACTCCTTCAAGATCTATTACCCTCCCACTAGCTCCTTCAATGATAAACACCTTTATCTAAGAAGGCAGCGTGTGGGATTATAGTAATAATACCCTAAACTTTCTTTAGGATATCCCACAAGTCTGCACTTGTCAGATTTTGTCCCAAACTTATCTTTGAAACCTTTTCACATAAGCTGGACAACCCCTTATCTTAAACATACTTAAGAGTAGGAATCCTTCCTATCCATAACCTTTATGGAGTCTTGAGCTCGGATGTTTGAGGTTACCTTATTTTGTAGATATGCAGCCGTTTCTAGGGCATAACCCCAGATGGATACTAGAATGTCGGTAAAAAATCATTATGGACTGCACCATGTCCAACAAGGTATAATTTCTCCTTTTAGATACACCAATCAATTATTACGTATCAGGAGGTGTCCATTATGAGAAAATACCATTTTGAAATGATCTAGAAACTCATTGCACAAGTATTCTTTCCTCGATCTGATCAAAGAATCTTAATACTTTGTCAATATGTTTCACTTCTGAATTCTTTGAACCTTTCAAATGATTCAGACTTGTATTTCATCAAATACACACATTCAACTCTTTGAATGACCATCTCCTTTTCTTTTACTAGTTTGTTCAATTTGCAAAAATTATTTTTCATGTAAGTCAAGTTTACAAAGTCCATCAAGTGATCTTCCAGTTTCAAACAAAACATTATCATTATAAATAGAACAACAATTATTCTTAAATATAATACCAGAACTTTCCTTGTCAAACAACGGAAGTAATAATATTTCTAAAGAGAACTGAAACATAATAACAACTTATTAACTTAATAGACTTGCCTGTAGGCAATGCTAAACTATAAGTTCCTATTGTTAATGCAACAACCTTTGCTCCATTCACACACATAAGATTACTTACTCTTTGTTTAGCTTTCTACTTTTGCTTAGTCTCTGTATTGGATTGCATACGTGAGAACTACAGCCGGTATCCAATACCCCAATAGAACCTTGACTTACAGAAAGATTTATTTTTAATCATGAACAAACCTATATCTGTAACCGAAGCTTCACTAAGCTTTTTCTGGTTAGCCTCTGTAAGATTCTCCTTACAATTTCCTTTCCAGTGTCCAGGCTTATTGCAGTGAAAGCAAACTCCTTTGCTATTTACATCAGTCTTGTTCTTAATGTCCTTTGTTTTTGCCTTTTCATTTACCTTCTTTGAATTGTTCTTCTTTTAAAAAGATCCTTTGGCCCTCTTCCGCTTCCTGGAAGAATCATCTACTAGTAAGAGTTGGTCTTTCTTGGTTGGAAATTGACTCTTTACAGTTTTCAACATGTTTAAGCAACTCAGGCATGCTGACATATAGCTTGTTCATGTAGAAATTCATAATAATTTGTGAGAAAGAGTCCGGAAGTGATTGCAAGATCAAATCTTGGATCAACTCTCCATCCATTAAAACCCAGTTGTCCCAATTGTTTAATCAGATTGATCATTTTAGGACATATGTCTGTACTGTAGTGCCATCGGTCATTCTAGATCGAAAAATCTCCTTAGATATATGATATCTAATAGTGCTACTTTCCTCACCATTCAACTCCTTGAAGGTGCAGGAGTATAGTAGGAGCATCTATAGTTTCGTGCTGACGCTGAAGCTCGTTACTCATGGATGCGAGCATGATGCATTGAGCCAACTGTGCATCATCTTACTACTTTCTAAAAGTAATAATCTCTTCCTCTGAGGCATTGTCTACAACCATTGCAGGGATAGCCATATTAAGGATATAAGATAGCTTTTCAGCCTTGAGAACTATTCTCAAATTCTTTTAACCAGTCCTTTTAATTTGGTCCAGTTAATTAGCATCTAATATGCTCCGCAGAGTGATAATAAATTAGACATTGTAAAATTCTATAAAATGAATTTGTAATTTAACAACATTTTAACATACATTCATTTAATTAATTACCAAAATAAATTAGGTCTTTATTTTAAATTGGTAATCTCTCACTTTTTATCAAACTATATTACCCTCATTATATTAGTTCGGCAAATCTAATTAAAGATTTGCTAGCGATAATAAGGATCCCATTTCAAATGTATATAGCCTTGTGTGTGCACAACAAAACTATATATAAATAAATAGGTAGACAACTATTGTCAATTACATCACTATGTAACTCCTTGTATTTTGCCTCTTAGATTAAAATGGTCAAGTGTGTGCACATCCGAAACTAAAATAATCTAAGTTAAGTCCAACCTAGCACTTCCATATATATGAAGAAAAAAAGATCGTCCTTGTGGTGACATAACAAAACAGTAATGTTCAATTCCTTAATAAGCATCAAAATGTGATAATGCAACATCTTAAATATTTAATACTTGCATTGTTGTGACACAACAAACTCATATTAAGTATTTAATACTCTATTGCTTTACCATTCTAGAAGACGACGTTCTATATTCCAAATATCTTTGTACGCTTAGGACTTAATATAATTTATTTGAGGGGTTTGTTATTATTTGTCTCATCTTGTTTAGCACGCATGCACATATATATATATATATATATATATATATATATAATACGCGTCATATTATTTTAACATGCGAAGCATGCTGTATAATATATAATATATACATAGTAAGTATGCACATATAGAATACTATATTCTACCCGGATTGATTATGGACTTTTATTCTAGTTTGGTTCACTAGAGACACCAAGTGAACCAAAAGATCAAACCTAGGGTGCAAGAACAAAATTTAAATATAACTATTACATTTAAACCCGGGCTCCATTACAAACGGGTCTTCAAGTGCTCCTTGCTCATTTGTCTCTAATTCTTCAAGTAATTCTAAGTAAACCTATTACATAAACTATTTACAATAAATACAAACCTTGATCAACAGTCAAGGAGAAGTACATAGGAGGGAGATAGAATTTACATTAAGAAAAATTAGAGAAGACGAGGTACCCAAACCCCATTTATAAAAACCCATTCATTCAAGCATCCACTAAAATAAATCCAATCACACATTGGTCAGTAGTCCATAATCAATCCCTATTTATTATCATACATATCTCTATATGTATCACTAAATAACATTCATCTCATGAATATTAAAACCATTCCATATATGCATTGATATCAATTAATGGGCAAAAGTTTTGCTAATATTTAGTTTTGAAACAAAATAAACTCTTTTATTTTAATTAAAAACCAAATCCAAATTCAACTCCTTTAATTTTAGCAATCTGAAATCCTATTCCAGATAAAATAAACATCTTTATTTTAAACTTATATCAATTAAATAAACCATTTGTTTTAATTGAAGGAAAAATTATTTTTTTCATATTCTGCTTTCCGGCGCAACTGCGCCCAGAATGAACTGGGAAACGGCGCAGCTGCGCTAAACCCCAGAAACGACTTTCTGGGTTTGGGCGCAGCTGCACTCCAGAATGAACTGGAAATGGCGCAGCTGCGCCGCGTAACAGATTCAGAAAAACAGATTATGCCCAAAAAATTTCGATCCAATCGCATACCATACACACATGGAATCAACAAAATTGATAATTAGCACAAGGTTAGGCTCTGATACCACTGTTAGGTTTGTATATAGCGCGAACATGCAATCAAATTACATAAATAGTGCAGAAGCGCAATAAAACAAAATTGAAGAATGGACAGAGAATGGACAGAGAATGAGAAGAAGTTGGTGCAGCTGGACAAGAGAGCTAAAAACATTCTGTTTATAGCTCTAGAAGACGAGCTATTTGAAAATGTTGTAAACTCCACCACTGCTAAAGAAGTTTGGGAAGCCCTGCTAGTAATGAATGAGGGCACAGAAGAAGTCAGAGAGAACAAACAATCTCTCTTAACTCAGCAATGTGAAATGTTTTCTCACATCCCTGGAGAAAACATTACTGCCACTTATGAACGTTTTAATGTGCTGCTTAGCTCCTTAAGATCTTACGGCAAAGTTTATCCCAACAAGGATCTGAACATAAAATTCATGAGACCTCTTCCAAGTAAATGGGGCACCAAAATCACTGCCATCAGAGAGTCAAAAAATCTGCATGAAATGACTGTGCAGAAACATTACGGTAATCTTCTTACTTATGAGCTTGAGCTGAATCAAAGAGCTGAAACTCTCTTGGAAAACAAAAGAAAGATATAGGAGTAGCACTCAAAGCCTCTGAAGCTGCTTCCAAAGTTTCAGCTGAGAATGATAAAGATGATGATCAAGAAGAAGCTGATGAGGATGAAGGCATAGCCTTACTTGCTCGAAGGCTAAGGTGTTAGGTTTGTATATAGCGCGAACATGCAATCAAATTACATAAATAGTGCAGAAGCACAATAAAACAGAATTTGAAATTTTTCATACAAACCATCACCATGATCATCTATGTGCTCAATTATCAATTAAACAAAAGAGATAGAGATATATAATTATACCCTCGTGAATCAAAGCTTCCTCAGGTACAAGTTCACCTCCAATTCCTTCGCGTTCTCCTTGAATTCCATCGACTAAATTCCTTTGCTTTGATCAACGTTAGCCACCCAAGTGTTTGGCCTCTAGAGGTGATCCAGCAAGGAATAATAGTTGTTCAAGAAGATGGATGTTGACAAAACCCTAGTTTCTATCTCTATAGAAATTGTAAGTACTCTCTCTCTCTCCAATTCTTATGGAAGAGTGTGTAACTGTCTAACCCCAGATCATGATAAGACTCCTCTTATTTATAGATATAGGGAACCCTCCTAAACTATTTAGGATTAGGATTTTTATTTTAATTAAACTCCTGTAATTAATTAAACTCCTAATCCAATTAGGAATTTATGAGAGAGTACTTCTATTAATTAATTCTCAATCCCTATTAAGAATTAAATAATAGTAATAGTAATAATAATAATAATAATATGACTTCTCTTATTAATTTATATTTAATATTTCCAAAATAATAAATAATAAATATTAAGCTATTTAATTTATTCTATCTCCATAGACTAAATTAAAAACACTTAACTTATTATTACAATTATGCCATTTACTTCTTAAACAAATATTTTCCTTTTACGGTGTGACCCCTTAGGTTCTCCATATTAAACCGGTTGTGAATAAATCAATTAGAACAATTCTAATCTCATTTAAATAAATAAATTAAACTATTTAATTTATTTAAATAAATAATATTTATTTTATAATAAGGGTAAGCCCCCTTAGCGATCAACGACTTTCCAGATAATATAGATTTTAACATTAATTACAAAAGAACCTTTCAGTGCCATAGTTACCGTACAATTCAATCCTTCTACCATACAATATCCCAATTAAATACAAGACATGGAATTACTGTCAAGTCTTATTTTATTTAATTATATGTATTTCGATTCTCAAATGCACAACTCTGATTAATGCAAATTAGAAACTCCTTTCTAATTTCATTCTGTTTTGGCCAAAGACTTCTGAGTTGTCATTTATCGAATCACATAGGACATTCTCTCCTTTTACTAGAAGTGGTAAATTCTTTGTTGACCATTCACCTATCTCCATGTGCAACTTATTATACCCAATTATACCCTTTGATATACCCTATGGGTCTTAAGGGACATGTCAAAGTATAACTTATCACACACAAGATACTATGATGATCTCAAGTCCAAAGATCACTTGTACTACTATCACTGGAGGAATTCCTATTGACAGGCGAGTAAAACTCCATTAGGTATTCCTTAGCGAGCCAAGTTCAGTGAACTTATTCTCTAATAAGCACCTACATACTTGCTTTAGTGTCTCCACACAAATGATTATGAGATCAATCATCCTCTTCATAAGAGCAAGCAACGTATGTACTAATCTATCCGGATTCACTAATCCCCTTTTAGTTAATCCATCGATTAGGAACGATTTTAGTTTGTGAGCTATCTAGAATTTAGATGTCATTAGCATGATCACCATCATGATTCTAAAAGCATTGCTCAAAACTATGGGTTTATCACATTTAATATAACAACACCATGTAGATAAAGTAAAATGCCTTTAATAACCGAATAAGATTACAATGTATATGCTAGATCATATCAAATATGATTGGCTTGTGTACATACTACTTTCATAAGGAAGTTCATGAAGAAAAGAAACAGCTGGAGGCCAAGAAATAATTTTAACAAAAGGTAGCAATAGTAAGGATCAAGACAAAGATCTTTGTTACAACTACAAGAAACCTGGCCACTTCATCGTAGAATGCACCAAACCTCTGTGAGAAGATCTTAAGAAGGACAAAAAGAAGTTCTATGGAAAGAAAGAACACAAAAAACTACAAAAATTATAACAAGAAGGACAAAGGCTATGTAGCTAAGGATCATGGAGTGAGTCTGAAGTGTTAGGTTTGTATATAACACAAGCATGTAATCAAATTACATAAATAGAGCGGAAGCGTAATAAAAACGAATTTTAAAATTTTAAATACAAAACCATCGCCATGATCTTTCCTTGTGTTCAATTATTAACTAAACGAAAGAGATAGAGAATAAGAATTATACCCTCGTTAGACTTAAGCTTCCTGGGGTACAAGTTCAACTCCAAAATCCTTCGTCTTCTCCTTGAATTCAATGGTGAGCTTCCTTCCTTCGATCAACGTTAGCCACCCAAGTGTTTGGCCTCTAGAGGTGATCCACCAAGGAATAATACTTGTTCAAGAAGATGGGTGTTGGCAAAACCCTAGTTTCTATCTCTATAGAAATTGTAAGTACTATCCACAATTCTAATGAAAATGTGTGTAACCCTAATCCATAAGAAGACTCATCTTATTTATAGATATAGGTAACCCCCTTAAACTATTTAGGATTAGTTTATTTGTTTTAATTAAACTATTTTAATTAATTAAACTCCAAATCCAATTAGAAATTTATGAAAGTAATTTTATTAATTAATTCCTAAACTCTTTTAGGAATTAAATAATAATAATAGTAATAATAATAATAATAAGACTCCTCTTATTAATTTATATTTAATATTTCTAAAATATTAAATAATAAATATTAAGCTATTTAATTTATTATATCTCCATAGACTAAATTAAATACACTTAACTTATTATTACAGTTATGTTATTTACTTCTTAAATAAATATTTTTCTTTTGCGGTGTGACCCTTTAGGTTCTCCATATTAAACCGGTTGTGAATAAATCAACTAGAACAATTCTAATATTATTTAAATAAATAAATTTAAACTATTCAATTCATTTACAATAAATAATATTTATCCTACAATAAGGGTAAGCCCCCTTAGCGATCAACGACTTTTCAGATAATATAGATATTTCAACATTAATCATAAAAGAACCTTTCTGTGCATAGTTACCGTATAATTCAATCCTTTTACCATATAATGTCTCAATTAAATATAAGACATGAAATTACTGTCAAGTCTTATTTTATTTAATTACATGTATTTCGATTCCCAAATGCACAACTCTAAATTATGCAAATTAGAAATTCTTTTCTAATTTCATTCTGCCTTGGCCAAGGACTATTGAGTTGTCATTTATCGAATCACATAGGACATTCTCATCTTTTTCTAGATGTGGTAGATTCTTTGTTGATCATTCACCTATCTCTATGTACAACTTATTATACCCAAGCATACCCTTTGATATGCCCTAAAGGTCTTAAGGGACATGTCAAAACATAACTTATCATACATAAGATACTATGATAATCTCAAGTCCAAGGATCACTTGTACTATTATCACTAGAGGAATTCCTATTGACAAGCGAGTAAAACTCCATTAGGTATTCCTTAGCGAGCCATGTTCAGTGAACTTATTCTCTAATAAACACCTACATACTTGCTTTAGTGTCTTCACACAAATGATTATGAGATCAATCATCCTCATTCTAAGAGCAAGCAACGTATATACTAATTTATTCGGATTCACTAATCCCCTTTTAGCAATCCAACGATTAGGAACGATTATAGTTTTAAGCTTTCTAAGAATTTAGATCTCATTAGCATAATCATCATCATGATTCTAAAAGTATTGCTTAAAACTATGAGTTTATCACATATTAAATAACAGCACCATGTAGATAAAGTAAAATGCCTTTAATACTTTTATTAATAAATGAATAAGATTACAAAGTATATGCTACATCATATCAAATATGATTGGCTTGTGTGCATACTACTTTCAATCTCCCACTTGCACTAAAGTCAATCGCCATGGTATCTAATACCCATCTTTTCTAAGTGACGATCAAACTGTTGTTGTGTTAAAGCTTTAGTAAATGGACCTGCAATGTTGTCTTGAGAGTCCACACGCTCTAGGGTGACGTCTCCTCTTTGAACGATCTCTCTAATCAAATGAAATCGCCGCAACACGTGTTTGGATTTCTAATAAGACCTGGGTTCCTTAGCCTGCTTAACAGCTCCAGTGTTGTCACAGAATAAAGGTACAACTCCTCTAATGCTAGGAACCACTCCAAGTTCAGTTATGAACTTCTTCATCCAAACAGCTTCTTTTGCAGCTTCACTTGTAGCTATGTACTCTGCCTCTGTCATTGAATCAGTAACTGTTTGCTGCTTGGAACTTTTCCAACTCACTGCGCCACCGTTTAAGGTAAATACATACCCTGAAATGGATTTACTGTCATCTTAGTCCGTTTGAAAACTTGAGTCTGTATAGCCCTCTAGTTTCAATTCAGACCCACCATAGACAAGAAATACATCCTTAGTTCTTCTTATATATACTTTAGGATGTTTTTCACTACCTTCCAATGCTCTTCTCCTAGATTCGACTGATATTCGCTTGTTACACTAAGTGCATGAGTGACACCCAGTCTAGTACATATCATACCGTACATGATAGATCCTATTATTGAAGCATAAGGAATCTTACTCATACGGTCTCTCTCCTCAGGTGTCTTTGGGGCTTGTTTCTTAGAGAGATGTATTCCATAGCTCATCGGCATAAGACCTCTCTTAGAATCTTTCATGCTCAACTTCTTTAGCATCGAGTCAATCTACTTTTCTTGGGTCAAGCCAAGCATCTTTTTAGATCTATCTCTATAGATCTTTATCCCTAAAATATAGGATGTTTCACCCAAGTCCTTCATGGATAAGTGTTTAGATAACCAAATTTTGATCGACTGTAGCATATGAACATCATTCCCTATCAATAATATATCGTCAACATATAATACTATAAATGAAACAACGCTCCCATTAACCTTCTTATACACACAAGGTTCATCCTTATTTTTGATAAAATCAAACCCTTTGATTATCTCATCAGAACGGATGTTCCATCTTCGAGAAGCTTGCTTCAATCCATAGATGGGTCATTATAGCTTACAGACTTGATTTGTTCCAACCGTTAAAAGAAAACCCTCTGGCTATATCATATATACATTCTCCTCAAGTTTCCCATTGAGGAAGGTCGTTTTCACGTCCATTTGCCAGATTTCGTAGTCATAATAAGCTACAACTGCAAGAAAAATCCGAATGGACTTGAGCATAGCTACTGGTGAGAAGGTTTCATCATAGTCAACTCCTTGTCTTTGTTTGAAACCTTTTGCAACCAGTCGGGCCTTATAGGTCTCTCTACCTTACCATCCGCTCCAGTATTTCTCTTAAAGACCCATTTGCACCCAATAGACCTAATGCCCTCAGGTGGTGAAACCAAAGTCCATACTTGTTTTTTATACATGGAGTCCATCTCCGATTTCATGGCTTCTAGCCATTTTTCTAAGTCTTTACTACTCATAGCCTCTTTGTAAGTCAATGGATCATCATCACCTATGATTCGTACCTCATCATCATCCTCTATGATGAATCCATACCTATCAGGTATCTTTGGTACTCTTCCAGATTTACGAATAGGTTGTGGTACAGTAGGTTCTTCCACTTGGTCATATACCTGACATTGATCTGTAGTATTTTGTGGTTCTTGAGCTTCTTTAAGATATATTTTACTCCTACTGACCCCTTCAAGGATAAACTCCTTTTCCAAGAAGGCAGCGTGTTTCGCAACAAACACCTCTTGATCAGTGGATGATAGAAATAATATCCTAAAGTTTCTTTAGGGTATCCCACAAATCTACACTTGTCGGATCTAGTCTTCAGCTAAGATTTGGTTTCCTCCCTGTCCATAACTTATATGGAGTCTTTGGGATGGATTTGGTAGGTACCTTGTTAAGTAGGTATGCAGCCGATTCTAGGGCATAACCCCAGAAGGATACTCGAAAGTCGGTAAAACTCATTATGGAGCGAATCGTGTCTAACAATGTTCGATTTCTCCTTTCAGATACACCACTCAACTGTGGCATCCCTGGTGGAGTCCATTGTGAGATTATACCATTCTCTTTGAGACAATTAAGAAACTCATTGGTTAAGTATTTCCATCCTCGATCCGATCGAAGAATCTTAATAATCTTACTAGTTTGCTTCTCTACTTCACTTTTGAATTCTTTGAACTTTTCAAACGATTCAGATTTGCATTTCATTAAATACACATATCCAAATCTAGAATGATCATCAATGAAAATAATAAAATAAGAATACTCTCTTCATGCATTCGTTGTTATAGGTCCACATACGTCTGTGTGTACCAACGCTAATAACTCTGTAACTCTTTCTCCTTTTCCACTAAAAGGAGATTTAGTCATCTTATCCATGAGACAAGATTCACAAGTTGGATATGATTCGAAATCAGATAGCTCTAAAAGCCCATCTTTATGCAACTTGGTTAATCTTGTTTCATTGATATGACAGAGTCTACAGTGCCACATAAATGAAAGTAGTATGCATACAAGTCAATCATATTTAATATGATGTAGCATATACTTTGTAATCTTAATCATTTATTAATAAAAGTATTGATTTTCTTAAAAGGTATTTTATATTATCTATATGGTGCTGTTATATTAAATGTAATAAACTCATAGTTTTGAGCAATGCTTTTAGAATCATGATGGTGATCATGCTAATGAGATCTAAATTCTAGATAGCTCACAAACTAAAATCGTTCCTAATCGTTGGATTACTAAATAGGGGATTAGTGAATCCGGATAGATTAGTACATACGTTACTTGCTCTTAAGAAGAGGATGATTGATCTCATAATCATTTATGTGGAGACACTAAAGCAAGTATGTAGGTGCTTATTGGAGAATAAGTTCACTGAACGTGGCTCGCTAAGGAATACCTAATGGAGGCTTACTCGCATGTCAATAGGAATTCCTATAGTGATAGTAGTACAAATGATCATTGGACTTGAGATCATCAAAGTATCTTGTGTATGATGAGTTATACTTTGACATGTCCCTTAAGACCTTTAGGTTATATTAAAGGGTATGATTGGGTATAATAAGTTGTACATGGAGATAGGTGAATGATCAACAAAGAATCTACCACGTCTAGTAAAAGATGTGAATGTCCTATGTGATTCGATAAATGACAACTCAGTAGTCCTTGGCCAAGGCAGAATGAAATTAGAAAGGAGTTTCTAATTTACATTATTTAGAGTTGAGCATTTGGGAATCGAAATACATATAATTAAGTAAAATAAGACTTGACAGTAAATCTATGTCTTATATTTAATTGGGACATTGTATGGTAGAAGGATTGAATTATACGGTAACTATTCACTGAAAGGTTCTTTTGTGACTAATGCTGAAATCTATATTATCTGGAAAGTCGTTGATCGCTAAGGGGGCTTACCCTTATTGTAGAATAAATATTATTTATTTAAATGAATTAAATAGTTTAATTTATTTATTTAAATAAAATTAGAATTGTTCTAATTGATTTATTCACAACCGGTTTAATATGCAGAACCTAAAGGGTCACACCGCAAAAGAAAAATATTTATTTAAGAAGTAAATGACATAATTATAATAATAAGTTAAGTGTATTTAATTTAATCTATGGGGATAGAATAAATTAAATAGCTTAATATTTATTATTTAATATTTCAGAAATATTAAATATAAATTAATAAGAGGAGTCTTATTATTATTATTATTATTATTACTATTACTATTATTTAATTCCTAATAGAGATTGGGAATTAATTAATAGAAGTACTCACACATGAATTCCTAATTGGATTAGGAACATAATTAATTAAAGGAGTTTAATTATAATAGAAACCCTAATCCTAAATAGTTTAGTGAAGGATTTTCCTACATCTATAAATAAGAGAATTCTTATCATAGATTAGGGTTACACACTCTTGCATTAGATTGTGGAGAGTACTTACAATTTCTTTAGAGATAGAAACTAGGGTTTTGCCAACACCCAACTTCTTGAATAACTATTCTTCCTTGGTGGATCACCTCTAGAGGCCAAACACTTGGATAGCTAACGTTGATCAAGCAAAGGAATTTAGTTGGTGGAATTCAAGGAGAACGCGAAAGAATTGAAGGTGAACTTGTACCCGAGGAAGCACGGTTCTACGAGGGTATAATTTCTTAATCTCTCTCTCTTTCGTTTATATCGTTAATTGAGCACATAGATTGATCATGGTGATGGTTTGTATAAAATTTTAAAATCCGATTTTATCGCGCTTCCGCTTTATTTATGTAATTTGATTGCATGTTCGCGTTATATACAAACCTAACAGTAGTATCAGAGCCGAATCTTGTGCTAATTATCGATTTTGATGATTCCATGTGTGTATGGTATGCGATTGGATCGAAAATTTTGGGCAGAATCCATTTTTTCTGAATCTGCTACGCGGCGCAGCTGCGCCGACTCCAGTTCATTCTGGAGCGCAGCTGCGCCCAAACCCAGAAAGTCACTTCTGGGGTTCAGCGCATCTGCGTCGTGTCCCAGTTCATTCTGGGCGCAACTGCGCCGGATAGCAGAATCCGAAAAATAATTTTTTCTTTCAATTAAAATAAATGGTTTATTTAATTGATATAAGTTTAAAATAAAAATGTTTATTTTATCTGGAATAGGATTTCAGATTGCTAAAATTAAAAGAGTTTAATTTGAATTTGGTTTTTGATTAAAATAAAAGAGTTTATTTTGTTTCAAAACTAAATATTAGCAAAACTTTTGCCCATTAATTGATATCAATACATATATGGAATGGTTTTATTATTCATGAGATGAATGTTATTTATTGATACATATAGAGATATGCATGATAATAAATAGTGATTGATTATGGACTATTGACCAATTTGTGATTGGATTTATTTTAGAGGGTGCTTGAATGTATGGGTTTTTATAAATGGGGTCTGCGTACCTCGTCTTCTCTAATATTTCTTAATGTAAATTCTATCTCCCTCCTATGTACTTCCCCTTGACTGCTGATCAAAGTTTCTATTTATTGTAAATAGTTTATGTAATCGGACTAGTTAGAATTAATTTTGAAGAATTGGAGACAAAGGAGCAAGGAGCGCTTGAAGACCCGTTTGTAGTGGAGCCCGGGTTTAAATGTAATAGTTATATTTAAATTTAATTCTTATACCCTAGGTTTGACCTTTTGGTTCACTTGGTGGCTCTAGTAAACCAAACTAGAATAAAAGTCCATAATTAATCCGGGTAGAATATAGTATTCTATATGTGCATGCTTACTATATATATATTTTATATTATCCAACATGCTTCGCATGTAAAATAATATGACGCATATTTTATATATATATGTGCATGCGCGCTAAACAAGATGAGACTAATAATAATAAACCCTTCAAAGAAATCATATTAAGTCCTAAGCGTTCAAAGATATTTGGAATATCGAACGTCGCCTTCTAGCATGGTAAAACAATAGAGTATTAAATGTTTAATATGAGTTTGTTGTTTCACCACAAGGCAAGTATTAAATATTTAAGATGTTGCATTATCACATTTGATGCTTATTAAGGAATTGAACATTACTGTTTTGTTGTGTCACCACAAGGATGGTATTTTCTCTTCACATATATGGAAGTGCTAGGATGGACTTAACTTGGATAATTTTGATTCGGATGTGTCAACACTTGATCAAAATAATCTAAGAGGCAAAATACAAGGAGTTACACGGAGATGTAATTGACAATAGTTGTCTACCTATTTATTTATATATCGTTTGTTGTGTCACCACAAGGCTATATACATTTGAAATGGGATCCTTAGTCTCACTAGCAAATCTTTAATTAGAATTGCCGAACTATATAATGAGGGTAATATAGTTTGATGAAAATAGTGGGAGATACCAATTTAAATAAAGACCTAATTTATTTTCGTAATTAATTAAATGAATGTATGCTAAAATGTTGTCTATTTCACATGCAGAATTTAAAAATGTCAAACTCACTATCACTGCGTAACATACTTGATGCTAACAAACTGACCGGACCGAATTACACGGACTGGTTAAGGAATCTGAGAATTGTTCTCACTGCTGAAAAGATTTCTTATGTCCTAAATTTGCCAGTCCCTACAAGTGTTGCAGAAACAGCCTCTGAGAAAGAGATTGCTACTTTCAGAAAGTGACACAATGATCCAATCCTGGCTCAATGCATCATGCTCGCATCCATGAGTAACGAGTTTCAGCGTCAGCATAAAATTATGGATGCTCCTACTATATTGTTGCACCTCAAAGAGTTGTATGGTGAGCAAAGTAGGACTGCTAGATATCAGATATCTAAGGAGCTCTTTCGATCTCGTATGACTTAGGGCACTGCTGTTGAGACTCATGTCCTTAAGATGATCAATCTGATTGAACAACTTGGACAGCTTGGGTTCGTGATGGATGGGGAGTTAAGCCAAGATTTGATCTTGTAGTCACTCCCGGACACCTTCTCACAAGTTGTTGTGAATTTTCACATGAATAAGTTGGACGTCAGCTTGCCTGAGTTACTTAACATGCTGAAAACTGCTGAAGGTCACTTCTCATCCAACAAGAACCACGTCTTACTAGTGGATGATTCTTCCAAGAAAAGGAAGAGGCCCAAGGTATCTTCTGAAAAGAAGAAAAACAAGAAGACTAAGGGCAAGGCGAAGAGAAAGGATAAAAAGAAACCTGATCTAGATAGCAAAGGAATTTGCTACCATTATAATAAGCTGGGACACTGGAAGAGGAACTGCAAGGAGTATCTTGTGGACCAGAAGAAGCTTGGAGAAGCTTCGACTTCCGATCTAGGTTTGTTCATGATTGAAATTAATTTTTCTGAAAGTCAAAATTCTACTTGGGTATTAGATACCGGCTGTAGTTCTCACGTATGTAATAATGTGCAGGGACTAAGCAGAAGTAGAAAGCTGAACAAGGATGAAGTCGTTCTACGAGTGGGAAATGGAGCAAAGGTTGCTGCATTAGCTGTAGGGACTTATTGTTTAGCACTGCCTTCGGGCAAGTTCATTAGTTTAAATAATTGTTATTATGTTCTGACACTCATTAGAAACATTATTTCAATTTTTGTATTAGATATGGATGGTTTTGATATTATAATAAAGAACAACAGATGTTCTATTTATAATAAAAATATTTTATATGGTGTTGGGAACCTACTGAATGGACTTTACATACTTGACTTGCATGAAAAATATATTTCAAATTGAACAAACTAAGAAAAGAAAAAGAGATGATGTTAATTATACCTTTATGTGGCACTGTAGACTCGGTCATATTAATGAAACAAGATAATCCAAGTTGCATAAAGATGGGCTTTTAGAGCTATCTGATTACGAATCATATCTAACTTGTGAATCTTGTCTCATGGGTAAGCTGACTAAATCTCCTTTTAGTGAAAAAGGAGAAAGAGTTACAGAGTTGTTAGCATTGGTACACACAGACGTATGTAGACCTATGACAACGAATGCACGAGGAGGGTATTCTTATTTTATTACTTTCACTGATGATCATTCTAGATTTGGATATGTGTATTTAATGAAATACAAATCTGAATCGTATGAAAAGTTCAAAGAATTCAGAAGTGAAGTAGAGAAGCAAACTGGTAAGAGTATTAAGATTCTTCGATCGGATCGAGGAGGTGAATACTTGACCAATGAGTTTCTAAGTTGTCTCAAAGAAAATGGTATAATCTCACAATGGACTCCACCAGGGATGCCACAATTGAATGGTGTATCTGAAAGGAGAAATCGAACATTGTTGGACATGGTTCGATCCATGATGAGTTTTACCGACCTTCCAGTATCCTTCTGGGGTTATGCCCTATAATCGCCTGCATACCTACTTAACAAGGTACCTACCAAATCCGTTCCAAAGACCCCATATGAGATATGGACAAGGAGGAAACCAAATCTTAAGCATGTTAAGACTTGGGGTTGTCCAGCTTATGTCAAAAGGTTTGAGCATGATAAGCTGAAGACTAGATCCGATAAATGTAGATTCGTGGGATACCCTAAAGAAACATCAGGGTATTATTTCTATCATTCTACTGATCAAAAGGTGTTTGTTGTGAAATACGCTGCCTTCTTGGAAAAGGAGTTTATCATTGAAGGGGTCAGTGGGAGTAAGATATATCTTGAAGAAGTTCAAGAACCACAAAATACTCCGGATCAAAGTCAGGTACCTAACCAAGTAGAAGAACCTACTGTACCACAACCTATTCGTAAATCTAGAAGAGTACCGAAGATACCTGAAAGGTATGGATTCATCATAGAGGATGATGATGAGGTACGCATCATAGATGATGATGATCCCTTGACTTACGAAGAGGCTATGAGTAGTGAAGACTCAGAGAAATGGCTAGAAGCCATAAAATTCGAAATGGACTCCATGTATGAAAACCAAGTATGGACTTTGGTTTCACCACCTGAGGGCATTAAGCCTATTAGGTGTAAATGGGTCTTTAAGAGAAAGACTGGAGCGGATGGCAAGGTAGAGACCTATAAAGCCCGACTGGTTGTAAAAGGTTTCAAACAAAGACAAGGAGTTGACTATGATGAATCCTTCTCACCAGTAGCTATGCTCAAGTCCATTCAGATTTTGCTTGCAATTGCAGATTATTTTGACTACGAGATCTGGCAAGTGGACGTGAAAACGGCCTTCCTCAATGGAGAGCTTGAGGAAAATGTATTTATGATACAGTCAGAGGGTTTTGTTTCAACGGTTGGAACAAACCAAGTTTGTAAGCTACAACGATCCATTTATAGATTGAAGCAAGCTTCTCGAATATGGAACATCCGTTTTGATGAGATAATCAAAAGGTTTGATTTTATCAAAAATGAGGATGAACCATGTGTGTACAAGAAGGTTAGTGGGAGCGCTGTTTCATTCCTTATATTATATGTTGATGTCATATTACTGATAGGGAATGATGTTCCTATGCTACAGTCGATCAAAATTTGGTTATCTAAACACTTCTCCATGAAGGACTTGGGTGAGGCATCCTATATTTTAGGGATAAAGATCTATAGAGATAGATCTAAAAGGATGCTAGGCTTAACCCAAGGAAAGTACATTGACTCGATGCTAAAGAAGTTTAGCATGGAAGATTCCAAGAGAGGTCTCATGCCGATGAGCCATGGAATATATCTCTCCAAGAAACAGGCCCCAAAGACACCTGAGGAGAGAGACCGAATGAGTAAGATTCCTATGCTTCTGCAATAGGATCTATCATGTACGGTATGATATGTACTAGACCAGATGTCCCTCATGCACTTAGTGTAACGAGCAGATATCAGTCAAATCCAGGAGAAGAGCATTGTAAGGCAGTGAAAAATATCCTAAAGTACTTGAGAAGAACTAAGGATGTATTTCTTGTCTACGGTGGGTCTGAATTGAAACTAGAGGGCTATACAGACTCAAGTTTTCAAACGGACCAAGATGACAGTAAATCCATTTCAGGGCATGTGTTTACCTTAAACGGTGGCACGATGAGTTAGAAAAGTACCATGCAGCAAACAGTTGTTGATTCAGTGACAGAGGCAGAGTACATAGCTGCAAGTGAAGCTGCAAAGGAAGCTGTTTGGATGAAGAAGTTCGTAACTGAACTTGGAGTAGTTCCTAGCATTAGAGGAGTTGTACCTTTATTCTGTGACAACAACGGAGTTATTGCGCAGGCTAAGGAACCCAGGTCTCATCAGAAATCCAAACACTTATTGCAGCGGTTTCATTTGATTAGAGAGATCATTGAAAGAGGAGATGTCACCTTGGAGCGTGTGGACTCTCAAGACAACATTGCAGATCCATTTACTAAAGCTTTAACTCAACAGCAGTTTGATCGTCACTTAGAGAAGATGGGTATTAGATACAAAGGCGATTGGCTTTAGTGCAAGTGGGAGTTTGAAAGTAGTATGCACACAAGCTAATCATATTTGATATGATGTAGCATATACTTTATAATCTTTATCATTTATTAATAAAAGAATTGATTTTCTTAAAAGGCATTTTATATTATCTACATGGTGTTGTTATATTAAATGTGATAAACCCATAGTTTTGAGCAATGTTTTTAAATCATGATGGTGATCATGCTAATGAGATCTAAATTCTAGATAGCTCACAAACAAAAATCGTTCCTAATCGTTGGATTATTAAATAGGGGATTAGTGAATCCGGATAGATTAGTACATACGTTGCTTGATCTTAAGAAGAGGATGATTGATCTCATAATCATTTGTGTGGAGACACTAAAGCAAGTATGTAGGTGCTTATTGGAGAATAAGTTCACTGAACGTGGCTCGCTAAGGAATACCTAATGGAGTCTTACTCGCCTGTCAATAGGAATTCCTATAGTGATAGTAGTACAAGTGATCCTTAGACTTGAGATCATCACAGTATCTTGTGTATGATGAGTTATACTTTGACATGTCCCTTAAGACCTTTAGGTTATATCAAAGGGTATGATTGGGTATAATAAGTTGTACATGGAGATAGGTGAATGATCAACAAAGAATCTACCACGTCTAGTAAAAGATATGAATGTCCTATGTGATTCGATAAATGACAACTCAGTAGTCCTTGACCAAGGCAGAATGAAATTAGAAAGGAGTTTCTAATTTGCATTATTTAGAGTTGTGCATTTGGAAATCGAAATACATATAATTAAATAAAATAAGACTTGACAGTAAATCCATGTCTTATATTTAATTGGGACATTGTATGGTAGAAGGATTGAATTGCACGGTAACTATTTACTGAAAGGTTCTTTTGTGACTAATGTTGAAATCTATATTATCTGGAAAGTCGTTGATCGCTAAGGGGGCTTACCCTTATTGTAGAATAAATATTATTTATTTAAATGAATTAAATAGTTTTATTTATTTATTTAAATAAAATTAGAATCGTTCTAATTGATTTATTCACAACCGGTTTAATATGCAGAACCTAAAGGGTCACACCGCAAAAGAAAAATATTTATTTAAGAAGTAAATGGCATAATTATAATAATAAGTTAAGTGTATTTAATTTAATCTATGGGGATAGAATAAATTAAATAGCTTAATATTTATTATTTAATATTTCAGAAATATTAAATATAAATTAATAAGAGGAGTCTTATTATTATTATTACTATTACTATTATTTAATTCCTAATAGGGATTGGGAATTAATTAATAGAAGTACTCACACATGAATTCCTAATTGGATTAGGAGTATAATTAATTAAAGGAGTTTAATTATAATAAACCCTAATCCTAAATAGTTTAGGGAAGGGTTTTCCTACATCTATAAATAAGAGGATTCTTATCATAGATTAGGGTTACACACTCTTGCATTAGATTGTGGAGAGTACTTGCAATTTCTATAGAGATAGAAACTAGGGTTTTGCTAACACCCAACTTCTTGAATAACTATTCATCCTTGGTGGATCACCTCTAGAGGCCAAACATTTGGGTGGCTAACTTTGATCAAGCAAAGGAATTTAGTCGATGGAATTCAAGGAGAACGTGAAGGAATTGGAGGTGAATTTGTACCCGAGGAAGCACGGTTCTACGAGGGCATAATTTCTTAATCTCTATCTCTTTCGTTTATATCGTTAATTGAGCACATAGATTGATCATGGTGATGGTTTGTATAAAATTTTAAAATCCGATTTTATCGCGCTTCCGCTTTATTTATGTAATTTGATTGCATGTTCGCGTTATATACAAACCTAACAATAAAGGTATAATTAACATCATCTCTTTTTCTTTTCTTAGTTTGTTTAATTTGAATTATATTTTCTTGAAGTCAAGTATGTAAAGTCCATTCAGTAAATTGTTAACACCATATAAAATATTTTTATTATAAATAGAACAACTGTTCTTCTTTATTATAAAATCAAAACCATCCATATCGAATACATAAATTGAAATAATATTTCTAATAAGTGTTGGAACATAATAACAATTATTTAAACTAATGGACTTGCTCGTAGGCAGTGCTAAACAATAAGTTCCTACAGCTAATGTAGCAACCTTTGCTCCATTTTCCACTCATATGACTACTTCATCATTGTTCAAGTTTCTACTTCTGCTTAGTCCCTACCTATTTTTACATATGTGAGAACCACAGCCGGTATCCAATACCCAAGTAGAATTTTGACTTTCAGAAAAATTAATTTCAATCATGAACAATCCTAGATCGGAAGTCGAAGCTTCTCCAAGCCTCTTTTGGTCCGCAAGATACTGCTTGCAGTTCCTCTTCCAGTGTCCTGGCTTATTGCAATGGTACCATATTCCTTTGCTATCAGGATCAGCATTCTTATTATCCTTTCCTTTCGCCTTGCCCTTAGCCTTCTTCTTTTTCTTCTTTTTAGAAGATACCTTGGGTCTCTTCCTTTTCTTGGAAGAATCATCCACTAGTAAGACTTGGTTCTTGTTGGATGAGAAGTGACCTTCAGTAGTTTTCAACATGTTAAGTAACTCAGGCAAGCTGACGTCTAACTTATTCATGTGAAAATTCACAACAAATTGTGAGGAGGTGTCCGGGAGTGACTGCAAGATCAAATCTTGACTTAACTCCCCATCCATTAAGAACCCTAGCTGTTCAAGTTGTTCAATCAGATTCATCATCTTTAGGACATGAGTCTCAATGGTAGTGCCTTCGGTCATCCGAGATCGGAAGAGCTTCTCAGATATATGATATCTAGCAGTCCTACTTTGCTCACCATACAACTCTTTGAGGTGAAGCAATATAGTAGGAGCATCCATAGTTTCATGCTGACGTTGAAGCTCGTTACTCATGGATGCGAGCATGATGCATTGAGCCAAGATTGCATCATTTTTCACTTTCTAAAAGTAACAATCTCTTCCTCAAAGGCTGTTTCTGTAACAGTTGCAGGGACGGGCGAATTTAGGACGTAAGAAATCTTTTCAGCAGTGAGAACAATTCTCAAATTCCTTAACCAGTCCATGTAATTCGGTCCAGTTAGTTTGTTAGCGTCAAGTATGTTACACAATGATAGTGAGTTTGATATTTTTCAAATTCTGCATGTGAAATAGACAATATTTTAGCATACATTCATTTTATTAATTACCAAAATAAATTATGTCTTTATTTAAATTGGTATCTCCCACTATTTTCATCAAACTATATTATCCTTAATATATAGTTCGACAAATCTAATTAAAGATTTGCTAGTGAGAATAAGGATCTCATTTCAAATGTATATAGTCTTGTGTGTGCACAATAAACTATATATAAATAAATAGGTAGACAACTATTGTTAATTACATCACCATGTAACTCATTGTATTTTGCCTCTTAGATTATAATGGTCAAGTGTGTGCACATCCGAACTAAAATAATCTAAGTTAAGTCAAATCCAGCATTTTCATATAAGTGAAGAGAAAAATACAATCCTTGTGTGTACACAACAAAGCGGTAATGTTCAATTCCTTTATAAATATCCAATGTAATAAAACAACATCTTAAATATTAATACTTACCTTGTGTGTGCACAACAAACTGATATTAAATATTCAATACGATTTACCATGCTAGAAGGCGACGTTCGATATTCCAAATATCTTTGAACGTTATAACTTAATATAATTTCTTTGAGGGGTTTATTATTAATTGTCTCATCTTGTTTAGCGCGCATGCACACACACACACACACACACATATATATATATATATATATATATAGATATATATATATATATATATATATATATATATATATATATATATAAAATACACGTCATATTATTTAACATGCGAAGCATGTTGTATTTTAAATAATATGACGTGTATTTTATATATATATATATATATATATATATATATATATATATATAGTAAACAGGCACATATAGAATACTATATTCTACTCAGATTGATTATGGACTTTTATTCTAGTTTGGTTCACTAGAGCCACCAAGTGAACCAAAAGGTTAAACCTAGGGTGCAAGAACTGAATTTAAATATAACTATTACATTTAAATTTCGGGCTCCATTACAAACGGGTCTTCAAGCGCTCCTTGTTCCTTTGTCTCCAATTCTTCAAAATTATTCTAACTAATTCTAAGGGGAAGTACATAGGAGGAAGATAGAATTTACATCAAGAAAACTAGAAAAGACGAGGTACGCAGACCCAATTTATAAAAACTCATTCATTCAAGCATCCTCAAAAATAAATCCAATCACACATTGGTCAATAGTCTATAATCAATCCCTATTTATTATCATACATATCTCCATATGCATCAATAAATAACATTTATCTTATGAATAATAAAACCATTCCATATAAGCATTAATATCATTTAATGGGCAAAACGTTTGCTAATATTTAGTTTTGAAACAAAATAAACTCTTTTATTTTAATCACAAACCAAATCAAAATTAAACTCCTTTAATTTTAGCAACCTAGAATCCTATTCCAGATAAAATAAATATCTTTATTTTAAACTTATTTCAATTAAATAAACCATTTATGTTAATTGAAGAAAAAAAAAATTTTAACTCTGCAGACCAGCGCAGCCGCACTTCAAAATGAATTAGGAGCGGAGTGGCCGCGCTGCATCGCAGAATCAGAAAACTCAATTTGCCCAGAAAATTTGATCCAATCACATACTAATACATACATGGAATCACCAAAATTGATAATTAACACAAGGATTGGCTCTTATACCACTGTTAGGTTTGTATATAATGCAAGCATGCAATCAAATTACATAAATAGAGCGGAAGCGCAATAAAAACGGATTTTAAAATTTTAATATAAACCATCACCATGATCTTTCCTTGTGTTCAATTATCAATTAAACGAAAGAGATAGAGAATAAGAATTATACCCTCGTAAATTGAAGCTTCCTCGGGTACAAGTTCAACTCCAAAATCCTTCATGTTCTCTTTGAATTCAACGGTGAGATTTCTTCCTTCGATCAACGTTAGCCACCCAAGTGTTTGGCCTCTAGAGGTGATCCACCAAGGAATAATACTTGTTTAAGAAGATGGGTATTGGCAAAAACCCTAGTTTCTATCTCTATAAAAATTGTAAGTACTCTCCACAATTCTAATGGAAGTGTGTGTAATCCTAATCCATAACAAGACTCATCTTATTTATAGATATAGGTAACCCTCCTAAACTATTTAGGATTAAGTTATTTATTTTAATTAAATTCTTTTAATTAATTAAACTCATATTCCAATTAGGAATTTATGAGAGTACTTTTATTAATTAATTCCCAAACCCTTTTAGGAATTAAATAATAATAATAATAATGATAATAATAATAATAATAATAATAATAATAATAATAATAAGACTCCTCTTATTAATTTATAATTAATATTTTTAAAATATTAAATAATAAATATTAAGCAATTTAATTTATTCTATCTCCATAGACTAAATTAAATACACTTAACTTATTATTATAATTATGTCATTTACTTCTTAAATAAATACTTTTCTTTTGCGGTGTGACTCTTTAGGTTCTCCATATTATACCAGTTATGAATAAATCAATTAGAATAATTCTAATCTTATTTAAATAAATAAATTAAACTATTTAATTCATTTAAATAAATAATATTTATTCTACAATAAGGGTAAGCCCTCTTAACGATCAACGACGTTTCAGATAATATAGATTTCAACATTAATCACAAAAGAACATTTCAGTGCATAGTTACCGTACAATTCAATCCTTCTACCATACAATGTCTCAATTAAATATAAGACATGAAATTACTGTCAAGTCTTGTTATTTAATTATATGTATTTCGATTCCCAAATGCACAACTCTAAATTATGCAAATTAGAAACTCCTTTCTAATTTCATTCTGCTTTGGCCAAGGACTACTGAGTTGTCATTTATCGAATCACATAGGACATTCTCATCTTTTACTAAATGTGGTAGATTTTTTGTTGATCATTCACATATCTCCATGTACAACTTATTATACCCAAGCATACCCTTTAATATACCCTAAAGGTCTTAAGGGACATGTCAAAGCATAACTTATCATATACAAGATACTATGATGATCTCAAGTCCAAGGATCACTTGTACTACTATCACTAGAGGAATTCCTATTGACAGACGAGTAAAACTCCATTAGATATTCCTTAGCGAGCTACGTTCAGTGAACTTATTCTCCAATAAGTACCTACATACTTGCTTAAATGTCTCCACATAAATGATTATGAGATCAATCATCCTCTTCCTAAGAGCAAGCAACGTATGTACTAATCTATCCGAATTCACTAATCCATTTTTAGTAATCCAACGATTAAGAACGATTTTAGTTTTAAACTTTCTAAGAATTTAGATCTCATTAGCATGATCATCATCATGATTCTAAAAGCATTGCTTAAAACTATGAGTTTATCACATATTAAATAACAGCACCATGTAGATAAAGTAAAATGTATTTAATACTTTTATTAATAAATGAATAAGATTACAAAGTATATGCTACATCATATCAAATATGATTGGCTTGTGTGCATACTACTTTCACGAAGGAGATTCTACCTCAGACTCTAGCGATGATGAAGAACCTCAAATTACAAATCTATGCCTGATGGCGACAGAAGAAGATTCCAGCACAACCACTGATCGTCGAGTGATCGACATCAATATTACCATAGGTATCTTCTCCCCTTTATATATTATATATAATAATAATAATAATAATAATAATAATAATAATAATAATAATAATAAGGCTCCTCTTATTAATTTATATTTAATATTTTTAAAATATTAAATAATAAATATTAAGCAATTTAATTTATTCTATCTCCATAGACTAAATTAAATACACTTAACTTATTATTATAATTATGTCATTTACTTCTTAAATAAATACTTTTCTTTTGTGGTGTGACCCTTTAGGTTCTCCATATTAAACCAGTTATGAATAAATCAATTAGAATAATTCTAATCTTATTTAAATAAATAAATTAAACTATTTAATTCATTTAAATAAATAATATTTATTCTACAATAAGGGTAAGCCCTTGTAACGATCAACGACTTTCCAGATAATATAGATTTCAACATTAATCACAAAAGAACATTTCAGTGGATAGTTACCGTACAATTTAATCCTTCTACCATACAATGTCTCAATTAAATATAAGACATGGAATTACTGTCAAGTCTTATTTTATTTAAATGTTATTTAATTATATGTATTTCGATTCCCAAATGCACAACTCTAAATTATGCAAATTAGAAACTCCTTTCTAATTTCATTCTGCCTTGGCCAAGGACTACTGAGTTGTCATTTATCGAATCATATAGGACATTCTCATCTTTTACTAGATGTGGTAGATTCTTTGTTGATCATTCACATATCTCCATGTACAACTTATTATACCCAAGCATACCCTTTAATATACCCTAAAGGTCTTAAGGGACATGTCAAAGCATAACTTATCATATACAAGATACTATGATGATCTCAAGTCCAAGGATCACTTGTACTACTATCACTAGAGGAATTCCTATTGACAGATGAGTAAAACTCCATTAGATATTCCTTAGCGAGCTACGTTTAGTGAACTTATTCTCCAATAAGTACTTACATACTTGCTTTAATGTCTCCACACAAATGATTATGAGATCAATCATCCTCTTCCTAAGAGCAAGCAACGTATGTACTAATCTATCTGGATTCACTAATCCCTTTTTAGTAATCCAACGATTAAGAACGATTTTAGTTTTAAGCTTTCTAAGAATTTAGATCTCATTAGCATGATCATCATCATGATTCTAAAAGCATTGCTTAAAACTATGAGTTTATCACATATTAAATAACAGCACCATGTAGATAAAGTAAAATGTATTTAATACTTTTATTAATAAATGAATAAGATTACAAAGCATATGCTACATCATATCAAATATGATTGGCTTGTGTGCATACTACTTTCACGAAGGAGATTCTAGCTCAGACTCTAGCGATGATGAAGAACCTCAAATTACAATTCTATGCCTGATGGCGATAGAAGAAGATTCCAGCACAACCACTGATCGTCGAGTGATCGACATCAGTGTGGTATTTAACTTCAACTCTCCTGATGTTAGTTTGGATGATCTTAGATTAACTTTACATGATATAACATCTGAATTACATAAATATATCAAGTTATCCAGGAATGTATCAAATGATCATTCTCTGCTTCAAAAGAAAAAAGAGAAGGTGCACAAAGAGTTGAAAGCTACTCTACGAAACACTGCCTCTCTATCCAAGTTTGAGGGTGAGAATGAAAACTTGAGAAAGATAGTTAAAAATTGTACACTGAGAGAGTCCTCTCTTAACTCTAGAATAGAGGAATTAGAAAAGACAATCTCAATGTGGAATCGTTCTTCTTCATCAATAGATACATTGATCACAAGTCAGAGAGTTGTATCTAATAGATCAAGACTAGGATTTGGAAATTTATCTTATAACTCATATGTGGAAAAATCAGTGGATACTAGTAATAACCATGTCTCTTCTTCAAATAGAGGTATTCTATTTGTAAAATCTAAAGAGAATTCTAAACCTATTATTCCAAGTAGTCAAATCTCTGGTGATCAGATTGTTGTTCCAAAAGATAACAGGTCACATATTGGACTGGGTTTTGTTAAACCACGGAGTAAATCCAAGTCTGTGATTTTACCAAAAAGAGTCGTAGTGTCTGGCAAGTTTAACTCTACAAATCAACCTGGTATCAATCGTAGAGCTGGGTCTTACTCTACAAAATTTCAAAATCATAGAACAGTATACAAACGGAAAAAGGATCAGTCATGGAAAAGGACATATTCTCCATATAAATTCCAAATGAGAAGATATCCACACACACACTCACACATACAACATGTAAGATGTTTTAGCTATTTTAAACATGGTCATAAAGCTTCATATTGTCATTACTCTGAGCATATTGCACACAGAAGACTCAAAATCAAACAGATTTGGGTCCCTAAGGGAACTAACATTGCAGGACCCAAATACATATGGGTACCAAAATAAATAGTAATCATTTTTGCAGGTGCCAAGGAGATTTGAATCAATTTGGTATCTTAATAGCGGATATTCTAGGCACATGACTGGCAACAAGGCTCTTCTGTCAAAATTTAAGGCTAAAGATGGTCCAGCTGTTATCTTTAACGATAACAACTTTGGAAAAACTAGAGGTTACGGCTTAATTAGCAATAAAGTTATCTCATTCAACAAGGTAGCCTATGTTGATGGGTTAAAACACAACCTCCTGAGTATAAGTCAACTATGTGATAAAGGTCATCAAGTTATCTTCCTCAATAATTAGTGTCAAGTTCGAGATCAGGAAATTAACTCACTAAAGCTGACTGGATCTAGAGAAGGAAATGTATATGTAGTTAATCTCTCTACATTGAGTTCATCTGCATCAGCTTGCTTCTTCTCCAAAGCCTCTGAAGATGTAAGCTGGTTATGGCATAGAAGATTGTCTCGCTTAAATTTCAAAAGTATGTCAAAACTTGTGTCAAATAATCTAGTCAGAGGTTTACCCAAGCTGAGCTTCATCAAGGAAAGACCATGTAAAGCCTGTCAACTAGGAAAGCAGACTAAGAACTCATTCAAGAGCAAAGCAGTTAATTCAAATGAAAGGCCTTTACAACTTCTTCATATGGATCTTTTTGGACCTATTCCAACTGCTAGTCTTGGAGGCAAAAGATACTCATTGGTTGTAGTGGATGACTACTCCAAGTTCACATGTGTATTCTTCATAAGCTCTAAAGACGAAACTAGCTCTCAGTTGATCAAATTCTTCAAGCTGGTGATGAATGAAAAAGGCGAGAAGATAATAGTAATAAGGAGCGATCATGGAAAAGAATTTGAGTATTCTGAGGTAAATCAGTTTTGTGAAGATAATGGCTTTATGCATAACTTCTCAGCCCCAAGAACTCCACAACAAAATGGAGTGGCTGAAAGAAAGAACAAGACATTAATAGAAGCAGGAAGAACACTTCTTGTTATAGCACATCTTCCAGAATACTTTTGGGCAGAAGCTGTTAATACTGCATGTTATACTCAGAATAGGTCCTTCATTCACTCTACACTCAAGAAGACACCCTACGAGTTGTGGAAAGGAAGGAAGCCAAACATAAGTTATTTTCGCGCTTTTGGTTGTACGTGTTATATACTCAACAATGGCAGGAGATATCTAACCAAGTTTCGGCCAAAGTCAGATGAAAGAATCTTTCTTGGATACTCTACGCAAAGTAAAGCATGTAGAGTGTTGAACAAGAACTCATTGACTATAGAAGTCTCCATTCATGTCACCTTTGATGAAGATGATCAAGACAAACCAGAAAAATCAACTCAACCAAAAGAGATCGTAGAGTTGGAACCTCAGATCGCTAAGCAGGAGAATCTTACGATCATAGAAGCTGAAGTCGTAGAGCCAGACCCGACGATCATAATGCCTGATCAGGAGATCATAGAGTCTCTAGTTCTAAACATGGGAACTCTATGAATTAATGAAGACACAGAACAAGAACCAAATCTAAAAGATCTCAGACAACAAGGTACAAGAATAGATGTTCCCTCAGGAAGCAGACAGGCAAGAGATCATACTCAGAGTTTAATTATTAGAGATCCTAATGCAAGGGTCAGAACAAGGTCAGCTACATAAAATGTATGCTTCTACCTCAGTTTCCTTTCTTAAATAGAGCTTAAGAAGATTGAAGAAGCTCTGGAAGACTCGAGTTGGATTGAAGCTATGCAAGAAGAATTAAATCAGTTTGAAAGAAGCAAAGTTGGGAGACTAGTTCCAAGGCCAAGAAATCATCCAGTCATAGGCACCAAATGGGTCTTCAGAAACAAGATGGATGAGACTTGTGTGATCATAAGGAACAAGGTAAGATTGGTTGCTAAATGTTACTCTCAAGACGAAGGAATTGACTTCGACGAAACCTTTGCACATATTGCCAGATTGGAAGCTATCAGGATGTTCCTAGCTTATGCAGCCCATATGAAGTTTAAAGTTTTCTAAATAGATGTCAAGAGTGCATTTTTGAATGGGAAACTCCAAGAAAACGTTTATGTTGAACAACCTCCAGGTTTTATCAACTTTACTCATTCTAATCATGTCTATAAATTAGATAAAACACTTTATGGATTAAAATAAGCACCTAGAGCATGGTATGAAACTCTCACTAATTATCTTGTTGAAAATGAATTTACTAGAGGTAGGGTAGACATAACTCTGTTTCTTAGGAAGCACAAAAGTAAGGTATTATTAGTTCAAATCTATGTAGATGATATTATTTTTGGTTCTACTGACGAAAAATTATGTGAAAGATTTGCTAAGTTAATGCAGAGTAAGTTTGAAATGAGCATGATGGGTGAGCTGAACTACTTCCTTGGACTCCAAGTGAAACAGACTAATGAAGGAATCTTCATCAACTAAGCCAAGTACATCAAGGATTTACTTAAGAAATATGGCATGAAATCAGCTACTCCCATGAAAACTCCTATGGCCTCTGCAACTAAAATAGACAAAGATGAGAATGGTAAGAGTGTTGAGATTACTCAATACAAAGGTATGATTGGATCTCTCCTATACTTGACTGCTAGTAGACCAGATATTATGTTCTCTACCTGTATTTGTTCTAGATTTCAAGCCAATCCTAAGGAATCTCACCTGATAGCTGTCAAAAGAATTTTTAGATATCTCAAGGGCACTCTATATTTGGGATTGTGGTATCCTAAGGAGTCTCCCTTTGATCTGATGGGATATTCTGATGCAGACTTTGCAGGGTGTAAAATTGACAAGAAAAGTACTAGTGGAACTTGTCAATTTCTAGGCAACAGACTTGTTTTATGGTTCAGCAAGAAGCAGAACTCAATCTTAACCTCTACTGTAGAGGCTGAATATATCACTGCTGGAAGTTGTTGTGCTCAAATCTTATGGATCAAGAACTAGCTAGCTGACTATGGGTTTGAATTCAAGTCTATTCCCATATTTTATAATAACACTAGTGTTATCTCCATTACTTACAATCCTGTTATGCATTCTAGAACTAAGAATATAAATATCAGATATCACTTTATTAGAGATCATGTGCAAAACATGAATATATCTCTGCAATTTATTCCTACAAAAAATCAGCTAGCAGATGTGTTTACTAAATCACTAGATGAATCTAGATTCAACAAGTTGATAAGTGAATTCGGTATGCTTAATTTGTATCCTTAATTTTAGGCTTCTAAATGGTACTAACAAGTGCAGGCAAGAAATGAAAAGTTCTCGTAGAGTTAAAAGTAGATCGTAGAATAACAGAATGATCGTTGAGTTAAAAAGGAATTTCGTAAAGTGAACTAGAATCATTCTACGAGAGAGAAATTTAAGGCGGTCTTTACATTATAGTGCGTACCATTCATGCTCAATTAAAGCAAGGAAGTTACTACTATACAGCTGTAAAAACATAGTATAAGGAGCGACGTGCAATCAAGTACATTATACCGCGTGTCCCATTCAGCAAAATAAGAGGGAAGTAATATTAAAATCATTTCAAATTTTCCCTCCGACCTTTCTCACTTTCTGAGTTTGAAGTCTTTCTTTTCGCCCTAACTCTCAAACCACCAGAAAACTTAAACCCTTCTGTTATCTTTCAGTGCAAGTCAAATCTAATAGCAGATTTTCAAATTCTGATCAGTATTCAACTAGGCTCCGATCAGTTCGTAGCTCAAGATAAGAAGTTCAGAGATGTGCTCGAGCCTATTCGGGAAGCTGGTTTCTCTGAATTTCTAGAAGCCAAAACTCGAATCTACACAGATCTTATCACGGAATTCTATTTGAATGTTATATATGCTGATGAAATACTGACTACCAAAGTAAAAGGAGTAGTTCTACAGATGGGAATTGCAGAAATCAATCTTAACCTAGGGTTTGTCAGTCAAGGTATTACTTCTCTTGACAAGATTGATATAAGGGAAGGATTAAAGGAACTGGGTCATCAGAAGAATCCCTAACTCAAGGGATACAAGAAGAATGAAGTTCCTCAAGAATATGAGTTCCTCGCAGAGATAGTGGGCAAGTGTATCATCTGCAAAGATTCTGCCCATGATTCAGTGAGTGAACTACAATTGAAATTCATGACAACCATCGTTCAAAAGAAGAAAATGAACTTTGGTGCCATATTTTTGAACTAGCTGGGTAACTGGATTGAAGACTACTGCAAAAAGAAGGCGTTGAGTAAACCTGCTCCAAAAATGTTTCATGGGAGATTGATAAGTATTATTCTGAAAAAGAGGTTGTAGGACAGAATTTCTGATAATGAAGGGGAGCCTATCAATGCCAACAAAAGAATGACTCTGAGGTTATTTAATAATTAGAAAAGAAATCCAGTGGAAAACTTAAAGTCAAAACAATCAGAAGGAGGAAGTGAAAAAATAATTAGTGAGATTCAGAAGCCTATGAAAGGTAAAGGAAAAAGGAAAGTAACTATCATTGATAAAGAAGCATCTCAAGGATCTGTTGCTCCTAAAAATCACAGTGATCCAGACTCTACGACTGACCAGCCAACCCAGAAGAAGAAGAAGACTGAAAAGGAATCACATACAATCGCCAAGAAACCTCTAAATAGTCCTACAAAGTCAGAGCAAAGGGAAAAAGAAGAAGAGGATGTCAACACACCTCTGTCTAAAATGATTCCAAAGAAGAAGAGGATTCCTCGTTGAAGGAAGGCTCATGTTCAACTTGAAGAATAAGTAGGAGAATCCATACCTACTCCAATCGTAGAGCATGAAGAATAAGAAAAGGAGGAAGATGAAAAAGTACCTGAGCTCATAAGGAAGAATAAAGGGAAACGCAGATCTTCATCTGAAACAAATATACAAATAGATTCTACTGAGAAGACATCTATACTTGAACCACAAAGTGTTGTTCAACCAATGTTGGAGACGACATCAGTGTTTGAGCCAAGACCCACTGAAGGGTTGGCTATGCAGGATATCATTCCTGAGCCATGTAAAGAAGATGAACTGGCTATGAAGAAATTGAGTCCTGAGCCTCAAGCAAAGAAGAAGGAGAAAACAAAAGAAGAGAAGCAAAAGAAAAGACAAGAGAAGAGAAAGAAAGAAGAGATGAGGACCAAATACAAAAAAGAGTCTGCTCAACGATCCCTGCATTCCTCAGATACATCTCTACGGGTGGCTCATATCATTAAGATAGTCATAGACGATGTCAATAAGGGTTATGACCCTTCGTTCGTAAAGCTAGAAGACTCCACATCTGAGGGGGAGTAACCTATTGGGTATTCAGTTCCTCCACCCTCCATTCCTTCTACATCTCAAGGGATCCAGAGGCGTATCGTAGTTAACGCATATGAAGATCCCAACGCCTTTCTTCCTGATAAGTGGATAAGATCAGGAGAAGGACGAATGCGGCTAGTCTCATTGAGTGCAGATGAGCTCTTCGACGTGCTCCTTGACCCGGAAATGGATTATAACACCACTCTCTATGATCCTGATCCTGATAGTGATCAAATGCTCTATTTTCTACCACTTATGCCACTATTAAAGGCTATCAGCTTAAGAGACCAGAGCTTTATTCGATGGAGTTACTCCACATATCCAAACTTGAAGCTGGTGGCTCAAAATTTCCCAAGGGTTCTCACGTATGCCACCAAGCTGCTATGCTCTAAGTCCCATAATCCCTCTCTTATGTCTCAAAAGGTACATATTGTCCCATCCTCATTTCTAAATTGTGTTGTTCCCTCATATGACTAGGATAAGGGTGTTGAAGATTTGATTTCTCAAGTTTTTGAACTTTTGATTTCTCCACACCTTGCACCTGCTATTCTAATAACCAACTCTCCAATCGTAGAGTCTTAAAACCCTGCGATTGATCTCGATAACACAAGTTCTCCAGTTGTAGAGCTTACACACTCTACACCTAATGCACAGACATCACCCTCTCCGATCGTAGAGTCTCAAAACCATACAATCGATGTTTATTTTCCTACATCTCCTGTACAGCACACAAATTTCCTTCTCCTATTCATGTATCAACCTTTCTCGCCACACCAAATCAGTCACCCGTTCACTTAACTTCCTCTCCGATCATATATTCTCAAACTCCTCAGTCCAATAAATCCAAAGCATCTATTATTATCTCTCCCAAACCATCACCGATTCGCTCTCTTTTACATCCTCCCAAGCAAGAATATACTTCATCTATTCCCTACAATATTCCTTCCTCCTCCAAGAACGAGTTTTTCGATCTTCCTCTTACACTCATTAACTTATCCCAAGGGCTTAAAGACCATCTTGAGCTCCCACTTGATCGCATCTTGGAACGTATGGTCGTTATCCCCACTACTCAATAATTAACTGACCTGACCACTACTATGTCTCGAGATATTGAGGATAAACTTGAGCAAAACTCGACTGAGCTTCGTCATAAAATGGAAGACATTACTACTGTCGCTGGTCATCTACCTGGAGACTTGGGAAAAGAGCTTCAAAAGAAATTAAATTCCATGTTCAAGGAAATGTTTGGTCGTCTTCATGATCGAGATAAAATATTTCTCAAAGTTCTTGACGAACACAAGCAGACAGTGCGGACCCTTCAGCAGCAGAATGAGCAGTCCATCAAATCTCTGACCAATAAGGTCTTTAAGCTAAGCACTGGCCTATCCTCCTTTAAACATGAGATGGAAATGTATGCTAGTAGCACAACTGCTTTAGTTACTCAGCAAAATGAGCATGTTGTTGATCATCAATGAGAAATCTGTACTGACATTGCCATGAACTCCTCCCAGATCCAAGAGTTAGTCGACTCAGTCCAACACCTCTCAAGGGTGCATGATGACAAAAAGGAGGGAAAGAGGCAGGGAGAAAAGGGAAGTCAGGGAAATAGGGGGAGTTAGGGAGATAGGGGAAGACAAGGAGCAGCTTCTCAAAGGGAAGAGGGAAATAGGGGGAGTTAGGGAGATAGGGGAAGACAAGGAACAACTTCTCAAAGGGAAGACTAGAAATCTCCTCGAGCCTTACCAATAGAGCATGGTTAAGGACAGATCGCATCGTCGAGTTTAGTAACACCAACTGGGATAAGAATTCCACCTGGAGATCCGGTGTATCTGAATAGAAATTTTTAAGGAACTCATATCATAGGAGAAGAAAGAACATTTTCTTCATTCACTCCTAACCTTGGTCCACGAGATTCTATTGAAGAAATTAGAAGAAAAAATGCTGGCCAACAAGAAGCCTCAAATCGCATAAGGGAAGCTGAGAAGAAATGACTTGTTTGGAAAAGCCAAGAAAAAGAAAGAAATAGTAAGCTTATTTTATCTATTCCTTGCTCTAATGTTTATAAATCTGATGAATTTTGTAAAATTCTTTAAATCGCAAATAAATTGATCCTTTTGATCTAGTAATACAGTGGTTTACTGTATTTTAAGTCATATTTACATTTCAAGCAATGCATTTTAAATTGTCTCATGAAACTGCTGGTTTTGTCATCATCATTTAGGGGGAGATTGTTGAAGTATGCATGGCTCATTTGATTTGATTTGATGATAAATGTCCTTAATGAAGATTTGTACCAGCAAGATTTGTAAAGTCCTTTTTAATGATTCAATGTATAAGGACTTAGAGTTAAAAGATCAAACCTGTTAGGTTGATCTCTTTGAGTTGATATGAGGCATAATCAATAGGCTTAATTTATATGTAAAGTTTAGTTTGACGAGCTGTAAAGAAAATTTATTAGATCGCAGAATTAACTCTCCTATCGTAAGGCCTCGGACAAATTGTAGAGCTAACATGTCTATTATAAAGCTTCGAACAAATCGTAGAGCTGATATGTCTATCATAAAGCTTGGGACAAATCGTAGAGCTGATATGTCTATCGTAAAGCTTCGGACTAATTGCAAAGTTGTGGTTTCCATCGTAAAGTAAAGCCAAGAAAAGCTCACTTAGGACTGAACGTAGAGTGCTTCAGAGGATCACAAGGCAAAAGTTAAAAAGCACCTCCTAAATCATTCAGCTGAAGAAAGATTCATAGAGTTCCAGACTTATCGTAAAGCCATCATCAGTTCATAGAACCAACACTACAAAGTTTCATGATCATAGAGTAATCAACCCTGACAGACTGATATGAAAGTACTGCTGGTTGAGAATCCCAATGCCTACACCAAACATCTTTGGGTAGAATCGAAGATCAGAGGATGTGTCTAACAGCTAATTTACTGAAAGTAACGGGTCAAAATGGTAGGTGGAGTTGCAGGCTGATGTGACAGGCTAATCAACAGAAAGCTGGCACCTAAACTTAAAATGTTCATATCAACTATCTCAGAATATCTAAAGCATTAAATGCATGAACGGAAACCTAGCAACAGGAAGAAAACTTAGGCAGACTATAAAAGGCTAAAAAGGTTCAAAACTCAAAAAACCAGAAATCAGTAATCCTAAACTTTGCCTAAGTTAAAGAACATACTCTACGATTTGAACATCTGGTTCAAGCTGCTAAGTACTTGAGAAGAAAAGCTTAATTCCAACTTAGCAGCATCTCTCAACAACATTCATACAACTGTTTGTTTTGGTCTTAGTGACCACAAAGATTCCAAGTCTGCGGGGCTTGAAGAGGTTAAAAGTGTCCTTGTCTTAGTGACTAAAATATCCAAGTCTTTGGGCTTGAAGAGGGCAAAAGTGTCCTGATCAAAGTGATCGAATTCATAGTAAAATTCTTACTTGTTGAAGTAGAAGAGTGGAGTAGGAGTTGTTCAGTCTCGGAAATACTTAAAAATCTCCTCGTGTTATTTACTTTTTTGTCTTACATTTATTTGCATTATTACTTGTAATTGAGATTCTAAAACTAAACTGGGAATTGAGATTTATAAGTTGTGACGACCCGAGAATTTAAAAGATTTATTAATAAAATATTGGATGATTATTAAAGGTTAAAAAATAAAACCTCGATAAAAAATAAAACCTATATGGTTTACTATTTGAAAGAGAATTGAGAGAATAAGGGTTACAAAATTCAAAACCCCGAATGGAACTATACTTGAATGTATGTTAAGAACAAGGTATTATGTTACCTTTAACCTTACATGAATTAAGGAAAGAGATTATGTAAAGATACATATAGAAAAAGAAACGGTTTGCTGAATTAGTGTATTCAGTTTGCTGAATTAGAAAAACAATTCGCTAGTTTAGTGATGTAAGCTTGTTATAATAAGGAACAAGAGAATGAGTATATGTATAATCATATATATACCTATACTTAGAAAGGTTAATTAAATTGATCATACAGATTAATGGAAACTGAGCTTGAATGGTAGTTTCAGAGAACCCAAAGATATTAAGTTGGGAAGAGATAAACTAAGTGTGGTGGTGTTAATTAAATGAGCCTAACCTAGTAGTCAAGTATTGGAAGTTAATAAAAGTCCATGAAGGGATTAAGATCATGGTAAGTGAACTGTATATGGCAAGCCATATAATAAAGGCTTGTGGAGCTAAGCAAATAGTAAAAAAAAAAGAGATATTTGATAAGACATGAGGTTAAATGTCAAGCCTATTATATAGGAAATATTAATTTTTTGATGATAAAGTGAATATGTGTTATGTGAATTAAATGAGTTAGTTAATTTATTTAATTTAAGTAAGCAAAGAAATGGAAAAGGAAAGCCATGTAACATATTTATAAATATTATAAATATGAGGAGTTAATAAACCTAAATGTTATATTAATAGTCCAACTAATAAATAAATATTAGTGGACTAGTCCAATTGGTTAAATAACCAAGTCTACTCATGTAATTGATTTTGGACTTGGGTAATTAATATGTAAACTTACTAACTTAGCCCAATTGGAATGTTTAACAAAAGATTTAATAAACTAGTGGCCCTAATGATGGTCTAGTAATGCTTGTATAATAGTGGCCCAAACAATTTTAACTGAAAGTCCAATTAATGGTTTTTAGTAAGTTAATTATTCTAATAATGAAAGAGAATTAAAGAAAGTTTGGTAGCCTAATATTATAAATTAGGTATAAGAATTAAATAACCTAAAGTGTTATTTTTATTTAGTGGTCTTAGTATTTTAATTATATACTAATGACTTAATTTAAGAGATTTATTTTATTATCTCAATTTATTAAATTAGTTGGTGTTAATATGTGAGTAAATGAATATAGATATTATGTGTTTGTTTATATTTGTTATTTATATAAACAAATAAAGGAAGGTCTTGTAACCTAATTATATATTAGGTATAAAAGATTAAAATTGGTGAACCATACTTAATTACATGGCCCAAATCATTGTTAGTTAAAGGAGGTCCCACTAATAGTTATTTAATTTAGTGGAATAACCTAAGAATTTTTATATCAAACAATTGATAAGATGATAAGATAATTAAATATTCAATTAAAGTGAATATAGTAAGTAAATAAATTTTGTACATTAATTAATATGGGTATTAATTAATGAGAATTATGTGTTATATGGATAATTTATTTTAATAGTCTAATTAGTAAGGAAAAAGCTAATGGACTAGCCTAATTAGTTTATTAACCAAGCCCACTCATTTAATTAATCATGGACTTGGATAATTAATGTGTGGACTTATTAAATTAGCCCAACACTTAATAAATTAGTAACCAATTATGGATTAAATAATCTTGGCAACTAGTAGCCCAAAGCATTTAAAAGTGAGCCCACAATGATTTAAAATGAAGTCCAATTGTTAGCCCAATTGGGGAGCTGTGACACCCCCAAATCCAGGTTTCCAAACCTCAAATTCGGTGCTCACGATAATTCGACGACAAACATACTATCTAACTAAATGCGGAATAATAAACATACATTGTTTATCGAATGGAAATAAAGTCTTACAATTCTGGTCCCAAGGTTCTTTAACCTTAACATAAAACGTACTCTTAATACAAATAAGGGTTCACTTAATCAAACCACATTCGGAAATAGCTAGTACATAGGCACTAACGGGCATCTACTCTTGCACCTTCCCTTTTCCTTTGTCTCCCCTAGACGTTTCTGCCTTAGCTGAAATAAAGATCATGATATAGCAAGGGTAAGCAACTAATTTGCTTAGCAAGTATATACACAAAGAGATATATCATGATAGAAGGAAATTTCGCTTTCAATGTTCAACAACAGTATAAAAGTGTGGAGGAGCATTGAATTAATAAACAACAGTTGAATATTCGAATAATTGAATGACAATTACTGAGTGGTTTGAAATAACCAAGGACGTTTTCCAAGGTTCTCAGCATGTAAGCTGGACCTCTTAAAAAGTTTTGGTAATCGAGGGGATCAGCCTCTCATACCCCGTGATTTATGCATAAACACTTAATAACCAGCATTGATATCATGCCTTAAATAAGTTTATCCTTTTCTCAGCCAAGAGTTCTTACCATAGCAATTTAATAAGAACAGCTTTTAAAATACCATTGTCTTAACCAATTTAGACATGCTGGATCTAGCTGATACAAATAGCATAGATCTATCTCATAAACAATTTATGCTTGAAAGAAATTTAATTAAATTTACAGTTCAATCATAATAGGATAAGAATTCAATTGCACAATGTGCGAATCTCAATAATCAGTATAGATGTGAATAATCGACAATAATTATTCACTAACATGCTTCGAAAATAATAACTCGAGATTGAGTTAGGGAACTTGCAATAATGTAAGAAGTTTAGGGTTAAGAACTTGCCTGTTTGCTCAGCTACAAATAATTCTAGCTTTAACTAATTGGCCTTGAAGAACCTAACATTGATAATGTTGAGCTATCAATTAGTACTGCGTAGTTGTATATCGATACGCTTACTTATGCTATTTATTTAACAATTAAGCAATTCACATAGCATACATAAGTTAATAAACTATCATAAATACTATAAGACACTTTAATGGATCTCTAGGTTGATGGTTTAATTAATTAACCATGTTTCCCTTAAGTGATAATCACTTATTAACCTTTAAGCAATTTATTATAATTGTTAAATTAATTAACATTACTCTTTCTTAAGTAATATTCATTTATTAAACCCTTAAACAATTTGTTATGATTGTTTAATTAATGGGTTATTAAACTCTCTCTATTTTATTAACTCTATCTTCATTTAATTACTATTAAATAGTAATTAATTAATTATCTTTAGTTATTATTAATAGTAATTAATAACTAATTACAGTTACTTATTATTTAATTATTAATTAAATAATAATCGAATTATAAATTTTAATTGTCTCTAATTATTATTTAAGATTTAAATAATAATTAGTTAGGTTTATTCATTATTTAAAATTAATCAAATAATAAATAATTAATTAGTGAGTAATAATTATCTTTAGTTATTATTTAATAATAAATAATAACTAATTAGGTTTATTTATTATTTAAAGTTAATCAAATAATAAATAATTAATTAGTGAGTAATAATTATCTTTAGTTATTATTTAATAATAAATAATAACTAATTAGATTTATTTATTATTTAAAATTAATCAAATAATAAATAAATTAATTAGTAAATATGAATTATCTTTAGTTATTAATAAATAATAACTAATTAGATTTATTTATTATTTAAAGTTAATCAAGTAATAAATAATTACTTAGTGAATAAGAATTATCTTTAGTTATTATTTAATAAATGATAACTAATTAGGTTTATTTATTATTTAAAGTTAATCAAATAATAAATAATTAATTAGTGAGTAATAATTATCTTTAGTTATTATTTAATAATAACTAATTAGGTTTATTTATTATTTAATGTTAATCAAATAATAAATAACTAATAAGTGAGTACTAATTATCTTTAGTTATTATTTAATAATAAATAATAACTAATTAGGTTTATTTATATTTTAAAGTTAATCAAATCATAAATAATTAATTTACAATTCTTAATTATCCTTAATCATTATTTAATAATAATTAATCAATTACTTAACTTTATTTATTATTTAAACATAATTAAATAACAAATAGTTAATTTTTTTTTCTAATTTTCGTTCTTGATTTCCAGATTTGGGGTCTTTCACCAAAACCTTCATAAAACGAAATCTACAACTTCGATTTACGATCCGTCGATTTTGTTGGATTCGTATCTTCCTGAACTACACTTTTCATTTATCAAACATCAAATTTGGTTATGTCTAGGTCTCGGAAAACAGGCTCAAAGTCAGGGGTCAGCAAGGTTGTTCAACAGTTGGCATGCTTTGGTAATAAATTCATGGTTTGCTCATTTTTCAACATATTTGAGTGATTCAAAAGGGATTTTGTCCCTAACCTATGGATCTAGCATATCAAGAAAGAAAATCACAAGATCCCTTTATAGATTTCAAAATGACAAGCATATAACAACTTTTTTCAAACAAAATTTCCGGAAATCTCCTTACTTCCTTTCTTCTAAATTTTTCCAACATAAACTCACACATATGAACAAGCAAAACATTATACATTCAAGATCTAACCTTATCATAAGGTTCTAGCCATCAAGAATATAAACTTCAAGGATCTATGTCCAAACACATTAAAATAGCTTAAAGTTTGGAGTTATACCTTTTTGATTTCTTCTTCTTCTTTTCCTTCCCAAAATAGGTTGTGAATGGGGATGGCCTAAACAATCAAGACCTTCTTCTTTCTCCCACAAGATTTGTTCTTGCTTTTTCTTCAAACTCTCTCTCTAACACTCTCTCTATACTTGGTGAATAATGAACCAACCTCACTATCATTGGTGAGGGGTCCTATTTATAGGAAAGTAGAGACCGTGGGCAAAATAGTCATTAACCATGACTAGGCAAGGGCAATTTGGTCAATTCATCCATAGTAGGAAGTTTCCTAGCAACTTCCTCAAGGGTATTTTAGTCCTTTCCCAACCTCTTTCAAGGTTAAAATAGTCTTTTCGCAAAATCTTAATTATCCATTAGTTATTACCCATTCTTCATTGGTTATTAGACATTGGTTATTATCTTGCCATCATTACATTGGTTAAACACAATGGTTATTATCCCGCCATCATTTCATTGGTTATTAACCACTTGGATATACAATGGTTATTGCCCTTACATAATTACCTTGGTTATTAACCACTCTTGGCCATTTTAGTCATTACCCACCAATTCCTACACTTGACTCACCTATGGTTATCTCTTAACCATAGTTATATCATACATGCCAACACGAGTATAGACACATCTTATACATCTCCCACCAATTAACCCAAGTTGGTTTAAATAGAACACAACGTTAACTCATTGAATTAAATTAGATTTAATTAATAAGGACGTTCAAAATTCACGGGCATTACATCCCTCTCCCCTTATAAAAATTCCGTCCTCGGAATTGCAAAAATAGGGTTACTCAAATAAGAACGGATAATTCGCCTTCATTTTCTCTTCGAGTTCCTACGTAGCTTCTTCGACTGCGTGATTCCTCCAGAGAACTTTGACGGAATGTATGGTCTTGTTTCTCAGCTTCTGTTCCTTCCTATCGAGAATCTGGACAGGAACCTCCTCGTACGATAAGTCCTTCTCGACTTGAATTAGCTCATAGGAAATAACATGCTTGTAGTCTGGCTTATATGGACGTAACACCGATACATGAAACACGTTGTGAATGTGCTCAAGCTCAGGGGGTAATGCTACCTCGTACGCCACTTCGCCTATTCTCCTCAATATTTCGAAAGGTCCTATGAACCTAGGGCTCAGCTTGCCCTTCTTCCCAAAGCGGATCTTCCCTTTCCAGGGAGATACCTTCAAAAATACATAGCTGCCAACTTCAAAGTCTCGCTTCTGACGATGTAAGTCGGCATACTTCTTCTGACGATCCTGGGCCGCTACTAACCGCTGCCTTATTACTTTAATGATTTCCACGGTTTGTTGTACCAATTCTGGTCCCAACAATATCCGTTCACCAACTTCATCCCAACACAACGGCGTTCGACACTTCCTTCCATATAATGCTTCGTACGGTGGCATACCAATGCTAGCGTGGTAACTATTGTTGTAAGCGAACTCTACCAAGGGCAAATGATCGTCCCAGCTGCCACCTAAGTCCATCACAACTGCCCGGAGCATGTCCTCTAAGGTCTGAATAGTTCGCTCGCTCTGACCATCGGTCTGAGGATGATACGCCGTACTCATTCTCAACTGTGTTCCCAGTCTCTCCTGTAGGCTTCTCCAAAAATTTGACGTGAAGCGCGGATCTCTGTCAGACACAATAGAAACCGGCACCCCCCTCCTTTACGTAGAGTTTCGCCAACTGCTCCAATTTGTACCTGATCTTGATCGGTAGAAAATGGGCAGACTTGGTCAACCGATCTACGATCACCCAGATGGCGTCTAGACCCATTTGTGTTGTCGGGAGTCCTACCACAAAATCCATAGTGATGTGCTCCCACTTCCACTCGGGAATCTCTAAGGGCTGCAACAATCCGCTCGGCCGTTGGTGCTCTGCCTTGACCCTCTGACAAGTTAAACACCGGTTGACGAATTCCGCAACTTCCCCTTTCAAATGCGGCCACCAATAATGTTGACGAAGATCTTGATACATCTTGGTGCTACCCGGATGTACCGAAAATCTCGTATTATGGACCTCTTGCAATATTTCTTCCCTTAAGTCTGGTACATAGGGTATCCAGATCCTTCCCTCGAATCTCAGCAGACCCGTGCTGTCAACCTTGAACTTCAACGTTTTTCCTTCCGATAGTTGCTTCTTAATGCCAATGCATTCTTCATCAAATTCTTGAGCCTCCTTTATCTTATCCAGTAGAGTCGGACCCACTGTCACGGTGAACAATTTTTCGTCCGTCTCCATTGGATACTTAACCTCCAGTTCCAGGCGTCCAAAGTCCTTTATCAGCTCTGCTTGAGTTGTAAGCCTCATCAACTTCTCTCTGCCTTTCCTACTCAGGGTATCTGCCACTACATTTGCTTTGCCCGGATGGTACAGAATCTCACAATCGTAATCCTTGATTAATTCTAACCATCGGCGCTGCCTCATATTCAGCTCCTTCTGAGTGAAGATATATTTCAGACTTTTATGATCTGTATATATCTCGCACTTCTCTCCATATAGGTAGTGCCTCCAAATCTTCAAGGCGAACACTACTGCTGCTAATTCCAGATCATGAGTCGGGTATCCCTTCTCATAGTCCTTCAGCTGGCGTGAAGCGTACGCAATGACCCTGCCATGCTGCATTAGTACACAACCAAGGCCCTTGTGTGACGCATCACTGTATACTACAAAACCTCCAGTGTCGTCTAGTAATGCCAACACTGGTGCTTGGCTAAGTCTCTTCTTCAACTCCAAGAAACTCTCCTCGCACTTCTCTGTCCAGACGAACTTTACCGTCTTTCTAGTCAGATTGGTCAACGGTGATGCTATCTTCGAAAAATCCTGGATGAATCTCCGATAGTATCCCGCTAACCCTAGGAAACTTCTGATCTCCGTTGGTGTCTTCGGCTGCTCCCAGTTGATAATGGCTTCCACCTTTGTTGGGTCTACCGAAACACCATTACTGTCAATGACGTGTCCAAGAAACTGCACCCTCTGCAACCAAAATTCACACTTTGAAAACTTCGCGTATAGCTTCTCCCTTCTTAATGCCTCCAAGGCAATCCTTAGATGTTCAGCATGTTCTTCCTCTGACACTGAATACACCAAGATATCATCGATGAATACTACCACGAACTTGTCCAAATACTGCTTGAACACTCTGTTCATCATATCCATGAATGCCGCTGGTGCATTTGTCAGGCCAAATGACATAACCAGAAACTCGAAATGTCCATAACGAGTTCTGAATGCCGTCTTCGGGATATCCTCCCGTCTCACCCTTAGTTGATGATAGCCCGTCCTTAAATCGATCTTTGAAAAGTATTTCGCTCCCTTGAGTTGATCAAACAGATCGTCTATCCTGGGCAGCGGATACCTATTCTTAATCGTAACTTTATTCAACTCACGGTAGTCGATACAAAGCCTCATCGAGCCATCCTTCTTCTTTACGAACAGAACTGGCGCTCCCCATGGTGACACGCTAGGTCTGATATAACCCTTGTCTAACAGTTCCTGCAATTGAACCATCAGCTCTTTCATCTCTACTGGTGCCATTCGGTAAGGCGCCTTAGATATTGGTGCCGTCCCAGGTACCAAGTCGATTGCAAATTCTATCTCTCTATCCGGTGGCAGTCCCGGAAGTTCATCTGGAAAAACATCAGCGAATTCCCTTACGACGGGTATCTGACTCAGTTCACCCTCGACCCGTCGAGTGTCCACAACGTGAGCCAAATAACATATACAACCCTTCTGAAGCAATCTCTTTGCTTGCAATCATTATCAGACAACAAGATTGTCTCGGCGATTTACTACCATAGAACACCACTTTTGACTTACTCGGAGTCTTCAGGTGTACGCACTTTTTCTTACAGTCAATGAACCGCCCCGTGGCTCGCTAACCAATCCATCCCAAGGATTACATCGAATTCTCCAAGACGAATCGGCAACAAGTCCACGTTAAGCTTAAACCCTCTCACATCAGCACAACAATTCTTATAAATGTAGTTCACAGGGATAATCTCTTTGTTCGCTACTTCTACATTCATCGGGTGTTCTAACAGTTCATTAGGTAAATTAAGTCTTTGAGCAAATTCATCAGAAACAAAAGAACATGAAGCACCCGAATCAAATAGCACATAGGCATCTATATTGTTGATTGGAATAATACCTGACACCACCTCTCTGGATGCCACAACATCTTGTACTGTCATGTTGAAGGTTCTTGCTGTTGGCTTATTTGGCTGGGCTGGTCCTCCACTGGTTGCCCTCGAGTTGTTGCCCCTATTGTCGCTTCCGCCATCCATGTTTTTCTTCCTTGGACAGTCCTTGCTTCGATGTCCTATCTCTCCACAATTGAAGCAACCTCCTTTCTTCGCCTTAGGACAATTGGGCGAGATATGCCCTTCCTGTCCACAGGTATAACAGACCATTTTCCCCTTCATACACTCTCCCGAGTGACCCTTTCCGCAATTCCCACATACCTGCCTTTTCTGTTGTATGCTCCCTTGCTGGATTTCAGAATTGCTACCCCCACTGCTCCATTGACGCTTCCTGTTGTTGCTGCCACCACCGCTAACATTTGCATTTCCTCCTTCTACATTCTTCTTGTTCTTTTCCCGATTATATTTTGAAACCGCTTCACTCCCACCTTCGGCAATGAGAGCTTTCTCCAACAAGGTTGAGAACGATGTAATTTGCAAACCGCTACCTTACTGTAGATCCACGGCTTTAATCCATTCTCGAATCTCCTGGCCTTCCTCACCTCAGTATCCACCTGATGTGGGGCGAATCTAGCCAATTCATTGAATTTTGCAGCGTACTCCGACACTGACAAATTTTCTTGCTTCAATTCTAGAAACTTGATCTCCATTTTTGCCTGCGTACTCTCAGGAAAGTAATTCTCGAAAAACAACGTCTTGAAAGCTTCCCACGCCACGACTCTAGTTCCAGCTTTTTTCTGATTGGCTTCCCACCAGAAGTTAGCCTCACCTTTCATTAAGTAAGTAGCAAAAACTGTCTTCTGCTCCTCAGCGACTCTAGCGATGACAAAGGCCTTTTCAATCTCCTTTATCCATGACTAGGCCTCTATCGGGTTCGCTGTTCCTCTAAACTCCGGAGGCCCTACTGCCTTGAAGTCTTTAAAATTGGCTAAGTGGTTGCCCGTCTGGTTTCCTGCGGTAGTCGTTTGATTCCGCAGAGCTTCAGCCATCATGTTGATAAAATCTTGCATTGGGTTTGGTGGAGTTCCCTCTACATTGTTAACTGACTCTTCATTCCCTTGGTTTCGTAGGATTCGTCTGGGAGGCATTATCTGTTTAAGCAAACCCTAACACGTTACTCGGGCTTTCTTAAAACATAAGTATTTAGCATGTAATACAATAATCACATGACTCTTGTGTGGAAGTTTTAGATTACCCAACCTCGGAAATTCTGCTTTCCCGATTAGTGATTTAAGTTACTAAGATACCGATTCAGTCTCACTGAATTAACATAATCATTGCATAAATGGTATATCAAGTAAAATTCTCAAGCACATACCATAATAATGCATCTATATTCATATACCGACTTAAGCGTCTTACACGTTTATCACAGGCATATTGTCATAATTGCTACTATCCCATTTAATATAACAAAAGGTGGGATTCACTTAAACCATTATTTCCTACCTACATAGTTGGGAAGTACATCCTACCTACGAACTACCTCGCACCTTGCTGAGGTTAATACAATTTCTAGTAAACCAAATGGTAGTACCAATAACACTGATTCAAGGCATAACCACCCACTTCCAACTATCCTCTAGGGGACACAAGGTGAATGCAACTCACGCTTGCTCTCGCTACTGGAGGGCAGATCCATCCATCTGGCGTCGAACTGCATCCAGACAATGTCTAAGGCTCGCTCCAAATCAACTAATCTTCGCATCCTTAGCCTTTACCTCATCCTTCAATTGTCCTAACTGCAGCTCCCTTAGTAGCAGCCTCCCTCGCAACTCGGCTAACTCAGCCTGGGCCTGGTAAGCAGCGTCCTTGTACTGCTGTTCAGAAATCTGGTGGATGTGGTTCTGCGCCTCTAATTGTTTAGCCCTAACCTCTAGCTCGGCGTTCCTCGCCAGCAAATCTCCTATCACAATCAGGCTCTATGGGCTCCTGGTTCACTGGACAGCTATCCTGACTCTCATCCGACATCCTACAAACACCACACAAATAAATCAACATCAGTACCACAATAAAATATATTCATTGATGAAATGAAATGATATTTTATTCGGTACGACTAGAACTCTATGAATCTCCCCGACCCATCACCTACATACTCTATGTGAGTTTTCTACTAAGGTTATATCCTAGGTTTCTTGTTCCTAACGTTTATAACCTACAGCTCTGATACCAACCTGTGACACCCCCAAATCCAGGTTTCCAAACCTCGAATTCGGTGCTCACGATAATCGACGACAAACATACTATCTAACTAAATGCGGAATAATAAACATACATTGTTTATCGAATGGAAATAAAGTCTTACAATTCTGGTCCCAAGGTTCTTTAACCTTAACATAAAACGTACTCTTAATACAAATAAAGGTTCACTTAATCAAACAACATTCAGAAATAGCTAGTACATAGGCACTAACGGGCATCTACTCTTGCACCTTCCCTTTTCCTTTGTCTCCCCTAGACGTTTCTGCCTTAGCTGAAATAAAGATCATGATATAGCAAGGATAAGCAACTAATTTGCTTAGCAAGTATATACACAAAGAGATATATCATGATAGAAGGAAATTTCGCTTTCAATGTTCAACAACAGTATAAAAGTGTGGAGGAGCATTGAATTAATAAACAACAGTTGAATATTCGAATAATTGAATGACAATTACTGAGTGGTTTGAAATAACCAAGGACGTTTTCCAAGGTTCTCAGCATGTAAGCTGGACCTCTTAAAAAGGTTTTGGTAATCGAGGGGATCAGCCTCTCATACCCCGTGATTTATGCATAAACACTTAATAACCAGCATTGATATCATGCCTTAAACAAGTTTATCCTTTTCTCAGCCAAGAGTTCTTACCACAACAATTTAATAAGAACAGCTTTTAAAATACCATTGTCTTAACCAATTTAGACATGCTGGATCTAGCTGATACAAATAGCATAGATCGATCTCATAAACAATTCATACTTGAAAGAACTTTAATTAAATTTACGGTTCAATCATAATAGGATAGGAATTCAATTGCACAATGTGCGAATCTCAATAAATAGTATAGATGTGAATAATCGACAATAATTATTCACTAACATGCTTCGAAAATAATAACTCGAGTTTGAGTTAGGGAACTTGCAATAATGTAAGAAGTTTAAGGTTAGGAACTTGCCTGTCTGCTCAGCTACAAATAATTCTAGCTTTAACTATTTGGCCTTGAAGAACCTAACATAGATAATGTCGGTCTATCAATTAGTTCTGCGTAGTTGTATATCGATACGCTTACTTATGCTATTTATTTAACAATTAAGCAATTCACATAGCACACATAAGTTAATAAACTATCATAAATCCTATAAGACACTTTAATGGATCTCTAGGTTGATGGTTTAATTAATTAACAATGTTTCCCTTAAGTGATAAACACTTATTAAACGCTTAAACAATTAGTAATAATTGTTCAATTAATTAACATTACATTTTTTTAAGTAATATTCATTTATTAAACCCTTAAACAATTTGTTATGATTGTTTAATTAATGGGTTATTAAACTCTCTCTATTTTATTAACTCTATCTTCATTTAATTACTATTAAATAGTAATTAATTAATTATCTTTAGTTATTATTAATAGTAATTAATAACTAATTATATTCATTTATTATTTAATTATTAATTTAAATAATAATCGAATTATAAATTTTTAATTGTCTTTAATTATTATTTAAGATTAAATAATAATTAATTAAGTTTGTTTATTATTTAAAGTTAATCAAATAATAAATAATTAATTAGTGAGTAACAATTATCTTTAGTTATTATTTAATAATAAATAATAACTAATTAGGTTTATTTATTATTTAAAGTTAATCAAATAATAAATAATTAATTAGTAAATATGAATTACCTTTAGTTATTATTTAATAATAAATAATAACTAATTAAGTTTATTTATTATTTAAAGTTAATCAAATAATAAATAATTAATTAGTAAGTAATAATTATCTTTAGTTATTATTTAATAATAAATAATAGCTAATTAGATTTATTTATTATTTAAAGTTAATTAAATAATAAATAATTAGTTAGTAAATATGAATTATCTTTAGTTATTATTTAATAATAAATAATAACTAATTAGATTTATTTATTATTTAAGGTTAATCAAGTAATAAATAATTACTTAGTGAATAAGACTTATCTTTAGTTATTATTTAATAAATGATAACTAATTAGGTTTATTTATTATGTAAAGTTAATCACATAATAAATAATTAATTAGTGAGTAATAATTATCTTTAGTTATTATTTAATAATAAATAATAACTAATTAGGTTTATTTATATTTTAAAATTAATCAAATCATAAATAATTAATTTACAATTCTTAATTATCCTTAATCATTATTTAATAATAATTAATCAATTACTTAACTTTATTTATTATTTAAACATAATTAAATAACAAATAGTTAATTTTTTTTCTAATTTTCGTTCTTGATTTCCAGATTTGGGGTCTTTCACCAAAACCTTCATAAAACGAAATCTACAACTTCGATTTACGATCCGTCGATTTTGTTGGATTCGTATCTTCCTGAACTACACTTTTCATTTATCAAACATCAAATTTGGTTATGTTTATGTCTCGGAAAACAGGCTCAAAGTCAAGGGTCAGCAAGGTTGTTCAATAGTTGGCATGCTTTGGTAATAAATTCATGGTTTGCTCATTTTTCAACATATTTGAGTGATTCAAAAGGGATTTTGTCCCTAACCTATGGATCTAGCATATCAAGAAAGAAAATCACAAGATCCCTTTATAGATTTCAAAATGACAAGCATATAACAACCTTTTTCAAACAAAATTTCCGTAAATCTCCTTTACTTCCTTTCTTCTAAATTTTTCCAACATAAACTCACACATATGAACAAGCAAAACATTATATATTCAAGATCTAACCTTATCATAAGGTTCTAGCCATCAAGAACATAAAACTTCAAGGATCTATGTCCAAACACATTAAAATAGCTTAAAGTTTGGAGTTATACCTTTTTGATTTCTTCTTCTTCTTTTCCTTCCCAAAATAGGTTGTGAATGGGGATGGCCTAAATAATCAAGACCTTCTTCTTTCTCCCACAAGATTTGCTCTTGCTTCTCTCTTCAAAACTCTCTCAAGCTCACAAACTCTTTACTTGGTGAATAATAAGTGAGCCAACCCTTGTTAACTTTGGTGAGGGGTCCTATTTATAGGAAAGTAGAGACCATGGGCAAAATAGTCATTAATCATGACTAGGCAAGGGCAATTTGGTCAATTCATCAATAGTAGGAAGTTTCCTAGCAACTTCCTCAAGGGTATTTTAGTCCTTTTCCAACCTCTTTCAAGGTTAAAATAGTCTTTTCGCAAAATCTTAATTATCCATTACTTATTACCCATTCTTCATTGGTTATTAGACATTGGTTATTATCTTGCCATCATTACATTGGTTAAACACAATGGTTATTATCCCGCCATCATTTCATTGGTTATTAACCACTTGGATATACAATGGTTATTGCCCTTACATAATTACCTTGGTTATTAACCACTCTTGGCCATTTTAGTCATTACCCACCAATTCCTACACTTGACTCACCTATGGTTATCTCTTAACCATAGTTATATCATACCTGCCAACACGAGTATAGACACATCTTATATATCTCCCACCAATTAACCCAAGCTGATTTAAATAGAACACAACGTTAACTCATTGAATTAAATTAGATTTAATTAATAAGGACGTTCAAAATTCACGGGCATTACATCCCTCTCCCCTTATAAAAATTCCGTCCTCGGAATTACAAAAATAGGGTTACTCAAATAAGAACGGATAATTCGCCTTCATTTTCTCTTCGAGTTCCCACGTAGCTTCTTCGACTGCGTGATTCCTCCAGAGAACTTTGACGGAATGTATGGTCTTGTTTCTCAGCTTCTGTTCCTTCCTATCGAGAATCTGGACAGGAACCTCCTCGTACGATAAGTCCTTCTCGACTTGAATTGGCTCATAGGAAATAACATGCTTGTAGTCTGGCTTATATGGACGTAACACCGATACATGAAACACGTTGTGAATGTGCTCAAGCTCAGGGGGTAATGCTACCTCGTACGCCACTTCGCCTATTCTCCTTAATATTTCGAAAGGTCCTATGAGTCTAGGGCTCAGCTTGCCCTTCTTCCCAAAGCGGATCTTCCCTTTCCAGGGAGATACCTTCAAAAATACATAGCTGCCAACTTCAAAGTCTCGCTTCTGACGATGTAAGTCGGCATACTTCTTCTGACGATCCTGGGCCGCTACTAACCGCTGCCTTATTACTTTAATGATTTCCACGGTTTGTTGTACCAATTCTGGTCCCAACAATCTCCGTTCACCAACTTCATCCCAACACAACGGCGTTCGACACTTCCTTCCATATAATGCTTCGTACGGTGGCATACCAATGCTAGCGTGGTAACTATTGTTGTAAGCGAACTCTACCAAGGGCAAATGATCGTCCCAGCTGCCACCTAAGTCCATCACAACTGCCCGGAGCATGTCCTCCAGGGTCTGAATTGTTCGCTCGCTCTGACCATCGGTCTGAGGATGATACGCCGTACTCATTCTCAATTGTGTTCCCATTCTTTCCTGTAGACTTCTCCAAAAATTTGACGTGAAGCGCGGATCTCTGTCAGATACAATAGACACCGGTACTCCATGTCGCGATACTATCTCCTTCACGTAGAGTTTCGCCAACTGTTCCAATTTGTACCTGATCTTGATTGGTAGAAAATGGGCAGACTTGGTCAACCGATCTACGATCACCCAGATGGCGTCTAGACCCTTTTGTGTTGTCGGGAGTCCTACCACAAAATCCATAGTGATGTGCTCCCACTTCCACTCGGGAATCTCTAAGGGCTGCAACAATCCGCTCGGCCGTTGGTGCTCTGCCTTGACCCTCTGACAAGTTAAACACCGGCTGATGAATTCTGCAACTTCCCCTTTCAAATGCGGCCACCAATAATGTTGACGAAGATCTTGATACATCTTGGTGCTACCCGGATGTAACGAAAATCTCGTATTATGGGCCTCCTGCAATATTTCTTCCCTTAAGTCTGGTACATAGGGTATCCAGATCCTTCCCTCGAATCTCAGCAGACCCGTGCTGTCAACCTTGAACTTCAACGTTTTTCCTTCCGATAGTTGCTTCTTAATGCCAATGCATTCTTCATCAAATTCTTGAGCCTCCTTTATCTTATCCAGTAGAGTCGGACCCACTGTCATGGTGAACAATTTTTCGTCCGTCTCCATTGGATACTTAACCTCCAGTTCCAGGCGTCCAAAGTCCTTTATCAGCTCTGCCTGAGTTGTAAGCCTCATCAACTTCTCTCTGCCTTTCCTACTCAGGGCATCTGCCACTACATTTGCTTTGCCCGGATGGTACAAAATCTCACAATCGTAATCCTTGATTAATTCTAACCATCGGCGCTGCCTCATATTCAGCTCCTTCTGAGTGAAGATATATTTTAGACTTTTGTGACCTGTATATATCTCGCACTTCTCTCCATATAGGTAGTGCCTCCAAATCTTCAAGGCGAACACTACTGCTGCTAATTCCAGATCATGAGTCGGGTATCCCTTCTCATAGTCCTTCAGCTGGCGTGAAGCGTACGCAATGACCCTGCCGTGCTGCATTAGTACACAACCAAGGCCCTTGTGTGACGCATCACTGTATACTACAAAACCTCCAGTGTCGTCTGGTAATGCCAACACTGGTGCTTGGCTAAGTCTCTTCTTCAACTCCAAGAAACTCTCCTCGCACTTCTCTGTCCAGACGAACTTTACCGTCTTTCTAGTCAGATTGGTCAACGGTGATGCTATCTTCGAAAAATCCTGGATGAATCTCCGATAGTATCCCGCTAACCCTAGGAAACTTCTGATCTCCGTTGGTGTCTTTGGCTGCTCCCAGTTGATAATGGCTTCCACCTTTGCTGGGTCTACCGAAACACCACTACTGTCAATGACGTGTCCAAGAAACTGCACCCTCTGCAACCAAAATTCACACTTCAAAAACTTTGCGTAAAGTTTCTCCCTTCTTAATGCCTCCAGGGCAATCCTTAGATGTTCAGCATGTTCTTCCTCTGACACTGAATACACCAAGATATCATCGATGAATACTACCACGAACTTGTCCAAATACTGCTTGAACACTCTGTTCATCATATCCATGAATGCTGCTGGTGCATTTGTCAGGCCAAACGACATAACCAGAAACTCGAAATGTCCATAACGAGTTCTGAATGCTGTCTTCGGGATATCCTCCTGTCTCACCCTTAGTTGATGATAGCCCGTCCTTAAATCGATCTTCGAAAAGTATTTCGCCCCCTTGAGTTGATCAAACAGATCGTCTATCCTGGGCAGCGGATACCTATTCTTAATCGTAACTTTGTTCAACTCACGGTAGTCGATACAAAGCCTCATCGAGCCATCCTTCTTCTTTACGAACAGAACTGGCGCTCCCCATGGTGACACGCTCGGCCTGATATAACCCCTGTCTAACAGTTCCTGCAGTTGAATCATCAGTTCTTTCATCTCTACTGGTGCCATTCGGTAAGGCGCCTTAGATATCGGTGCCGTCCCGGGTACCAAGTCGATTGCAAATTCTATCTCTCTATCCGGCAGCAGTCCCGGAAGTTCATCTGGGAAGACATCAGCGAATTCCCTTACAATGGGTATCTGACTCAGTTCACCCTCGACCCGTCGAGTATCTACCACGTGAGCCAAATAACCTATACAACCCTTCTTAAGCAATCTCTTCGCTTGCATCATCGTCAGATAACAAGATTGTCTCGGCGATTTATTACCATAGAACACCACCTTTGACTTACCCGGAGTCTGCAGGTGTATGCACTTTTTCTTACAGTCAATGACCGCCCCGTGGCTCGCTAACCAATCCATCCCAAGGATTACATCGAATTCTCCAAGACGAATCGGCAACAAGTCCACGTTAAGCTTAAACCCTCTCACATTAGCACAACAATTTTTATAAATGTAGTTTACGGGGATAATCTCTTTGTTCGCTACTTCTATATTCATCAGGTGTTCTAACAGTTCACTAGGCAAATTAAGTCTTTGAGCAAATTCATCAGAAACAAAAGAACATGAAGCTCCCGAATCAAATAGCACATAGGCATCTATGTTGTTGATTGGAATAATACCTGACACCACATCTCTGGATGCCACAGCATCTTGTACTGTCATGTTGAAGGTCCTCGCTGTTGGCTTATTTGGCTGGGCTGGTCCTCCACTGGTTGTTCTCGAGTTGTCGCCCCTATTGCCGTTTCCGCCATCCATGTTTCTCTTTCGGGGACATTCCTTGCTCCGATGTCCTATCTCTCCACAATTGAAGCAACCTCCTTTCTTCGCCTTAGGACAATTGGGCGAGATATGCCCTTCCTGTCCACAGGTATAACAGACCATTTTCCCCTTCATACACTCTCCCGAGTGACCCTTTCCGCAATTCCCACATACCGGCCTTTTCTGTTGTATGCTCCCTTGCTGGATTTCAGAATTGCTACCCCTACTGCTCCATTGACGCTTCCTACTGTTGCTGCCACCACCGCTAACATTTACATTTCCTCCTTCTACCTTCTTTTTGTTCCTTTCCCGATTATATTTCGAAACCGCTTCACTCCCACCTTCAGCAATGAGAGCTTTCTCCAACAAGGTTGAGAACGATGTAATTTGTAAAACCGCTACCTTGCTGTAGATCCACGACTTTAATCCATTCTCGAATCTCCTGGCCTTCCTCACCTCAGTATCCACCTGATGTGGGGCGAATCTAGCCAATTCATTGAATTTTGCAGCGTACTCCGACACTGACAAATTTTCTTGCTTCAATTCTAGAAACTTGATCTCCATTTTTGCCTGCGTACTCTCAGGAAAGTAATTCTCGAAAAACAACGTCTTGAAAGCTTCCCACGCCACGACTCCAGTTCCAGCTTTGTTCTGATTGGCTTCCCACCAGAAGTTAGCCTCACCTTTCATTAAGTAAGTAGCAAAAACTGTCTTCTGCTCCTCAGCGACTCTAGCGATGACAAAGGCCTTTTCAATCTCCTTTATCCATGACTGGGCCTCTATCGGGTTCGCTGTTCCTCTAAACTCCGGAGGCCCTACTGCCTTGAAGTCTTTAAAATTGGCTAAGTGGTTGCCCGTCTGGTTTCCTGCGGTAGTCGTTTGATTCCGCAGAGCTTCAACCATCATGTTGATAAAATCTTGCATTGGGTTTGGTGGAGTTCCCTCTACATTGTTAACTGACTCTTCATTCCCTTGGTTTCGTAGGATTCGTCTGGGCGGCATTATCTGTTTAAGCAAACCCTAACACGTTACTCGGGCTTTCTTAAAACATAAGTATTTAGCATGTAATATAATAATCACATGACTCTTGTGTGGAAGTTTTAGATTACCCAACCTCGGAAATTCTGCTTTCCCGATTAGTGATTTTAAGTTACTAAGATACCGATTCAGTCTCACTGAATTAACATAATCATTGCATAAATGGTATATCAAGTAAAATTCTCAAGCACATACCATAATAATGCATCTATATTCATATACCGACTTAAGCGTCTTACACGTTTATCACATGCATATTGTCATAATTGCTACTATCCCATTTAATATAACAAAAGGTGGGATTCACTTAAATCATTCTTTCCTACCTACATAATTGGGAAGTACATCCTACATACGAACTACCTCGCACCTTGCTGAGGTTAATACAACTCTAGTAAATCAAATGATAGTACCAATAACACTGCTCAAGGCATAACCACCCACTTCTAACCATCCCCTAAGAGACACAAGGTGAATGCAACTCAACACTTGCTCTTGCTACTGGAGGGCAGATTCATCCATCTAGCGTCGAACTGCATCCAGACAATGTCTAAGGCTCGCTCCAATTCAACTATCTTCGCATCCTTAGCCTTTACCTCATCCTTCAATTATCCTAACTGCAGCTCCCTTAGCAGCAGCCTCCCTCGCAACTCGGCTAACTCAGCCTGGGCCTGGTAAGCAGCGTCCTGGTACTGCTGTTCAGAAATCTGGTGGATGTGGTTCTGCGCCTCTAATTGTTTAGCCCTAACCTCTAGCTCGGCGTTCCTCGCCAGCAAACCTCCTATCACATCAGGCTCTATGGGCTCCTGGTTCACTGGACAACTATCTTGACTCTCGTCCGACATCCTACAAACACCACACAAATAAATCAACATCAGTACCACAATAAAATATATTCATTGATGAAATGAAATGATATTTTATTCGGTACAACTAGAACTCTATGAATCTCCCCGACCCATCACCTACATACTCTATGTGAGTTTTCTACTAAGGTTATAACCTAGGTTTCTTATTCCTAACGTTTATAACCTACAGCTCTGATACCAACCTGTGACACCCCCAAATCCAGGTTTCCAAACCTCGAATTCGGTGCTCACGATAATCGACGACAAACATACTATCTAACTAAATGCGGAATAATAAACATACATTGTTTATCGAATGGAAATAAAGTCTTACAATTCTGGTCCCAAGGTTCTTTAACCTTAACATAAAACGTACTCTTAATACAAATAAAGGTTCACTTAATCAAACAACATTCAGAAATAGCTAGTACATAGGCACTAACGGGCATCTACTCTTGCACCTTCCCTTTTCCTTTGTCTCCCCTAGACGTTTCTTCTGCCTTAGCTGAAATAAAGATCATGATATAGCAAGGATAAGCAACTAATTTGCTTAGCAAGTATATACACAAAGAGATATATCATGATAGAAGGAAATTTCGCTTTCAATGTTCAACAACAGTATAAGAGTGTGGAGGAGCATTGAATTAATAAACAACAGTTGAATATTCGAATAATTGAATGACAATTACTGAGTGGTTTGAAATAACCAAGGACGTTTTCCAAGGTTCTCAGCATGTAAGCTGGACCTCTTAAAAAGGTTTTGGTAATCGAGGGGATCAGCCTCTCATACCCCGTGATTTATGCATAAACACTTAATAACCAGCATTGATATCATGCCTTAAACAAGTTTATCCTTTTCTCAGCCAAGAGTTCTTACCACAACAATTTAATAAGAACAGCTTTTAAAATACCATTGTCTTAACCAATTTAGACATGCTGGATCTAGCTGATACAAATAGCATAGATCGATCTCATAAACAATTCATATTTGAAAGAACTTTAATTAAATTTACGGTTCAATCATAATAGGATAGGAATTCAATTGCACAATGTGCGAATCTCAATAAATAGTATAGATGTGAATAATCGACAATAATTATTCACTAACATGCTTCGAAAATAATAACTCGAGTTTGAGTTAGGGAACTTGCAATAATGTAAGAAGTTTAAGGTTAGGAACTTGCCTGTCTGCTCAGCTACAAATAATTCTAGCTTTAACTATTTGGCCTTGAAGAACCTAACATAGATAATGTCGGTCTATCAATTAGTTCTGCGTAGTTGTATATCGATACGCTTACTTATGCTATTTATTTAACAATTAAGCAATTCACATAGCACACATAAGTTAATAAACTATCATAAATCCTATAAGACACTTTAATGGATCTCTAGGTTGATGGTTTAATTAATTAACAATGTTTCCCTTAAGTGATAAACACTTATTAAACGCTTAAACAATTAGTACTAATTGTTCAATTAATTAACATTACATTTTTTTAAGTAATATTCATTTATTAAACCCTTAAACAATTTGTTATGATTGTTTAATTAATGGGTTATTAAACTCTCTCTATTTTATTAACTCTATCTTCATTTAATTACTATTAAATAGTAATTAATTACTTATCATTAGTTATTATGAATAGTAATTAATAACGAATTATATTCATTTATTATTTAATTATGACTTTAAATAATAATCGAATTATAAATTTTTACTTGTCATTAATTATTATTTAAGATTAAATAATAATTAATTAAGTTTATTTATTATTTAAAGTTTAATCAAATAATAATTAATTAGTGAGTAACAATTATCTTTAGTTATTATAAAAAAAATAATTAATTAGTAAATATGAATTACCTTTAGTTATTATTTAATAATAAATAATAACTAATTAAGTTTATTTATTATTTAAAGTTAATCAAATAATAAATAATTAATTAGTAAGTAATAATTATCTTTAGTTATTATTTAATAATAAATAATAGCTAATTAGATTTATTTATTATTTAAAGTTAATTAAATAATAAATAATTAGTTAGTAAATATGAATTATCTTTAGTTATTATTTAATAATAAATAATAACTAATTAGATTTATTTATTATTTAAGGTTAATCAAGTAATAAATAATTACTTAGTGAATAAGAATTATCTTTAGTTATTATTTAATAAATGATAACTAATTAGGTTTATTTATTATTTAAAGTTAATCAAATAATAAATAATTAATTAGTGAGTAATAATTATCTTTAGTTATTATTTAATAATAAATAATAACTAATTAGGTTTATTTATATTTTAAAATTAATCAAATCATAAATAATTAATTTACAATTCTTAATTATCCTTAATCATTATTTAATAATAATTAATCAATTACTTAACTTTATTTATTATTTAAACATAATTAAATAACAAATAGTTAATTTTTTTTCTAATTTTCGTTCTTGATTTCCAGATTTGGGGTCTTTCACCAAAACCTTCATAAAACGAAATCTACAACTTCGATTTACGATCCGTCGATTTTGTTGGATTCGTATCTTCCTGAACTACACTTTTCATTTATCAAACATCAAATTTGGTTATGTTTAGGTCTCGGAAAACAGGCTCAAAGTCAAGGGTCAGCAAGGTTGTTCAATAGTTGGCATGCTTTGGTAATAAATTAATGGTTTGCTCATTTTTCAACATATTTGAGTGATTCAAAAGGGATTTTGTCCCTAACCTATGGATCTAGCATATCAAGAAAGAAAATCACAAGATCCCTTTATAGATTTCAAAATGACAAGCATATAACAACCTTTTTCAAACAAAATTTCCGGAAATCTCCTTTACTTCCTTTCTTCTAAATTTTTCCAACATAAACTCACACATATGAACAAGCAAAACATTATATATTCAAGATCTAACCTTATCATAAGGTTCTAGCCATCAAGAACATAAAACTTCAAGGATCTATGTCCAAACACATTAAAATAGCTTAAAGTTTGGAGTTATACCTTTTTGATTTCTTCTTCTTCTTTTCCTTCCCAAAATAGGTTGTGAATGGGGATGGCCTAAATAATCAAGACCTTCTTCTTTCTCCCACAAGATTTGCTCTTGCTTCTCTCTTCAAAACTCTCTCAAGCTCACAAACTCTCTACTTGGTGAATAATAAGTGAGCCAACCCTTGTTAACTTTGGTGAGGGGTCCTATTTATAGGAAAGTAGAGACCATGGGCAAAATAGTCATTAATCATGACTAGGCAAGGGCAATTTGGTCAATTCATCAATAGTAGGAAGTTTCCTAGCAACTTCCTCAAGGGTATTTTAGTCCTTTCCCAACCTCTTTCAAGGTTAAAATAGTCTTTTCGCAAAATCTTAATTATCCATTACTTATTACCCATTCTTCATTGGTTATTAGACATTGGTTATTATCTTACCATCATTACATTGGTTAAACACAATGGTTATTATCCCGCCATCATTTTATTGGTTATTAACCACTTGGATATACAATGGTTATTGCCCTTACATAATTACCTTGGTTATTAACCACTCTTGGCCATTTTAGTCATTACCCACCAATTCCTACACTTGACTCACCTATGGTTATCTCTTAACCATAGTTATATCATACCTGCCAACACGAGTATAGACACATCTTATACATCTCCCACCAATTAACCCAAGCTGATTTAAATAGAACACAACGTTAACTCATTGAATTAAATTAGATTTAATTAATAAGGACGTTCAAAATTCACGGGCATTACAATTACGAGAAAATTCGATAGAGGTTGTTCGATGATTAGCATGCTCTATGACGTTTGACTCTACAATGGTCGAGACCTGGTACTCTACGATTCCGAGAGAATAGTTTGACTCTACGATGGTGCTGTCAACTCGACGATCGTCCCAGTTCACTCTACGATGTCATGATTACTCTATAAAGTGCTGGTGCGGAGTATTACTCTACGATTTTGGTCGATTTTGCAGGATTCCTATTCTTAGTAGGATTTGGAGTATTGGAGTGCTAGAGTTCGATTCATACGAGGATTTGGAGATGAGATTACAATCTTACATGGAAAGTATCTCTTACTATGGGAAGTAGAATCTGAGATGGAATCTGAGTCAAGGAATAATATGGAAATTGATGCCAAACTGGAAAAGGAGACTGAGGAAGACTTAGATTTGGAAATTAAAATCTAATTTGATAAGGAAGCTGCTTAAAGCTGGATTTCAGAGATTGAGAAGGATTTAGAATCCTACCATACTTGCAAAGTGAAGACTTCCGAAGCAGAATTGGATTAGAATTCTTCTAGGCTTTAGAGATTTATCTATAAATACTTTCACTTGTAATTATTAGAGATCATCAGATCATAGAGAGAGTTTTATCATATTCAGAGAGTTCATAGAAATATGTCAGGCTAGTTTTCTTTTATTCAGTTTGAAGGGGACGTGGATCCTTAGTAACAGTTTATGGTTTGATTGAATGTATAATATTTACTCCTTCTTATATGAAGCTTATTCTGATAATCTGTTTTAATTGTTAAATATTATTTGATTAACTGATTTGGTTTCTGTAGGATTAAATTGGTTAGTTGATAATATATGCTAGATTCATGAATAGTATTACGTAATCAATACTATTTCTAATCACAAGTAGCAGTTAGTGATACTAATTGTGGTCAAGCTTTTAGTTATTGCTATAGTTATCAGGAGACATGTTAAACAAATTGAGCTTATGTGTTTGTTGCTTGGAATAGTCTAATTCCTTAGTTCTTAATGTTGTTGTCATATTAAATCTAAAGAGCTTGTTTTAGGTTATATGATAGTTAGAATCTTGTGAAGAGCTTATTTCATTAAGTGACAATCTAAGTGGAATTTCGGATAACAGATCTTGTTGTTATCTAGGACTATTAGTTTCATTGAAAGGTGAATATTGTTATACTTAATTGATCTATTGCTGTGAGAAAGTGAACCTGGACTGGAAAACTTAAGTTTTAATTCACTGGTTACTTTTATTATTTTAAATCTGTTCTTGTTAATTAGTTAAACAAATTCAAAACCCCCAATCTTTTATTTACTGTTAAAAACTGTTAGAAACATTAGGATAAATTAAAATCCACATTGTTCTCTGTGGGATCGACCCTTGCTACTGTTATACTATGTTTAGTGCAGAGTTCATAGAGTTAAGTAAGGTTTTTATTTTTGGCAGCACTGACGACAGCTCCCAGTTATCCATGCACACATTCACACAGGCATCATATCAAATGTTATACCTGTCATGAATATGGTCATGTAGCTGCCATGTGTTATTATAATAATTATTATTTTGCATATAACAGACCCAAAATCAAGAAGATATGGGTCCCTAAGGGTACTAATAAGACCGGTCCCAAGCAAATTTGGGTACCAAAATAAATGATAATTGTTGATACAGGTACAGAGCTCTACTAACTCAATCTAGTATCTCGATAGTGGATGCTCAAGGTACATGACTAGAAACAAGGCTCTCTTGTCAAACTTCAAAGAGAAAGATGGTCATGTAGTTGTCTTTGGAGACAACAGCTTTGGGAAAACCAAAGGGTATGGTTCAAAAGGAAATGGTGCTGTTTCGTTCAGCAAGGTAGCCTATGTTGATGGTTTGAAGCACAATCTACTGAGCATAAGTCAATTGTACGACAAAGGACACCAAGTCATCTTCCTCAACAACTAGTGTCAAGTTTGAGACCTAGATTCTAACTCATTAAAGCTGATTGGTACTAGGGAATGTAATGTGTATGTGGTTAATCTCGCAGAGCTTAGTTCGTTAGAGACAACTTGCTTCTTCGCCAAAGCTTTAGAAGATGTGAGCTGGTTGTGGCATAGGAGATTATCATATCTGAACTTCAAAAGCATGTCAAAGCTTGCCTCAGAAGACCTAGTCTCAAGCTTGCCAAAGCTTAGCTTCGTCAAAGAAATACCATGCAAGGCCTGTTAGCTTGGAAAGTAAATGAGAAACTCATTCAAAAGCAAGGCAGTAAATTTAAATGAGAGGCCCCTGTAGTTGTTGCACATGGATCTCTTTAGGCTTATCCCAACTGCCAGCCTTGGAGGTAAAAGATACTTACTGCTGATAGTAGATGATTATACCAGATTCACATGGGTATTCTTCTTAAGCTATAAGGATGAAACCAGCTCTCAACTGGTCAGATTCTTCATACTGATAATGAATAAGAAGGGTGAGAAAATCAAGGTAATAAAAAGTGATCACGGAAGGGAGTTTGATTTCTCTGAGGTAGATCAGTTTTGAGTAGATAATAGTATTTATCATAACTTCTCAGCTCCAAGAACTTCGCAGCAAAATGGAGTGACTGAGAGAAAGAACAGAACGTTGATCGAGGCAGAAAGAACTCTTTTAGCAGTAGCTCGTCTCCCTGAGTACTTCTAGGCTGAAGCTGTCAACACTGCTTGCTATACTCAGAACAGATCCCTAATTCACTCTACGCTCAAGAAGACGCCCTACGAGGTGTAAAAAGGAAGAAAGCCAAACACCAGTTACTTCCATGTGTTTGGTTATGCATGTTATATCCTCAACAACAACAAGAGATACCTGACCAAGTTCCAACCCAAGTCAGACGAAAGGACATTCCTTGGATACTCTATGGAAAGTAAAGTCTATAGAGTGTTCAATAAGAATACATTGAGCGTTAAAGTCTCTATCCATGTTACCTTTAATGAAACTGCCTTAGGAGAACCAAGCAGAGATGTACAATTTGATGAGATCGCAGAGCAGGACCCATTGATCGCAGAGTAAGAGAACCCCACGATCGGAGAAGCTGAAGCTATAGAGCCAGACCCGACAATTGTAGTGTTAGACAAGGATATCGAAAAGTCATTAGTTCCTGAGATAGGAACTTTATGAATTAATGAAGCTGCAGAGTATGAACCTGATCTTGAAGGACTCAGACAAGAAGGCACAAGGATAGATGTTCCAGTTGAAAGCAAATAGGCAAAAGGTCACACCTAAGACTTGATTATTGGAGATCCAAATGCAAGAGTCAGGACAAGGTCGGCTACTCAAAATGAATGCTTCTTCCTAAGCTTTCTCTCTCAGATGGAGCCCAAGAAGATAGAAGAAGCTATGGAAGATTCAAGCTGGATTGAACCTATGCAAGAGGAGTTAAACCAGTTTGAAAGAAGCAAAGTTTGGAGGCCAGTCCCAAGACCAAAAAATCTTCCAGTCGTTGGCACTAAATGGGTATTCAGAAATAAGCTGGATGAAGATGGTGTGATCACAAGGAATAAAGATAGATTGGCAGCCAAAGGTTATTCGCAGGAAGAAAGGATCATCTATGATGAAACCTTTGCTCATGTTGCTACATTAGAAGCCATCAGAATGTTTTTAGCCTATGCAGCCCATATGAAGTTCAAAGTCTTCCAAATGGATGTTAAGAGTACATTTCTCAATGGAGAACTTCAAGAAGAGGGTTTAAAGCAAGCACCTAGGACATGGTATGAAACACTCACTAATTTTTTAATTAAAAATGGATTCACTAGAGGTAGAGTAGACACTACGCAGTTCCTTAAGAAGCACAATGATAAAACTCTATTAGTACAAATACATGTTGATGATATCATTTTTAGTTCTACTGATGAAAAGTTATGTGAGAGATTTGCTAAGCTAATGCAGAGTAAGTTCGAGATGAGCATGATGGGTGAGCTAAACTTCTTCCTTAGACTTTAAGTGAAGCAGACTGATGAAGGGATCTTCATCAACCAAGCCAAGTACATCAAAGATTTACTCAAGAAGTATGGTATAGAATCAGCCACACCACTAAAAACTCCTATGGCCTCTACAAGCAAGCTTGATAAGGATGAAAATGGTAAATGTATTGATATAACTCAATATAGATGTATGATAGGATCTCTCTTGTATTTAACTGCTAGTAGGCCAGATATTATGTTTGCTACTTATATTTATGTTAGGTTTCAAGTTAATCCTAAGGAATCTCATTTAGTTGTTGTTAAAAGGATTTTTAGATATCTCAAGAGTACTCCATATTTGGGACTGTGGTATCCCATGGAGTCTCTCTTTGATATAATAGGGTATTCAGATGTAGATTTTGTAAGATGAAAGATTGATAGGAAAAGCATCAGTGGTACATATCAAATGCTAGGGAATAGGTTTGTCTCATGGTTCAGCAAGAAGTAAAATTCAGTGTCAACTTCAACTGTAGAATCTAAGTACATTGCTGCTGGTAACTGTTATGCTCAAATTTTATGGATAAAGAATAAGCTGAATGACTATGGGTTTGATTTTAAATCTATTCCTATATTTTATGATAATACCAGTGTTATATCTATAACCCATAATCCTGTTATAGACACTTAAAATTTTGCATTTGTTATCTAACCATGACAGGAAGGGCAAAACATCATTTCACCCTGACGATAGGACATCCGAGCAAAGGATTGCAAGACCTAGAGCAAGCACACAAAGCTATCACGATGACCACCAAGCGACGAACTATGCAAGGCATGACGATTGGCCGACTAGCATCCACAAGAAGATACATTTCTGCTCTTTGCTTCTTCTTCTAGATCCAGAATTGGTTAAACTTCATGTCATGGTGTAGCTCCCAGAAAGAACTTTTCAGAATGGTATGGTACGTTTCCTAGTGATTCCCGGATTGAAAGTTATGAACATTTTAGCGCGTAACATGAAAACTGACATCATGACACGAAAACTGAGACATGTGGGCCCCACACTAGGCCAACCACAACCCTACTTGTAGCTAGCCGCAGGTGGACCTACAACTAGCCGCAGGTAGGCCTACGGCCAGGCCCGAAGCCTATAAAGGGTAGCTTTTAGTAGAATTTTAAATCGCCTGATAGCTAATTTGGGATATATCTACGATTAGATCCCGATTACATTATCTTTAGATCTATGGGAATCTAAATCTAGGAATCTCATTTCGCAATCTTAGATCCCTTCAGATGGACCATATTGATACGTACCAATTTGGGATATAATGTTGATTAGATCTTGATTACGTCATTACTTAGATCTATAGGATCTTGGATCTACGGATATCATTTCCTAAATTCTAGATTCCATCACTAGATCTCGTCAATACGTAATAATCCCGGCGATGTTGGCTTCGGTTGTTCGATCTACGGGTTAGGGTCTACGGGAGCCATTTCCTAAATCTTAACTTTCGTTTTTAAATCTTAATGTATTATTTATTGTCATTATAAATTATGTGAGCCTAGGAATGAAGTTAAGACCCTTAAACATCGTGTTTAACGAGAATGGATCGAATTTCCACTATGGACATAGTTGACGGTTGTAATATTTGTGATTCAATCATTTGTAAATGTAAATTCGGGCCTTAAAACGATATCAAGGGTTTCATCCCACGAAAATCGAATTTAAGTCCCCGTGATAGTGGATTTTATTATTGCAGGGTGCTTGGGGCTATTTAGACGGCTGACATGCCCATGGGTAGCTCCAATCCCATTTTGATGCTTGGTTGTATGTATTAACACAAAAAATGATTTTCGAACGAAACGACAAAGATCTTGTAAAATTGAATCTACCTAGGTTATTAGATTAATTCTAGGATAAATTGAAAGTAATAGAGAACCTCAATTCCTATTTGATGAAGGGCTTGTAAATCATATTTTCTCTAAAAAGTCACCCAAAATATTTGGTTAAATGAAACCTAAAAAATGAACCTTTTCCTTCAAGTCAAATCCTTCGTGCATAGGTTCAAAGAGGTTTAAACTTGATTTTAAGATAACGCACATGTCACGATTTGACCCTAAGAAGGCAACTTTTTAGGTTATTTCTTATCTTAGGCTTCATCCAACACCATCACATAAGCACACACGCACACACTTCGAAAGCATTCAAAGGAAAACATTAAGAAAGCGATAACCGTTTTTCACAGAAGTCGAGGGGTGCCTAACACCTTCCCCTCGCTTAAGCAAACCCCCGAACTCTATGAATCTCAGTTACAGACCAATTCTTCGGAGTCACATATGGACCATCTCGATTGCGAAAATTCTAAAATTCGGATGAGTTGGTACATCTATTTAAACGTCTACCAACTGGTGACTCTGGTTAATTGGCCCATAATTAAAATCAACCTTTCAAAACCCCATTGACATTTATGTCAATTTTTTTTTCCGAAAAATACCCTCAATATAATAATAAAAAAGGTAGAATCCAAAGCATTAGGCAAAGGAAAACTTTTCGACGTCGACATCCAAAAAATTTGAAAACTACTTATCTAGTTTTTATTTTTGTAATCGATGTGGAAACGACACGGGAGGCACAATAGGCATCTATTTGCCCCCTTTAGAACTCATAACTAGCTTTGCTTCCTTGTTTTCTTGTTCCTTTTCCGTATTGAATTCCTTTTCAACTACCCCATCATCTTCATGCAACTTCTTTATAGTTCCATCAACTGCCTCGATTAACTCTGTCCCACTTCGCAATGTAACAGTCTTGCAATGCTCTTCCTCATCTTTCTTGGAATTGATATCCATATTGTTAGGTACAGTGTCTTGAGGTCGATTATTTATGGCAAGCTGTCCCACTTGAATTTCCAAGTTTCGAATTGCCATATCCTAACTTGTCATCATCGTCTCATTTTGCGCAAATATTTAAAAAGCAACTCCTCCAAATTTAACTTTTTCTCCTGCTATGGTGGAGCTTGATTCTGGCATCCTGATGGGTTTGGTTGTCTAGGAGCAAAATTTTGGGGTTGATTGTTGTTGCTCCATGTGAAATTTGGTTAATTCCTTCATTCAGGATTGTAGTTGTTGGGATTGTTGCTACTTAGTTGTCGTTGATAATTTTTGACATATTGTACTTACTCCAAACTAATAGCACATCGTTCACTTAGATGATCACCATCACAAAGTTCACACACCATCGCTGTATTCTGAGTAGGTTGCACTCCTAAAGCATCTATCTTCTTTATCAGCGCAGCCATCTGTGCTACCAATGTCGTGACTGCGTCAAACTCAATAATACCTGTTGCCTTTGGTTAATTCATTCTTGCTGAAGGCCACTGGTAGTTATTTGCTCCCATCGTCTCTAATAGCTCATAAGCTTCATCAAAGTTCTTCCCCATTAAAGCTCCACCCACAGCTGCATCAATGTTGGTTCGTGTTGCACTAAATAACCAATTGTAAAATATCTTAACTTGCAACCACTTTGGAATACCATGATGTGGACACCTTCAGAGTAGCTCTTTGAATCTCTCCCAAGCTTCATACAGAGACTCAGAATCATGCTGAACAGACGATGTAATGTCATTCCTCAGCTTCGTAGTCTTAGCTGGTGGAAAGAATTTGGCTAAGAATTTATGTGCCAAATCATTCCAAGTAGTGATGGACCCTGCCGAAAGTGAATGTAACCAACTCTTCGCCTTATCACGGAGTGTGAAAGGGAAGAATCGGAGTCTAATTGCATCCTCGGTAACTCCGCCATACTTGAATATATCACAGATCTCCAAAAAGCTTATCAAATGATCATTCGGGTCATTGTTAAACAAACCCCCAAACTGTACCAAATTCTAAATCAACTGGATCGTACCTGGCTGTATCTCGAATATGTTCGCTTGAATTGTTGGCCTTCAAATGCTTGACTGGATCTCTGTTACTAACGACATAGCATAATCCCTCAACGACTTATGTTCTTCCACAGCCATGATCTCTAGATCTTGCATTTTCATACAAAAATCAAGAATGCCTACAAAAGAAACAAAAAAATTACGTTTAAACTAAGATCAAATTGATTGTAATTAATATTGGAAAAATTACTAGAATTATTCTCCGGCAACGACACCAAAAACTCGTTTGTCAAAATTGGTTAGAGACAATTTGCGTATAAGTATACACGATCAACAAGTAATATAGAATAAGTAAAGTATCTTTCTCACGAGGAATAAACTAATATTATTAACCAACTACTAATTTTATATCAATTTGATTTTATTTAAACAAATAAATCAAGGAGTGTCAACTATTAAATAAAAATTAAACTAATAGAGTTAACAAAGATTAATATCAAATGTAATGTCTAAGATTACAATTTCTCCCAATGCCTTACCTAAATCTCCTTACTCTCTCTTTTGATTAATTAACCATAACAAGTTGTTAACTAAAAATTTAAAGTTATTTACTAAATCTCTTCCGATGATTATGTGATACCCCCAAATCCGGGTACTTCAACTCCACAGATTTGGCGTTCACTATACCATACATTCAGGACTAACTACCCATGATAAATATAATATAATTAAACTGAATGAAACATCTTCCCACAAAAAGGGGTTACATCACAAATCTCTTGAATAAACAAATCCCAGGTTATCTAACCTCTATTACATCAATGCGGAATAAAAACATAAAATTAAATAAGTCTTGTTACAAATAAACATCAAATGAGCAACAGGTCTCTCGCTACTTCGGCATCTTGCCCTTGCCTTTACTCGTGGACGGTTCGTCCGATTTCTCAGTCTTAGCTGCAATGTTTTAGTGCAAGAATGAGCAAACAATTGCCCACAAGCATAATAACGATAACAATTGAATAATTAATGAAATAAATTTCAACTGAGGTATTGTAGTTCTCTAAATTCAATCAATAACCAATCGAGATAAGAAAGCTTAATAGGATACTTGGCTCAAGAACTGACTATAGAATTCAAGGTTTAAAATTGTATCTGAGGGTCACAAGACCTCGAACTATATCCTAGGTTAACAAGTATTTCTACGGTAACCTTTAACAGTTTTATAGACTATGGACCATCCATCTCGTACTCAGGGGGATCAGCCCTTTGTACAATGTATTGTGCACAAACATTTTAACGTTGTCGCGTAATTAATCCCCTATATTAGGGTTGCTCATCTCAGCTTAGCATCAGAATCCGTACCAAAAGGAACTTGGTTCGGAACAATTTTAAAATATTCTAAGTCTTTAAAATGCTCATCAACTAAGGACTAGCTGAATCAATTAGGGTTTGCTAGTCACTAAACATTTGATTCATCAATAAAGTTTGTACAATAGGAATTCTGTTCAAAATTTGAATAACAATCAATGATCGAACAATAAATGACTGAAGTGAATATAAACACTTGACATGATAACAACCTTGCTTGAATAATAATAAGCAAGGTATAAGCAAGGTTGATAAGCTTGCTCAATGAAAATAAACTTGCTTTAAAGGAAATAACAAGTTTAAGGGAGAAAAACTTGCCTCGTGCGTAGATTACAGATTTAAATTCACGTTCCTTAATCAACCTATACATTCTGATTATAAAATTATAACAATAATTAGTTACAGAATAATATATGTTTAAGTCTCCTTCTTATCCTATTTTATTATAACATCTCGATTGTCATTCGACAATCATCACATACTTGTTTAACAACCATCGTGGTATCTTATTAGTCACTTTATACCTTAATATAAGTTTTAAACTTGTTTATAGCATCATAGTAAAATCACAAAGAAAATAAAATTTTAAAATTTCAGCTACTGTTCCCTCGCCGGGGCGAGAATTTACTTAACAAAAATCTCGCCGGGGCGAAGATTCCCTTAACAATTATCTCGTCGGGGCGAGGATTTCCAGTTCATTTCTCTCGCCGGGGCGAGAGACTCGGCAGTCATCTCCTACAGCTCACGAACCAGTGAAATTCTAAGCCAAATTTTTCGAATTCTACCATCCAACACATAATTTAAACTTACCCAGACATCAAACATGTTATAAAACAATTATCCAACATATTTCTAACCAATCTAACCATTATAATACACTTAACCAACCAATTAGAACCCAAAAATTCACTGTTTAAACAAAATATTCATGTTTTAGCCATATCAATAAAATCAACCACTGTAAATCCATCTCTCAACCATTTTAATCCATTCTACTTGCATTCTTTTCGTTTTTCATTATATAATCATAATCAAATGTCAATTTACCGGTTAATATCCAAATTAAACATCAATTTTCATACATATATGCCATACATGAAATAAGACTCTGTAAAACCAAAAACTTCATTCTAAAACATGATTTCATGGTTAAACTCATTCAAATTAATTTATAACCATCATATAAACATCTACTTCATGTTTACTATCAATTACACCAAGCAATTCATGTATTTAGCAAATGAATTCTCCTACATGGAAATAACAATCATATATAGTGAAAAGAAAACTACTAACAAAATTTAAAAAGATTATACCTTCAAGCTATGTATGATTCCTTAGTTTACCCCTTCTTCTTGATTCTCTCAATTAACAAAACTCTCTTACTCTCAATTTTTAACAGAGAAATTCTTCTTTCTAAACTTCTTTGCTAAACTTTGTTTTTTTTAACAACTGATGAACTCTACTTTAACGTATATGCCTTCAATTAGTCAGTTAAAGAAAGCAAACGGTTAGGCCTTGTTTGGCAAACCCAAAGAAAATAATCTATTTTTACCAACCAAGGGTCACAAGGCCTTGTTTGGTTAAACTAAAATTAATCCTTTTCCATTTATTTTAATAATCCATCTTACTATATAGTTTTAATTGTCACACTTTTAATTTAATTAAACTTATTATTAAATAAATTCAATTAAACCTTACTAATGTAATTAATAATTCTATTTAGCCAATAACAATAACACCAAATAAATTATCTTATTCAAATAAATCCTTTATTCAAATAAATCATTTAATCATCTAATTTAATTATTAAATTAAATTAGAATAATCACATCAAATCACACTTAAATAACATTTAACATAAATTCTTTCACCATAACTTTATAAATTATTTATTTTACTCAATAAATAAATTAACAAAAATATTTATATAACTCAATAAATATTTTAATTTATTCACAAAAATCGCATTCGTTACATCCTTCCCTCCTTAAAAGGATTCTGTCCCCAGAATCACAATGCAATTAATTCGTCCGTTACATTCTTCCCTCCTTAGAAAGATTATGTCCCCAGAATCGCGATACAAAGATTAAACAAATAATTGGGGATAATTCTGAATCATTTTCTCTTCGAGTTCCCACGTAGCTTCTTCAACACTGTGGTTCCTCCAGATTACCTTAACAGAAGGTATCACTTTATTTCTGAGAACCTGCTCTTTTCTGTCCACTATCTGTACAGGTATCTCTTCATAGGATAAATCTTTCTCAAACTGTATTGGTTCATATTGTATTACATGTTTATAATCAGGCTTATACGATCGTAACACCGATACGTGGAAAACATTGTGAATGTGATCTAACTCGGTAGGTAAAGCTACCTCATAAGCTACCTCACCTACTTGTTTCAGCACCTCGAAGGGTCCAATAAATCGCGGACTGAGTTTACCCTTTTTACCAAATCTGATTTTTCCTTTTCAGGGAGATACTTTGAGAAACACAAAACTCCCGACTTCGAATTCGCGATTTTGACGATGCTGATTCGCATATTTCTTCTGCCTGTCTTGGGTAGCTAACAATCTTGCTCTTATCACCTTGACAATTTCAGCAGTTTGCTGTACTAACTCGGGTCCCAATAGGCGACGTTCACTTACTTCGTCCCAACATAACGGAGTTCTGCACTTCCTTCCATACAACGCTTCATATGGCGGCATTCCAATACTCACGTGATGACTATTGTTATAGGCAAACTCGACCAGAGGTAAATGATCATCCCAGTTGCCTTTAAAATCCATGACGCACGCCCGAAGCATATCCTCCAACGTTGGAATTATTCTTTCGCTCTGGCCATCGGTTTGAGGATGGTAGGCTGTACTCATTCTTAACTGCGTCCCCAAACAAGCTTGCAGACTCCTCCAAAATTTTGATGTGAAACGTGGATCTCTGTCCGACACAATTGATACTGGGACACCGTGCCTCGACATAATCTCCTTGACATATAATTTGGCCAGTTGATCCAGGGTGAATCTGATTTTGATCGGCAAGAAATGCGCTGATTTCGTCAATCTATCAACTATGACCCATATTGCGTCATAACCCTTCTGAGTAGTTGGAAGCCCTACCATAAAATCCATTGTGATATGCTCCCACTTCCATTCTGGTATCTCCAAGGGCTGTAACAAACCACTTGGTCGTTGATGCTCTGCTTTGACCCTCTGACAAGTGAGACAACTCGTAACACATTTAGCAACCCCTCTTTTCATATTTGGCTACCAGAAATATTGGCGAAGATCCTGGTACATCTTTGTACTTCCCGGGTGTATCGAAAATCTTGAACTATGAGCTTCGTTCAAAATCTCTTCTCTGATCTCCAGCACTGACGGAACCCAAATTCTGCCTTCAAACCTCAGCAACCTTTCGGTATCGATTTTGTATTTAAGCTCTTCTCCCTCAAGCACTCTTTTCCGTATCTTAACACATTCCTCATCCTGAAGTTGCGCTTCTTTCACTTTTTCCACTAAAGTTGGTTGGGTTTCCATCTGAAACAATTTTTCATTAGGCTCTGCCAGACCCTTCACCTCTAACTCTAATTTAGCCATTTCCGCTACAAGCTTCTCCTGAGCAGTTAATAAAAATAGTTTCTCCCGACCTTTCCTACTCAAAGCGTCAGCAACCACATTAGCCTTCCCCGGATGGTATAGAATTTCACAATCATAGTCTTTGATCAATTCTATCCATCTCCTCTACCGCATATTCAAATCCTTCTGTGTGAAAATATACTTCAGACTTTTATGGTCTATATATATTTCACACTTCTCTCCATAGAAATAGTGCCTCCAGATTTTCAAAGCAAACACCACAGCTGCTAACTCCAAATCATGGGTCGGATACCCTTTTTCATAGTCTTTTAGTTGGCGCGATGCATATGCAATAACCTTACCATTCTGCATAAGCACACAACCAAGTCCCTTATGCGATGCGTCGTTATATACCACAAAATTTCCTGTATCATCTGGCAAAGATAACACAGGTGTCGAGCTTAGTCTCTTCTTTAGTTCTTGGAAGCTCTCTTCGCACTTCTCCGTCCAAACGAACTTCACTGATTTTCTTGTTAAATTAATCAACGGAATGGCGATCCTGGAGAAATCTTGAATAAAACGCCTATAATAACCTGCCAAACCTAGGAAACTCCTCACTTCTGATGCTGTTTTCGGCTGATCCCAATTCATCACAGCTTCCACTTTAGCTGGATCCACCAAAATCCGGTCTTTATCGATAACATGCCCAAGGAATTGAACACGCTCCAACCAAAATTCGCACTTTGAAAATTTTGCATACAAAATCTCTTTCCTTAACACCTCCAATGTCACCTTTAAATGCTCCACGTGGTCTTCCTGAGTTTTGGAGTAAACCAAAATGTCGTCTATGAATACCACTACAAATTTATCCAGAAATGGTTTGAATACTCTATTCATTAAGTCCATAAACGCTGCAGGTGTGTTTGTTAAACCAAATGACATAACCAAAAACTCATAGTGACCATATCTAGTTCAAAACGCAGTCTTTGGTATGTCTTCTTTTCTCACCTTTAACTGATGGTACCCACTTCGCAGATCTATCTTTGAAAAATATCTTGCTCCCTTTAGTTGGTCAAACAGGTCATCGATCCTTGGCAACGGATACTTGTTTTTAATCGTGACCTTGATCAACTCTCTATAATCAATGCAGAGACGCATTGATCCATCCTTCTTCTTGACGAATAACACCGGCGCTCCCCACGGCGAAACGCTCGGTTGAATATACTTTTTATCCAGAAACTCTTGTAATTGCACCATCAACTCCTTCATTTCTATCGGAGCCATTCGGTATGGGGCTTTTGATATAGGGGTTGTACCCGGTGCTAAGTCAATTATAAACTCAATTTCCCTATCTGGCGGTAATCCTGGCAAATCATCAGGAAACACGTCTGTAAAATCCCTAACTACCGGTAACTCCTCCAGTTTTGCACCCACCTTTTGGGTATCGACTATATAGGCTAGATACCCTACACATCCTTGTCTCAACATCTTTCTGGCCTGCATCATCGTCAGACAACTCATTTGTCTAGGCGACTTACTGCCATAAAATACTACCTTCGACGGAGTCTGATGAGTAGGTTTTAACCTACGCGTTTGATATATCTTTTGGCTTATCCTTTACTTGTTTTTAAGTGTTTGGTAGCTTTTTACTTGTTTTGCATTGGTTTTGTAGGTCATGGCTGGTTGCAGGTTTGAAAAGAAGAAAATTGGCTGGGTGCAGGGCATTCTCGCCGGGGCAAGGATTTATGAGGTATGTTTCTCGCCGGGGCGGGAGTTCGCCGGGGGGAGAACTTTTGCCTTGAATTTCTCGCCGGGGCGAGAAAGCGGCAGATGGAAATCCTGATTTTGCTGGAATGCTGTTATTTTGGAAAGATAGAAGTGATCAAGGACTCTTACTATTAAACTTATTGAGGGACTAAAGGAGACTATAAATAGAAGATCAAGACTTGGATTTAGGGACACAGACTTATTCAGAGATTGAATTCCAGAGCTGAGCAAGGAGATTAGAAGACAAGTCAAGCATCGTGAGAAGTTCAGATTGGAGAGTTAGAGATTATACTGAGTTTTCTTTTAATCTTTATCCTCTGATTTGTAATTAATTATGATGACTTATTTTGGTATTCTAGTTTTTATTGTCAGTATGAACTAAATTCTTAATTAAGGCTACAATTGAACCAGTTATAATTATGAGTTGATTATCTATTTGATTTCAATTGTTCAAATTGATGGGAGTTGTCTATCTTATTTTATGCTTATTGATTAAGTGTTTGGCCAACAATTAGCAGGTTACTTTAGATGAATTCGGGAGATGAAATCTAGGGTTAGAACTGGATAAGATAGCGTGTATTCTTAATTATTGCATGTGTTGAATAATTGGATTTGTGAAGTAAATAGGAATATTGCTTTGCTGCATGTAACAATTGGAAATTGGAACTTAATGAATTTAATCTTTTAACTTTGCATAGGAATATAGTAGAGTTATTTGGATTAGATAGATTTATTTGATCACTTGGAAAAGGGCTTATAAATGCAATTGAATTTCTGTTAACAACTCCATTGAAAAGAATGATTGGAAGACATAGATAGATTGGTTTATGATAAATAACTGGGGATATTGTAGTCTTAATCATCTTAAATCTGAATTTCAACCTTTGAATTAATTGTCAGTGTTAGTATTTATTTAATTATTCTTTATCAAAAATCCCAAATTGTGACTGTTTAATAGAATAGGTATAATTTAGATTGGTAATTGGAGATTAAAAATATAGTAATTCCTGTGGGTTCAACACTCTCTCTTATCACTTTTATTACTTGTTGATCGTGTATACTTGCGCGTAATTGTCGATTGTAAAATCGGGCAACAAGTTTTTGGCGCCGTTGCCGGGGATTATTTGTGTTTATAATTTTCAATATCAGTTTAGTTAAGTCTGTTTTAGTTAAGCAAACTTATTTTTCTTTTGTTTCTTGTTCAGGTGACTTTTGATTCGTTTATGCAAACGCGATCAAAACAACCAGAACTCGTGCAGTGTGAGGATAATCTCGAGAACAAGCTTCGTCAGTTGAGAAAATTCTGTCAGGAGACATTTAAGAAAGAGAAAATGGCTAACGAAGAACAGAAATCATTGAGGGAAAATGCTATGCCTAAGATAGACGAGATCAAATCGAGCATCATGAGACCAGTCATCACTGCTAATTCCTTCGAAATCAAGCCGGGAACAATTCATATGCTTCAGAATGCGGTACAGTTTGGGGGTTTAGCCAACGATGATCCAAATGAACACTTAGTTAGTTTCCTGGAGATTTGTGATACCTTTAAATATCCCAATGTGACAAATGATGCAGTGAGATTACGTCTATTTCTGTTCACACTGAGAGATAAAGCAAAGAGCTGGTTGCACTCACTTCCGCCAGGGTCCATCACAACGTGGGATGATTTAGCTCAGAAATTCCTAGCGAAATTTTTCCCGCCAGCTAAGTCGGCTAAGTTGAGAAACGAGATTTCTACATTTTGGCAACAGCATGGAGAGTCACTATACGAGGCTTGGGAAAGGTTCAAGGAGTTATTAAGAAAATGTCCACATCATGGGCTACCAAAGTGGCTACAAGTTCAGACGTTCTACAATGGGCTGAATAATGACACTCGAACATGCATTGATACAGCTGCAGGAGGAGCACTTATGGATAAAAAGTTTGATGAAGCTTACACTTTGTTAGAGACTATGGCTGCAAATAATTATCAATGGCCGACTTCCAGATTGAATCAACAAAAGGTAGCTGGAGTTTTGGAAGTAGATGCGGTTACGGCACTAACAGCTCAGATGGCAGCCATGTCTAAGCAGATTGAAGCTTTGTCAGAATCGAAAGTCCAGCAAGTAGCCTATGTGTGTGAGCTTTGTGCAGGTGCGCATCCGACGGAGTATTGTGCCACTAATCCGGAATCGGTACAGTTCGTGGGGAGTTATAACAGACAGCAACAGCCATACCAGAATGCATATAATCCGGGGTGGAAGAATCATTCGGGTTTCTCATGGAGCAATAACACTCAGGTTCAAAATCCAGCTCCTAGAACTCAGAATCCCCTAGGTTTTCAGAACCAAGCTCCACAACATGCAGAAAGAAAGCCGAATTTAGAAGAATCGTTGGCAAGGTTTATCACCGCATCTGAGAAAAGAATGAATGATCAAGATAAGTTGCTAACTCAGGTAGATTTGAATGTGAAGAGCCAGGCAGTGTCAATTAGGAACTTGGAAAATCAGTTGGGACAGTTGGCTCAAGTCTTAAATACTCGACCACAAGGAGCACTTCCAAGCAATACAGAGGTTAACCCAAGAATGGAAGGAAAGGAACATTGCATGGCTGTCACCTTAAGGAGTGGTAAAGAGCTGCCTGATGCAGTTAAAGGAAATTCTAAACCAAAAACAGTTGTGGAGAATGAGGATGAGGAAGCCCCGGTGAAAAGTAAAGTGAATGAATCAGAAAAGGTGAAGGATACAGGTTCGGAGGTAAAGTCAAAGGAACTCAAGCCAGATAGTGTAGTGACTCCCATACCATTCCCTCAAAGATTGCAGAAAGCCAAGCTAGACGAGCAATTTTCCAGATTTTTGGATGTTTTCAAGAAACTACACATTAATATACCGTTCGCAGAAGCCCTGGAACAGATGCCCAGCTATGCAAAGTTTATGAAGGATGTTTTGTCAAAGAAAAGGAAATTGGGTGAATTCAAAACGGTGGCACTTACCGAAGAGTGCAGTGCAATTCTGCAAAACAAGCTGCCACCTAAACTACAGGATCCAGGAAGCTTCACTATCCCTTGTGTAATTGGTAACCAGTTCTCGGGAATGACATTGTGTGACTTAGGAGCTAGTATCAACTTAATGCCATTATCAGTTTACACTCAACTTGGGCTAAAGGCACCAAAACCAACGAACATCAGCTTGCAGTTGGCAGACAAATCAGTGACATATCCGAGGGGTATCGTGGAAGATATTTTGGTTAAAGTCGATAAATTCATCTTCCCGGCTGATTTCATTATTTTGGATTACGAAGAGGATAAGGAGATTCCCATCATTCTAGGTCATCCATTCTTAGCAACAGGGAGAACGTTGATAGATGTACAAAAATGTGAATTAACAATGAGAGTGCAAGATCAGGAAGTCACCTTTAATGTGTTTAAATCGATGAAATTCCCTAAGGAGGGCGAGGAATGCTTACGGATAGACCTGCTTGATGAAATCGTGAATAAATAAACCAGGGCAATTATTATTGAAGATCCATTAGAAGCTGCTCTGGTTGGGATAGAGACTTTTGATGATCCAGATGAGTGGGATTATGTCAAGGTTCTAGACTCATTACCTATTCCTCGGAAATTTAGCAGGCAATTTGATGTACTTGACCAGCCGCACGAAGGAGGAAAGAGGTCCAAACCGTCAGTATAAGAGCCACATGTGCTTGAGCTTAAACCTCTTCCATCTCATCTACGGTATGCTTACTTGGGAGACTCGAACACACTACCAGTAATAGTTTCTGCGCATTTGAATGAATCTCAAGAAGAAAAACTATTAAGGGTTTTGCGTGAGTATAAAACAGCAATTGAGTGGACAATAGTAGACATCAAGGGAATCAGTCCGTCGTTTTGCATGCATAAAATTCTGCTTGAAGAAGGAGCAAAACCGGTCATTGAGCAACAAAGAAGATTGAATCCGATTATGAAAGACGTGGTGAAGAAGGAAATTATTAAGTGGTTAGACGCCGGTATTATCTATCCAATTTCAGATAGTACTTGGGTAAGTCCCGTATAATGTGTGCCTAAGAAGGGAGGAATGACAATGGTTGAGAACAAAAACAATGAACTCATTCCTACAAGAACGGTTACAGGTTGGAGAGTGTGTATGGATTACTGCAAGTTGAACAAAGCTACGTGCAAGGATCACTTTCCTTTGCCATTTATTGATCAGATGTTGGATAGGTTGTCCGGTCATCAGTTCTATTGCCTTCTTGATGGATACTCAGGATATAACCAGATAGTGATAGCTCCGGAGGATCAAGAGAAAACAACTTTTACATGTCCGTATGGAACGTTTGCATTCCGGAGAATGTCTTTCGGGTTATGTAATGCACCGGCTACATTCCAGCGATGCATGATGGCTATCTTCTCGGATATGGTTGAGCAGAATTTGGAGGTATTTGTGGATGACTTCTCTGTATTCGGTGATAGTTTTGACTTGTGTCTTAATAATCTCATCTTAGTACTGAAGCGTTGTGTGGAGACGAATTTGGTGCTTAATTGGGAAAAGTGCCAATTTATGGTGCGAGAAGGGATTATTCTGGGGCACAAAGTATCCGATGCAGGTCTAGAGGTGGATAGGGAAAAGATTGAAACCATTGAAAAGCTACCTCCACCGACATCTGTAAAAGGCACTAGAAGTTTTCTCAGACATGCAGGATTCTACCGTCGATTCATCAAGGATTTCTCAAAAATTTCAAAACCATTGTGTTCACTCCTTGAGAAAGATGTTCCCTTTAAGATGGATCAAGCTTGCATCGAAGCCTTTGAAGTGCTAAAAAAGAAGTTAATTACAGCACCGATCATAGTTGCTCCCGATTGGACTTTGCCTTTTGAGTTGATGTGTGACGCAAGTGATTATGCAGTAGGAGCTGTGCTGGGTCAACGAAGGGATAAGGTTTTTCACACCATCTACTACTCAAGTAAGACACTCACAGAAGCTCAATTGAATTATACTACTACAGAGAAAGAGTTTCTTGCAGTAGTATTTACCTTTGACAAGTTTCGAGCATATCTGATTGGAACCAAGGTGATTGTCTACACTGATCATGCAGCTATCAAATACTTGATTGCAAAGAAGGATGCCAAACCTAGGTTGATTCGATGGGTCCTCTTGTTGTAAGAATTTGACTTGGAGATTCGAGATAGAAAAGGTACGGAGAATCAAGTGGCTGATCATCTTTCAAGGTTAGAGAATGCCGACATGAAGAAAAAGAATGATGTGGTAATCAATGAGTCGTTTCCAGATGAACAATTGTTTGGTATCAACACCGAAGTCCCTTGGTATGCTGATTATGTGAACTTTCTAGTCAGTAATGTTCTTCCGCAAGATTTCACTTCTCAACAAAGAAAGAAATTTCTCCATGATGTCAAGCAATACTTTTGGGATGAGCCATTCCTCTTCAAAACTTGTGCGGATCAGATGATAAGACGTTGTGTGCCACAGGTAGAAATGGAGAGCATCTTGACTCATTGTCATTCATCAGATTATGGAGGCCATTATGGAGGAGAAAGAACTGCAGCCAAGGTCTTACAATCGGGCTTTTTCTGGCCTTCGTTGTTCAAGGACGCCCATCTCTTTGTGCTTAAGTGTGATAGATGTCAACGGGTTGGAAATATCTCGAAGCGGCACGAAATGCCTCTCAACACCATCCTTGAGGTTGAACTATTTGATGTTTGGGGTATTGACTTTATGGGGCCGTTTCCGTCATCATTCAGCAATCAATACATACTTTGGTGGTGGATTACGTGTCAAAATGGGTCAAAGCACTTGCATTACCCACTAATGATGCCAAAGTGGTTCTACGGTTCCTGCACAAGAATATCTTTACTAGATTCGGTACACCAAGAGCCATAATCAGTGACGAAGGTACTCATTTTTGTAACAAGCAGTTCACTAAGTTGTTAGCTAAATACGGAGTCAAACACTGGATTGCTACAGCTTATCATCCCCAAACGAATGGCCAAGCAGAGGTATCGAATCGGGAAATTAAGCAAATTCTGGAGAAAGTGGTAAACCCAACTCGTAAGGACTGGGCAATGAAACTAGACGATGCTTTATGGGCGTATCGCACTGCTTATAAGAATCCCATCGGAATGTCGCCGTATCGTATGGTTTATGGGAAAGCATGTCATTTACCGGTCGAACTTGAGCATAAGGCCTATTGGGCAATTCAAAAGTTGAACCTTGATCTTCAAGCCGCTGGTGCGAAAAGGTTGCTCCAATTGAACGAGATGGAGGAGTTTCGCCATCATGCCTATGAGAATGCCAAGCTGTACAAAGAAAAAGTCAAAAAGTGGCATGACAAACGGATTGTGGATCGAAAGTTTGAACCGGGACAAGCTGTGCTGTTGTTTAATTCCAGGATGCGGTTATTTCCTGGGAAGCTGAAGTCTAGATGGTCAGGCCCTTTCATTATCACTACTGTAGGATCTCATGGGGCAATTGAAGTAGAAGAGCCGGATTCAAAGCGCACATTCAAAGTCAACGGTCAACGACTCAAACATTATTGGGGAGGCGATGTGGATCGACAAGTATCAGTGATTCACCTTTCTGTTCCCGATCAAGCTGAAGCCTAATACTGCTGAGAAAGTCGGGCTGACGACTATAAACCAAGCGCTTGATGGGAGGCAACCCAATCATGATATTTTATTGCTTTCATAGAATTAGTTTCATTAAAAAAAATTTTTAGGAGTAGTTTATGTGTTTTTGTTTGAATTTGGTCTTCAATCTTTCGTGTTTAATTCATTTATGTGGTGTTATTGAAACAGGGATACAATCTATGGGAATGATTTAGAAGGAAGTAACATGTTCATTGGGATCGTACAAGAGAGGACAAGCGGATCAAGAGGAAAAAGCAGAAAAATTTTCAAGTCTGAGGATTCTCGCCCCGGCGAGAAAATTGCACTAAGGTTTCTCGCCCCGGCGAGAACCTCTCTGTTGAAGCGCGCCCCGGCCTGGATTTTTCTCGCCCCAGCCCCAACCTCTCTGCCACTTCTCGCCCCGGCGAGGTTCACAAGCCTATTTTCTCGCCCCGGCGAGAATCGCGGAATCAGTTTTTAAAATCCGATTCTAATTTGATTTTTAACATTCCAACTCCCATGCAACTTCTCCAAAACAATATTTCTCCTTCTCTAAGACCGACCCAACCCAAATCCTTCCTATTTCTCTTCGAATTTCCTTCTAATTTCTTTCCATACTTGAAATCCTACGCAAACCCTAAATCATACCACTATAAAAACAAACCCTAGCCTCTGTCTAATCCATCTCTCATTCATTAAAAGGAATACTCTGTGGTTTTCAAGGTTTCTATTTGCTTTATTATTGCATGCAAGTATTCTAGGGTTTACTCCTCAGATCTATTCCATTGGATTGTGTTTCTATCACTTCGGAGTTAGAAAAGTTGGAGTTTGGGGGGAATTGTGCCTGCATAACAGATTGTAGTGTTTGGGTTGTTTGTCAAAAGATCAATCATGGCTCTAAAGAGGCAACGTGGTGAAGGATCATCGTCTACCCCATCCAGGGCCTTTGATCGAAGAAAGTTTGTCAGTGCAAAGGCAGCTATCAGATATGAAACGTATACATCGGGTAAAGCTCTAACTCCCGAGCGCGGTCTCACGCCTGACGAGGTGGTTGATGAGGAGATGATGCATCAGATAGTCGAGAGGGGATGGGAGACATTCACTGCCCATCCGGAGCCTGCATGTATAGCTATAGTCAAGGAGTTTTACGCTAATGCAGAGGACACGGCTACATGCGAGGTTACAGTCCGAGGGAAGATAATGTCCTTCAGTGCCCAAACGATCAATGAGTATTACAACTTGAGGCCTGATTTACGTTGCAGATACACTCGATTCCTTGGGGAGGGGCCCAATGTGGAGAAGGTAGTTACTGACTTATGCAGGCCTGGGACGACATGGATATCTAAAGGGCCACGTGTTGCACCTATGTTTCATAGCAAGGACTTGAGTCAGTATGGTAAGGTCTGGTATGCCTTCCTTTCAGCTAAACTGATGCCATCACAGCACGTGAGTGATGTTCCCAGGGAGAAAGCTTTATTGTTATATGCTATTGTGACGGGGATTGAGATCAATGTGGGTCAGTTGATTGAAGCGTCGATTCGTCGCACTATACGAACTTTGCATAGTCAGGGTGGTTTGCCACACCCTTCGTTGATATGTGGATTGTGTCTTCGTGTGGGAGTTTGTTGGGGAGCTGAGGAGGCTTTGCAGCAGCCCTTACTACTTTTGGATCACCGTTTGATTGCACGTTATAAGGAATGGGAAGGCGGTGAGTCCCATCCTCGTGGTATGGGTTACATAGTTCATTCTCCTCCCGCTGAAAAAGCACATGAGTCTGATGATGATGAGGGAGCAGGTCCTTCGGAAGGTCCTTCCACTTCTACTGGGCCACAGAAAGCCAAGTTCAGCCTCCAGTTTCGAGAGTTGCAGCGTCTTATTGATTCTCATCATAAGACCATATTGAGGCAGAACCAGTGATTGGCGGATCGGCAGGAGCATATGTATGCGTACCAGCAGAGTTGCACCCATACCATGGCGAACATGTACTCCAATATGCAGCCGATGATGGATCCTGTTCAGTTTCCCGTAGCCCAGCCATTGCCAGTTTTTCCACCACCGTCCCCAAATGACGATGATGAGTTCGAGCCTACTGCTTGAACTGCTAGGGGAGTCCTCTATTCTTAACTTTCTTTATTTTTCGCACAATGAGGACATTGTTTCGTTTGAGTTTGGGGGGGTGTGTTTGCATAATTGCATGTTTCGCTGCCTCATTTGAATCTGTAGTTTTAGTTGCATGAGTGTCATTGTGGCGTAGTTTTTATTCAGTTATATTTAGTTATATTTATGAAAAAAAAACAATAAAAAATAAATAAAAAAAATTTAGTAGTATAGGATCATATGTTATTGCATTTAGAGGTATTCAAGCAATGTATTGATGGAAGTCATTTAGGGATGGCCAATGATGAAATTTGATTAGTTCTACTATAGTTTAATGGGATGGATACTTATTGCTAAATCTTGAGTTTAACTGTTGTAGTTGTGGTTATTTGAGACCCTTGGTTTTTACTTGTTCACGAATGTGTATTAAAGTAATTAGGAGTTGGTTCTTCTTTGGTGTATTACATGCTCATATGTAGATATAGACTGTTATCACTTGTTGGATCTTTCAAAAAAAAAAGAAAGAAAGAAAACTGAGAAAAAAAAAATAAAAAAAAAATTTGAATAAATACTGCTTCGATGTCTGTCTAAGTGCAAGAAAACTATGAATTAATGAATATAGACAGATAAGAGCAGGTCTTGACTAAGTTTGTCTTTGTGGCCGGTGTCATTTGAATGAGTATACCCTTAGGAGATGTCTTTACACTCAGCGCCCTAAAATCGTCTGGTTTGGGAGTCGTTGGTTGAAAGTTCGCTACACGGGTGGCACTGAATAGCCTAATAAAGATGAACATTGCACTAATCGGGATATATGACGAGATGGAGCGTAAAACGCACTCGTTAAAGAAAAAGAGGGAAAAATGAGAAGGCAAGTGAATAGCAGTTGAGCTTAAAAGTAAAATCTGTGAATTTGTCTCTTTTTGAGCATTGTGATACTTAGAGTTGGATTCATACCCTGATTGGTTTAATATATGTTGCATACTTATGGAAGGGTTGAGAGTGATTCATAATTGCTAATCGTTGGCTTTTGGATGGTGTGAGGTTAAAATTCTGTTGAACTGGTAGTTACTGATTTCTGAGGCCGGATTTTTATGATGTCTATTGATTAATTGCTTGAGTATGGTTAGTCATGCATGTGCATTCATGTAGTAGCTAGTTTAGTTGTGGTTTTGCTTTGTTTTGTGCTTTGCTTGAGGGCAAGCAAAGTTTTGAGTTTGGGGGTATTTGATGAGTAGGTTTTAACCTACGCGTTTGATATATCTTTTGGCTTATCCTTTACTTGTTTTTAAGTGTTTGGTAGCTTTTTACTTGTTTTGTATTGGTTTTGTAGGTCATGGCTGGTTGCAGGTTTGAAAAGAAGAAAATTGGCTGGGTGCAGGGCATTCTCGTCGGGGCGAGGATTTATGAGGTATGTTTCTCGCCGGGGCGGGAGTTCGCCGGGGGGAGAACTTTTGCCTTGAATTTCTCGCCGGGGCGAGAAAGCGGCAGATGGAAATCCTGATTTTGCTGGAATGTTGTTATTTTGGAAAGATAGAAGTGATCAAGGACTCTTGCTATTAAACTTATTGAGGGACTAAAGGAGACTATAAATAGAAGATCAAGACTTGGATTTAGGGACACAGACTTATTCAGAGATTGAATTCCAGAGCTGAGCAAGGAGATTGGAAGACAAGTCAAGCATCGTGAGAAGTTCAGATTGGAGAGTTAGAGATTATACTGAGTTTTCTTTTAATCTTTATCCTCTGATTTGTAATTAATTATGATGACTTATTTTGGTATTCTAGTTTTTATTGTCAGTATGAACTAAATTCTTAATTAAGGCTACAATTGAACCAGTTATAATTATGAGTTAATTATCTATTTGATTTCAATTGTTCAAATTGATGGGAGTTGTCTATCTTATTTTATGCTTATTGATTAAGTGTTTGGCCAACAATTAGCGGGTTACTTTAGATGAATTCGGGAGATGAAATCTAGGGTTAGAACTTGATAAGATAGCGTGTATTCTTAATTATTGCATGTGTTGAATAATTGGATTTGTGAAGTAAATAGGAATATTGCTTTGCTGCATGTAACAATTGGAAATTGGAACTTAATGAATTTAATCTTTTAACTTTGCATAGGAATATAGTAGAGTTATTTGGATTAGATAGATTTATTTGATCACTTGGAAAAGGGCTTATAAATGCAATTGAATTTCTGTTAACAACTCCATTAAAATGAATGATTGGAAGACATAGATAGATTGGTTTATGATAAATAACTGGGGATATTGTAGTCTTAATCATCTTAAATCTGAATTTCAACCTTTGAATTAATTGTCAGTGTTACTATTTATTTAATTATTCTTTATCAAAAATCCCAAATTGTGATTGTTTAATAGAATAGGTATAATTTAGATTGGTAATTGGAGATTAAAAATATAGTAATTCCTGTGGATTCGACACTCTCTCTTATCACTTTATTACTTGTTGATCGTGTATACTTGCGCGTAATTGTCGATTGTAAAATCGGGCAACAGAGTCTTAAGATTCACACACTTCTTTTGACAGTCAATAACTGCCCCATGGTTAAACAACCAATCCATTTCCAGAATGACATCAAACTCCCCAAGACGAATTGGGATCAAGTTTACTGTCATCACATGACCTTTAATATCTACCTGACAGTTTTTGTGGACAAACTTAACAGGAATCACTTCCCTATTCGCAATTTCTATATTCATAGGGTAATCTAACTCTTCTTGAGGTAACTCTAATTTTCTAGCAAAATCATCGGATATAAATGAACAAGTAGCACCCGAATCAAATAATACGTAAGCATTTACACTATTGACCGGAATGAGACTTGACACTACATCCTTTGACTGCACAGCATCCTGCACTGTCATGTTGAATGTTCGAGCGGTAGGTCGATTAGGCTGCGTCGGTCCTGTGATAGTCAGATTGCCACCACTGTTGTTCCCCTTACCTGCACTAGCTCCACCTGTAGCTTTCTTAGAGCAATCCCGAGCAAAGTGATCCTTCGACCCGCAAATAAAACATGTGACCTTCTTTGGACTAGGGCAATTCAGTGCGATATGACCCTCCTGTCCGCAGTTAAAGCACACTCTCTTGCCCTTCAAGCAAACACCCACATGGCTCTTTCCGCAGTTACTGCATACCTCCACCTTCTTTTTCTGACTTCCCTGCTGGCTGCCACCAGAGTTACTATCACTCCACTTTCTCTTTTGATTGTTGCCACCATGGCTAGCACTTACTTTATTATCATTCTCACTCTTCTTTTTCTTCTGCTTTTGATTGTATTTAGACAGAGCATCACTCCCTTCTTCAGCGATAATCGCCTTTTCTAACACTGCCGCAAATGAATTCAGTTGAAACATTGAAACTCGGCTATACAACCAGTGCTTCAGTCCTTGCTCAAACCTTCTCGCCTTTCGCTCATCCGTGTTGACCTGATATGGCGCAAACCTCGCCAACTCATTGAATTTTGTAGCATACTCAGGTACCGTCATGGTACCTTGCTTCAACTCTAGAAACTGCACCTTCATTTGATTCTGCGCGCTGGCCGGAAAATAGGTCTCGAAAAATATTTCTTTAAATCGCTCCCACGGTATTATGCCTTGTCCACCTCGAGTTTTATTAGCTTGCCACCAGTAGCTTGCTTCTGATTTGAGCATAAATGTTGCAAATGCAGTCTTCTGGTTCTCGTTGACCCTAGCAACATCAAATACTTTCTCCATCTCCATGACCCAGGTTTGTGCCTTGATTGGATTTATAGACCCTTGAAATTTTGGGGGTCCAACAGCCTTGAAGTCTTTAAAAGTCATGGCCTAAGCTTGGGGTTGATTTGCAAATGCTCCCGTTAGCAAATTTACCAGCTGCTGCATTGGATTAACGTTGACTTCTTCGTTGTTATTGGTGGATCCCTCAGGGGTCTGTTGACGGGTTTGTCTTCTTGGCGGCATTTTACTGTTAAGAATTCGCGTTATTAGATTATTATTCAATTACTTAAACATTTAAGTCTTAACTTAAACATTTATAAACATCACTTAACACATAGCACATCTGATAAACTTTCGCATTTTTATTTATTTAATGCTCAAAACATAATAAAAATAGCATCATAGTTATTTACATCATCTATCCTGAAATCGTAAAGTTCCAGGACTACATCATTATTCTATCCCGTTATATACAACTGGGATTTACAACTTATTAACTTCATAGATTATCATACTAGCACCTCTAATCTTAATCTACGATGACATCCCACGTCGCACAGCTTCCTCGCGTTCCTGCTCCATAATACGAGTCACCATCCTTCGTCCCATTATATCTGGATGACGATGAACTCGATCCTGAGCTCTAGCTACCATGGTGTGAAAAATATACTCCATCTCATTAATCTTGGCCTTCTTTGACCGCACCTCACATTCAACATGATCTGCGCGATTAGCCTCCCTCAGCCAAGCGTCTTCAGCTCTAGCCCGCTTAGCTGTCTCCTCTTTCAATTCATCTCGTACAATTTCATTCCTAGCCAATAACCAGCCTCGTCGGTACTCAGACTGAGCTAGTCTCTGCTCGACCTCTGCAAGACGTGATGAAAGGTCTTGGATCTCGACATCCTTCTGCTCTAGAGCGACTTGACAATCCACAACTTGATTTTCTAACTCCTCCTTTTGACTCTCTTTATGAACCAGCTTCCACTCCACGTCCCCAAGACGTATATCGAGCTCCTCAATCTCACTGTTCTTCTGCTCCAAGACAGTCTGTCGCTCAGCCAGCTGCCCCTCTAACTCCTCCACTCTATCTTGCAACTCTATGTTGCGATCATACACCTGCTCGTACATCTGAACACCTAAGGAAGATAGTGGTATCTCCTCAGGGTCTTCCTCCTCCTCAACCTCCTCCGGATCCTCCTCAGGATCAGTCTCAGGCTCGTACTCGGGACCTACAACTGTGATCAATGGGGATGGCTCCCTCTGCACTAGCTGCTCCCGAACTACATGAATATCCCAGGGCTCCTCCTCCCTAGCCTGGCTGGGTTCTCCTCTATCAGTCATCCTACCACCAAAATTTCAAGTTTTAATTACTACTCGATACTACTCGCGAGCACATAAGTTTGTTATCAAATAAGCACATAACACATAATCATTTTATTGTCTTTTATGAATTTCCGTAATTCATTCCTTAGAACTCGATAAGAGTTTATCACCACTATATTCTCTATCTTCTAAAAGGCTACTACCCTAAGGTTTTCCCCACCTAAAGGTTCATAACCTATCAGCTCGGATACCAACCTGTGACACCCCTAAATCCGGGTACTTCAACTCCACAGATTTGGCGTTCACTATACCATACATTCAGGACTAACTACCCATGATAAATATAATATAATTAAACTGAATGAAACATCTTCCCACAAAAAGGGGTTACATCACAAATCTCTTGAATAAACAAATCCCAGGTTATCTAACCTCTATTACATCAATGCGGAATAAAAACATAAAATTAAATAAGTCTTGTTACAAATAAACATCAAATGAGCAACAGGTCTTTCGCTACTTCGGCATCTTGCCCTTGCCTTTACTCGTGGACGGCTCGTCCGATTTCTCTGTCTTAGCTGCAATGTTTTAGTGCAAGAGTGAGCAAACAATTGCCCACAAGCATAATAATGATAACAATTGAATAATTAATGAAATAAATTTCAACTGAGGTATTGTAGTTCTCTAAATTCAATCAATAACTAATCGAAATAAGAAAGCTTAATAGGATACTTGGCTCAAGAACTGATTATAGAATTCAAGGTTTAAAATTGTATCTGAGGGTCACAAGACCTCGAACTATGTCCTAGGTTAACAAGTATTTCTACCGTAACCTTTAACAGTCTTATAGACTATGGACCATCCATCTCGTACTCAGGGGGATCAACCCTTTGTACAATGTATTGTGCACAAACATTTTAACGTTGTCGCGTAATTAATCCCCTATATTAGGGTTGTTCATCTCAGCTTAGCATCAGAATCCGTACCAAAAGGAACTTGGTTCGGAACAATTTTAAAATATTCTAAGTCTTTAAAACGCTCATCAACTAAGGACTAGCTGAATCAATTAGGGTTTGCTAGTCACTAAACATTTGATTCATCAATAAAGTTTGTACAATAGGAATTCTGTTCAAAGTTTGAATAACAATCAATGATCGAACAATAAATGACTGAAGTGAATATAAACACTTGACATGATAACAACCTTGCTTGAATAATAATAAGCAAGGTATAAGCAAGGTTGATAAGCTTGCTCAATGAAAATAAACTTGCTTTAAAGGAAATAACAAGTTTAAGGGAGAAAAACTTGCCTCGTGCGTAGATTACAGATTTAAATTCACGTTCCTTAATCAACCTATACATTCCGATTATAAAATTGTAACAATAATTAGTTACAGAATAATATATGTTTAAGTCTCGTTCTTATCCTATTTTATTATAACATCTCGATTGTCAATCTTATTAGTCACTTTATACCTTAATATAAGTTTTAAACTTGTTTATAGCATCATAGTAAAATCACAAAGAAAATAAAATTTTAAAATTTCAGCTACTGTTCCCTCGCCGGGGCGAGAATTTACTTAACAAAAATCTCGCCGGGGCGAAGATTCCCTTAACAATTATCTCGCTGGGGCGAGACTTCGTCGGGGCGAGGATTTCCAGTTCATTTCTCTCGCCGGGGCGAGAGACTCGGCAGTCATCTCCTACAACTCGCAAACCAGTGAAATCCTAAGCCAAATTTTTCGAATTCTACCATCCAACACATAATTTAAACTTACCCAGACATCAAACATGTTATAAAACAATTATCCAACATATTTCTAACCAATCTAACCATTATAACACACTTAACCAACCAATTAGAACCCAAAAATTCACTGTTTAAACAAAATATTCATGTTTTAGCCATATCAATAAAATCAACCAGTGTAAATCCATCTCTCAACCATTTTAATCTATTCTACTTGCATTCTTTTCGTTTTTCATTATATAATCATAATCAAATGTCAATTTACCGGTTAATATCTAAATTAAACATCAATTTTCATACATATATGCCATACATGAAATAAGACTCTGTAAAACCAAAAACTTCATTCTAAAACATGATTTCGTGGATAAACTCATTCAAATTAATTTATAACCATCATATAAACATCTAATACATGTTAACTATCAATTACACCAAGCAATTCATGTATTTAGCAAATGAATTCTCCTACATGGAAATAAAAATCATATACAGTGAAAAGAAAACTACTAACAAAATTTAAAAGAGATTATACCTTCAAGCTATGCATGATTTCTTAGTTTACCCCCTTCTTCTTGATTCTCTCAATTAACAAAACTCTCTTACTCTCAATTTTTAACAGAGAAATTCTTCTTTCTAAACTTCTTTGCTAAACTCTATTTTTTTTTAACAACTGATGAAGTCTACTTTAACGTATATGCCTTCAATTAGTTAGTTAAAGAAAGCAAAAGGATAGGCCTTGTTTGGCAAACCCAAAGAAAATAATCTATTTTTACCAACCAAGGGTCACAAAGCCTTGTTTGGTTAAACTAAAATTAATCCTTTTCCATTTATTTTAATAATCCATCTTACTATATAGTTTTAATTGTCACACTTTTAATTTAATTAAACTTATTATTAAATAAATTCAATTAAACCTTACTAATTTAATTAATAATTCTATTTAACCAATAACAATAACACCAAATAAATTATCTTATTCAAATAAATCATTTATTCAAATAAATCATTTAATCATCTAATTTAATTATTAAATTAAATTAGAATAATCACATCAAATCACACTTAAATAACATTTAACATAAATTCTTTCACCATAACTTTATAAATTATTTATTTTACTCAATAAATAAATTAACAAAAATATTTATATAACTCATAAATATTTTAATTTATTCACAAAAATCGCATTCGTTACATCCTTCCCTCCTTAAAAGGATTCTGTCCCCAGAATCACAATACAATTAATTCGTCCGTTACAGATTAGATAAAAATATCTATCCTAATTAATCCACTATATTCCTATGTGAAATAATTAAGAATAAATTCATTAAACATAGATTCTCATACGAGTTACATATGGTATATAGATATATTCCTATCCCATACACAAATCATGTTATTTAATCTTAAGAAGAATAATCATGACACGTGTTATCATATCCAGATCTTAACCCTAGATTCTATTTTCCAATTTCAACTAGAATATCAAATTAATTGCTAGCTAAACAATTATATCATGAAGTACAAAATATGATAAACAACTTGCATATGATCAATAATAATCAAAATGAGAGTAATTCACTTTAAACTACTCATTGGGTTACATTGTAATCTCAAACGAAATTTAGTTCATATCATTGAAAGGAAACATCATTGTAACATTCATAAACATCCTTGAATTACAAAAAAAAAAATCAAAGGGAAATAGATAGAGAGTAAATTTGTGTAATAGCTTCAATTCCTACACTTCGCCTTCAATCTCCGTTCTTTTTCGCGTATTCTCTTCCACGATCTCTGGAAATTAAACTCTGCTTGGTAGTAATAATGGTATGCTATATGTATTACGATCAGCCATCCAGCATATAAAATAAGTCTCTGCAGCTTCCATATGCACAATCCGAGTTAAACTCCATTTAGTACAGCATCCCAATTGAAATAGGATTGCACAACAGCTGACCAACCAAACCCACGCGCACAGCACCAGCCGCAACCCTACTCAGTAGTTCTGCAACGTTGCCTTACTAGGCATCGTTGCAGACGCAGTGCTTAAAACCAATGTCGCAACGCTGGTAGCCTTTGCGCCCGACACGCGCGCCTATGCGTACCAACCTGCCTCGCATACTTCGCCATCGACACGCCGTGCCATCTTACCTCGATACGCCTATACTTGCTAACACCCGATGCATGCCAACCACCAAATGTTATGTTTCACTAAATATTCATGACTAATATTTCATCTTTTGACGTTCCAAACACCATTTCGAGCTTAATTCCATTTCCTATATAAAAACACTAAAATGCATAAAACTGAACCAAAAATACTTAAAAACTCACAATATCATCAAGCTAAGAATACCCAATTCATAGGTATAAAACTCACTCATCAATGGACTCCTTCTCTTCAAGGACATGTGTGGACGATAGAAACCCACTACCTTTCTTCTAGGCTCAAACTCTCTCTGCCTCCACACAGTTCTACGATTCTGAGAGATCGTAGGGTGAAAATTGACTCTATGTTTCTTGCCTGGTTGGTTCGTAGAGTGAGTGCGACTTGACTCTACAATTCTTCGAGGCTTGAAAGTAGTTTTGACTTTATCATGCGATTTCTTGAATCCTAAACCACTGTGTGATCTATTATTCTCAAGGATCACAATCTGATCAACAGAAATTGTGGAGCTTATGATGAGTGGATTTTATATCTACTAATTATGTAGTCTTGACTTAATTATTTTGCTTTTTCTTAAGTGTCTTTAGTCATTTTTATTGCATTTTAGTGTTTTTGTGCATGTAGTTAAATTCAGCCTATGATAGTGTAAATTATGTTAATTATTATGAATTTAGCCTTACTGAGAAGCTACATGTGATAAAGATCATTGGGTGAAAGCTTGACAAGGTCAAAATGTAAGTTGTTGGACTTTATGCAGCAAAAATGGACAAAACAGGCGCGTAAAAGGGAAAAAGAGAAAATGGCCAGGGAGTTAACGGTCGCGGTGCCCGAAGGCTTGTGCCGCAGCGCTTAGTCCTTCATATGCAGAGAGTTGCGGCGCTCGTATCTGAGTCGTGGCGCTGGTGGCTTTTCCTCAAGCGCGTGTGTCTCAAGCGCCCGATAGATTTTGAAGATTAATTTGATTATTTTAATTCCTGATTACTTTGGACGCTTGCTAATTGAAGTTGGGAGGTTTTCAAACTCTTATGGCCGAAGACTTTGACTTATTTACGCTAGTTTTATGGGTTGATACATATTCAGTAAAAGACTAATAAATAAAAGGAGAGACGATCATATTTATTGGAGGAGAGCTTAGACAGAGAAGTACGTAGTTTTTCAGGGAATAAGGTTTTTATCAGAGTTTGTCAAGGCTGCAGGAGGGAGCTGAAAAAGAAAAACTAGATTCATCAGAGTTTAATTCTTTCTTCTTTTACTCTTTATTCTTGTATTCTAGAATGACTTTTGATAAACTGTTGATGTTTTTAGTTATAATTATGAACTAAATTCTTATTTAATGATTCAATGGAACCCGATGATAGTTTAATTTAATATTTATTCTCTCTTTGATTTAAATTGATTGTGGGTTGGATTGTTTATTATATGTTGTGTTTAATGTTATAATTGTCTGATCAATAATTATTGGATGGATTTAGATGGATTTTGACAATGAAGTCTAAATTAAGATCTGAATATAGTAACTTGTGATTAGTAATTCTTCTTAGGAATGAATGCTAATTTATATATAGGATAGGAATATACCCGTAGACCACAAGCAACGTGTTGAGAATGATACTTAATAAATTTATTGTTATTGTTTCTCATAGGAATATAGTGAAATTAATGATAGTAAATATGCTATATAATGATACAAAATTCAATTCAGTTCACTTCGAAGGTCTACCGAATGACGATCCGAATGACCATCTTATTAGCTTCTTGAAGATTTGTGATACTTTCAAGTATAACGGAGTTTTGGATGACGTAATTAGACTAAGACTCTTCCCTTCACACTTCGTGATAAGGTGAAGAGTTGGTTACATTCGCTACCAACAGGCTCAATCACAACATGGGATGACCTAGCTCAGAAATTCTTAGCAAAGTTCTTTCCACCAGTAAAAATAGCGAAGATTAGAAATGAAATCACCTTATTTGTATAGCAGGACTCCGAGTCGTTATATGAAGCATGGGAAAGGTTTAAGGATATGCTAAGGAGATGTCCACATCACAGACTTCCTAAATGGCTACAAGTTCAGACTTTCTACAATGGATTATTTAATATCACTCGTACCAGTATCAATGTAGCTGCAAGAGGGGCGTTGATGGGAAAGAATTTTGATGAGGCATATGAATTGTTAGAAACCATGGCTGCAAACAACTATCAATGGCCAATAGCTCAATTGAACCAACCTAAGGCAGGAGGAAAATTCGAGGTTGATGCATTAACTGTCTTAGCTGCTCAAGTAGCATCATTGACAAAGAAATTTGATTCATGGGGAACACAACTAGTTCAACAGGTAGCTATAGTATGTGAACTATGTGCAGGGAATCATCAGACAAGTCAATGTGTAATGAATCCTGAAACAGTGAATTTTATTAGGAATAAGCAAGGCATGTACTCTAATACATATAATTCTGGGTGGAGAAATCATCCGAATTTTTTATGGAACAATAATCAGAACCAATCTCCAGCTCCAAGATAATTTCATCCACCGGGTTTTCAAAGTCAAACTCAACCACAACAGGAAAGGAAGCCGAGTATAGAAGAGATACTGACTAAATACATTGCTCACAATGACACGAGATTAAACAGCTTAGAGGGATCACTTCGAAATTTGGAGAATTAGATGGGATAATTGGCAAGTGCAGTGAACAATTATCCACAAGGTGCTCTCCTAAGCGATACCGAAGTTAATCCAAGAAGAGAAAGTCATGAGCAGTGCAAGGCTATTACCTTCAGGAGTGGTAAGAGTTTGTAGAGAAATGATGACATACAAGCAAGAAAGATGAACACTGAGAAGGAAAAAGAGATTAAAACTGACTTAAGCAAAAGTAAAGAGAATAAGAATGATGAGTTAGAGTTGAAGTATAATGGGGTTAAGCAAGATACAAAGACACCTCTCGTGCCATATCCGCAACGTTTCAAGAATCAGAAGCTTGATCACCAATTTTCGAAGTTTTTAGAGGTTTTCAAGAAGTTACAAATCAACATACCTTTTGCTGAAGCTCTTGAACAAATGTCAAGTTATGCGAAGTTTATAAAAGAGATTTTGTCAAAGAAACGAGGGATAGATGAATGTGAGATGGTAGCTCTAATAGAGGAATGTGAGAAATTGCAAGATCCGAAAAGCTTTACAATACCGTGTACCATCGGGAAGTAGTTTGTTGAGAAAGCCTTATGCGACCTAGGTGTAAGCATCAATCTCATGCCTCTATCCATATATGAGAAGCTCGGATTAAAATTGGTAAAATCGACAAACATAAATTTGCAATTGGCGAATCAATCAATTACATATCTAAGTGGAGTGATTGAGGATGTATTAGTGAAGGTGGATAAATTTGTATTTCTGGTTGACTTTATCATTCTTGACTGTGAAGAAGATCAAGAGGTCCCACTCATTCTAGGCCGACCATTCTTAGCAACAGGGCGAACTTTGATAGATGTGCGGAATGGAGAACTTACTATGAGGGTCAATGATCAAGAAATCAAATTTAATGCGTTTGATACCATCAAGTTGTCAAATGAGGTGGAGGAATGTTACTTGGCAGAAGAAAGCATAGGTAATGTGATAGTGCAAGGTAACAGAGCTAGAAAATGGAACGAGAATGAAGGAAAGAAAGACTTAGAAGAAAAAGGGAAAGTTATGAAGGACGTGGGATGCGCAACTAACGGCATTCCAAACACTTCAACCATGCACGAGTAACTGAAATGAAGAAGTCAGGCTGATGACTTAAAAATAAGCGCTACTGGAAGGCAACCCATGAGTTAAATTAGAATTAGATTGAATTTTAATTTATTTTAGTTTAATTTTTAGTCATGCAAATTTTTACAATTAATTAAACTACATCATGATGGCAAATTAACAAATTTGTAATTTCAGGTGATACGTGGAATCAAAACAAAAGCATGCCATGAAATTACATTTGGATGAAGCCTAAGCAATCAAAACAATACCAAAATAAGGGCAAGGCATGGCATTACAAGGGAAAAGAATGGCAAGCAATGGCATGGCAAGGTTTGGGGCATGGCATGCAAGAAAATGGCTAAGGAAAAATGGGGGAAGAAAGGCCACGCACAAGGGAAACGCACGTTAAGTCCAGGGACTTCAGCGCCACAGCGCTCTTATGCTAGGGTCACGGTGCTAGACCCAGAGTCGCGGCCCTCCAATGTATTTCATCAATGAATTTCAAGAAATATAGGCGCCCAATTTACCCACTTTCCTCCCACACTCGGCCACTAACACTCTCACTCACCCACAAACACTCCCAAAACATCCCCAAACCCAACTTTCTCTAAACTTTCAAATACCAACTTGAGAGGAACTTCAATTGCAATCAAACTCAGCAACACAAGTCCTAGCAAAAATCAAATTAGAGGATTTCAAGGAGGGATCAATTGCTTATATATTTGGAGAAGAAATTGAACCTCAATTTGATTAATTTTTCATCTTCTTCAAATACAAGAGGTAATCGGTACATGCAATCACTTTTCTCCATCCTTGCGACTGAATTACACTAGTTGGGATCATTTTTAGTGTTTGATACAACATTTGGAGGAAATTGATGTTAGGTTTGTATATTACGCGAGCATGCAATCAAATTATACAAATATAGCGGAAGCGCGATAAAATCAGATTTTAAAATTTTATACAAACCATCACCATGATTTTTTCTTGTGCTCAATTATCAATTAAACGAAAGAGATAGAGAATAAGAATTATACCCTCGTAGAATCGTGTTTCCTCGGGTACAAGTTCAACTCCAAATCCTTTTGCGTTCTCCTTGAAATTCACCGATTAGATTCCTTCCTTTGATCAACGTTAGCCACCCAAGTTTTTGGCCTCTAGAGGTGATCCACCAAGGAATAATACGTATTCAAGAAGATGGGTGTTGGCAAAACCCTAGTTTCTATCTCTATAGAAATTCGAAGTACTCTCCCAAATCTTATGGAAGCGTATGTAACCCTAATCCATAATAAGACTCTTCTTATTTATAGATATAGGCAACCCTCCTAAACTATTTAGGAATAGAGTTTTATTTTAATTAACTCTTTTAATTAATTAAACTCGTAATCCAATTAAAAATTTATGAGAGTATTTTTATTAATTAATTCTCAAACCCTTTTAGGAATTAAATAATAATAATAGTAATAATAATAATAAGACTCCTCTTATTAATTTATATTTAATATTTTCAAAATAATAAATATTAAGCTATTTAATTTATTCTATCACTATAGATTAAATTAAATACACTTAACTTATTATTACAATTATGTCATTTACTTCTTAAATAAATATTTTTCTTTTGCGGTGTGACCCTTTAGGTTTTGCAAATTAAACTGGTTATGAATAAATTAATTAGAACAATTCTAATCTTATTTAAATAAATAAATTAAACTATTTAATTCATTTAAATAAATAATATTTATTCTACAATAAGGGTAAGCCCTCTTAGCGATTAACGACTTTCTAGATAATATAAATTTCAACATTAATCACAAAAGAACCTTTCAGTGAATAGTTACTGTACAATTCAATCCTTCTACCATATAATGTCCCAATTAAATAAACGACATGGAATTACTCTCAAGTCTTATTTTATTTAATTGTATGCATTTTGATTCTCAAATGCACAACTCTAAATAATGCAAATTAGAAACTTCTTTCTAATTTCATTCTGCCTTAGCCAAGGACTACTGAGTTGTCATTTATCAAATCACATAGGACATTCTCATCTTTTACTAGATGTAGTAGATTCTTTGTTGACCATTCACCTATCTCCATGTACAACTTATTATACCCAAGCATACCCTTTGATATACCCTAAAGGTCTTAAGGGACATGTCAAAGTATAACTCATCATACACAAGATACTATGGTGATCTAAAGTCTAAGGATCACTTGTATTACTATCACTAGAGGAATTCCTATTGACAGACAAGTAAAATTCCATTAGGTATTCCTTTAGCGAGTCACGTTCAGTGAACTTATTCTCCAATAAGCACCTACATACTTGCTTTAGTGTCTCCACACAAATGATTTTGAGATCAATCATTTTCTTCCTAAGAACAAGCAAAGTATGTACCAATCTATCCGGGTTCACTAATCCCGTTTTAGTAATCCAACGATTAGAAACGATTTTAGTTTTAAGCTTTCTAAGAATTTAGATCTCATTAACATGATCATCATCATGATTCTAAAAGCATTGCTCAAAACTATAGGTTTATCATATATAACATAACAACACCATGTAGATAAAGTAAAATGCCCTTAATTAATTAATTCTTTTGTTAATAAATGGATAAGATTACAAAGTATATGCTACATCATATCAAATATAATTGGGTTGTGTGCATACTACTTTCAATCTCCCACTAGCACTAAAGTCAATCGTCATGGTATCTAATACTTATCTTCTCTAAGTGACGATTAAACTGTTGTAGGTTTAAAGATTTAGTAAATGGATCTGCAATATTGTCTTAAGAGTCCACACGCTCTAGGGTGACGTCTCATCTTTCAAAGATCTCTCTAATCAAATGAAACTGCCGCAACACGTGTTTGGATTTCTGATGAGACTTGGGTTCCTTAGCTTGCGCAACAGCTTCAGTGTTGTCACAGAATAAAGGTATTATGCATAACCTCGTCGTATATAACTGGATCATCATCATCATCTATGATGCGTACCTCATCATCATCCTCTATGATGAATCCATACCTCCTAGGTATCTTTGGTACTCTTCCAAATTTACAATTCGATTGTAGTACACTAGGTCTATTTACAGGTTCCTCGGTTCAACTTATAGTGCTTTGTGGTCTTTAAACTTCTTCAAGATCTATTTTTCCTCCCACTAGCCCCTTCAAGTATAAACTCCTTTATCCAAGAAGGTGGCGTGTTTCACAGTAAACACCTTTTGCTCAATAGGATTATAGAAATGATATCCTAAACGTTTTTTAGGATATCCCACAAATCTGCACTTGTCAAATCTTGTCCCAAGCTTATCCTTTTGAAACTTTTTCACATAATCTGGATAACCCTAATCTTAACATGCTTAAGACAAGGGATGGATTTTTGAGGGTACCTTATTTAGTAGATATGCAGCCGTTTCTAAAGCATAACCCTAGAAGGATACCAGAATATAGGTAAAAATCATCATAGACCGCACCAAGTCCAATAAGGTACGATTTCTCCTTTCAGATACACCAATCAATTATTACGTATCAAGAGGCATCCATTTTGAGAAAATACCATTATATTTGAGATGATTTAGAAACTCATAACTTAAGTATTCCCTTCTTCGATCCAATCGAAGAATCCTAATACGATTATGACATTCTATACCATCCCGGTAAAACCAATGTAGTAGTTGATGCTCTAAGTAGAAAGGGTAGAGAAAAGTTGATGCTGAAAACCCAAAAAGAATTAATTAAGGATATGGAAAGATTGGAGTCAGAGGTCAAGTATCCAAAGGATCCAGACGAAAAATTATTCACAGTAGAGGCAAGTCTGACTTTATTAGACAAAATAAAGGAGGCTCAAAAAATGGATAAAGAATGTGTTGCCATAACAGAGCGAATCTCAGGAGGTGAAGACTTGAAGTTCAAGATTGATAGCAAGGGACTGTTAAGGTTCGAAGGGAGGATCTGGATACCGATGGTTCCAGAGTTAAGAGAAGAGATTCTGTGTGAAGCTCATTCTACAAGGTATTTAGTACACCCTGGGAGTACTAAGATGTATCAAGATTTGCACCAACACTTTTGGTGGTCGAGTATGAAGAGAGGAGTGATTGAGTGTGTTAATCGGTGTTTAACTTGTCAAAGAGTTAAAGCAGAACATCAGAAACCTGGTGGGCTGCTACAACTATAGGAGATTCCAGAGTGGAAATGGGAACACATCGCGATGGATTTCATGGTGGAGCTTCTAGTTACTTAGAAGGGTTACGATGCGATTTGGGTGATCGTGGATCATTTAACTAAATTTGCACATTTTCTACCGATAAAAATCAGGTATAATTTGGAACATTTAGCGAAGCTGTATGTTAAAGAGATTATGTCACGACATGGAGTGCTGGTATCTATTGTGTCTGATAGAGATCTGCACTTCACGTTGAATTTTTGGAGGAGCTTGAAAGAAAAATTGGGAACCCAGTTGAGGTTGAGTATAGCATATCATCCTCAAACAGATGGGTAAAGTGAACGAACGATTTAGACGCTTGAAGACATGTTTAGGGCATGTGTTATGGACTTCAAGGGTAGTTGGGAGGACCATCTACCGTAAGTAGAGTTTGCATATAACAACAGTTATCATGCAAGCATTGGCATGCCACCGTACGAAGCATTATATAGAAGAAAGTGTAGGACATCGCTATGTTGGGATGAAGTCATTGAGCGAAGACTATTGGGACCCGAGTTGGTACAGCAAATCGTGGATGTTATCAAAAGAATAAGAGCTTGTTTGGTTGCAGCTCAGGATCGGCAGAAAAAGTATGCGGATTTGCATCGCCAGAAGAGGGATTTTGAAGTGGGAAGCTTTGTATTTTTAAAGGTATCTCCCTAGAAAAGGGGAGATAATATTTGGGAATAAGGGGAAATTGAGCCCCAAGTTTATAGGACCATTTGAAGTTCTGAAGAGGGTAGGTGAAGTGGCATACGAGGTAGCGCTACCTCCTAAACTTGAGCACATTCACAATATGTTTCATGTTTCAGTGTTGCGACCATATAAACCTGACTATAAGCATGTGATCTCCTATGAGTTGATTCATGTCAAGAGAGATTTATCGTATTAAAAATTCCTATCCAAATTTTAGATAGGAAGGAGCAGACGTTAAGGAATAAGGTTATACATTCGGTTAAAGTACTTTGGAGGAACCACACGGCTGAAAAGACTACGTGAGAACTGGAAGAAAAGATGAGAAAGAATTTTTCGCATCTTTTCGAGTGACCTTATGTTGAAATTCCGGAGAAGAAATTCTTATAAGGGGGGGAGAGTGTAATAACCGCGAATAATTTTAACTTATATTAATTATCGATAGATTAGATTTTTGTGCGATTATACTAAATCATTGTATGATAGCTTGGTTTGTTTAATTATGTGTTGACATAATTAAAGGAAGGTCCAATAAATAGGTGAATTAAATTAATGGACCAACCTCGGTAATGTAATATCAAATTATTGATAAGGTTAGTGAGCTATGTGATAATTCAATTAAAATGATACCTAACAAGTTAAATTGGATTATATAAATTAGTTAATTTGATTAGTATTAATAATGATTTATAGTTCCACTAGGAATTTATTAATAGTGGACTAGCCCAATTGATTTATTAAACAAGCCCAATCCAAGCTAATTGCTTGTGGACTTGTAAGTTGGTCAGTTAAGTAATTAAATTGGCCTAAATAGAGGTACCGGGTATTGTACTCTGGCCCAGCAAGTGAGACCAACACCAGTAGCCAATTTTTCCAAGCCTGCTCGGTAAGCCTAAATGGGAAATTAATTCTACATTAAAGCTGAGTATATCCTAATCAGTGGTGCACCATTTTGGATTTCCTTCGTGACGTGCACGCAAATCGACCTAGGCCAATGGCCTATTCCCCTATTTGCTTGATGATTACCGTGGGTATAACGGGGGAAAGAGTTGGAAGGTACTTTTCACCAACTCCCTCTTAACCAACGGTTATGGTCATTATGAACTCGTTCTACGGTTTGGGTAAAGACCAGCGAATGGGTAAAGGTTTCCCTATAAATAGAGCTCCTATTCCATCTGATAAGTTGTTGAGATTGTTAGTTCTTTTACAAAGGGAGTTATTGTGAGTTTGAGAGGAAAAAGTTAATCTATAAGGGAAACTCTCGCGACTTAGTGGAGCGGAGTCTAAGAGAGAGTAAAGAACTGTCAAGGCTTTGAGGTACGATTTTACTACCTTAAGCATTTCTTTCGCTTATTTAGTTATTCTGGGTCGAGTATCTGTATGTGCATAGGTTGGGTAATTAATGTTTAACTGATAAATATGGCCTTAGTCCCTTTGCCCAGATAATGTTAAGAGTCAGAACTACAGTCTGTATGTACCCATTGTTTATGATCATAAATCATTGCAAACTTTGATTATAGACATTAGAACTCATGGCAATACCCTAGTTGAACCATGGCAGTGGTAGTTCTGTGACCTTCCACTAAGATAACTCTGACTGTATGTCCATCTGCTTGAGACCAGCTATTAACTTCAGCCAAGCTCAGATCAGAACTGCAATTGTAAGACCAACATGAGATGATTTTTATGGTTAAATCTCAGGACTTTGTGTTTACAGACCATAGAAGATGATAGTTGGATTGATGACCAACCAGTAATAGGACCCAGAAGCATGTATTTGAGTATGCACAATGATTTTCTAATAAATTAGTCCAAGGCCTCAGTCAAAATTATCAATGTACAGATGTGATACCCCCAAATCCGGGTACTTCATTCCCACGGGATTTGGTGTTCACTATCCAAATCAATCACATCTAACTACCCATAATAAAGAAATAACTACAACTCATAACTGAAACAGAAATACTCCCATTAAAGGGTTACAACATCTTAAACAAATAAATCCCAGGTCATCTAACCTTAAATAAAACATCAATGTGGAAACATAAATAACATAAGTCTATTACAAAAACATCCTTCAAATAAATTAAACAAGTCTTCATTACTTGTTCGTCTTGCCTTTTCCCTTACTAGTAGATGGTTCGTCAACTCTCTCAACCTTAGCTGCAATGTTATTATGCAAGAATGAGCAACGATTGCACAACAAGTAATCACAATAAAAATAATAATAACATGCGAATAGTCAATAGATACTGGATAACTGAAAGCTCAGCTTTTGAATCAAGATTATAAAATAAGAATCAAAAGAACATCTGAGGGTCACAAGACCACAAACTATGTCCTAGGTTATCAAGTATTTCTACTTTAAACCTTTAACAGTCGTAAGACTATATGGACCTTACTTCTCATACTTAGGGAGATCAACCCTTCGTACCATATATGTGCACAACATCTAAATGCTAACGCGTAAAATAATCCCCTATAAAAGGGTTGTTCATCTCAGTTTGACATCAGAGTCCGCACCAAAGGAAGTTTGGTTTGGATTTACTTCAATAACATTTTTAGAATTTAGAACGCTCATCAACTATGGACTAGTCGAATCAATAAGGGTTCTCTAGTTAGTCAAGGCTCAATAATTAAAATGTAAATGGTATTCAAGAACCAAAGACTGAGGCTCACAAAATGTACAATTGAATAAACTCTGTTTAACTGGAGTATTACTAAAAAGGAATTAGAATATCTCATTTGAATTTATGAACTTGAATGAATTAGGATAAAAAACTTGCTCAAATAAAGTAATAGAGTTAGGAAACTTGCTCAATATAAGAGTAGGATTTATAATTTACGTAACTGAAATCAAGTTAGGGTATGGAAACTTGCCTCGTGCGTCTGCTACAATTAATAATATCTATTTGCTCTTTAAGTAACCTATACATTCAAGTCACATTGAAGAATTAACACTCAAAGTTCAACTAATCACTTCCTTTATTAAATAGTTAATCACTTCAGAAAGCATAACTAGACTTAGCTCTTAAACTATTGTTATTCTTTTATATAATTATCATATTGCTCCATATATGTGAAGTTATTTTATTTTAAAATCTGGAAAAAAATTCATTTTCTGGATTTTTAGCCTGACCCGTTGACCCGACCCGACCCGGACCGGCGCTGCGGCGCCAGGCTTAAGTCTTTAGTCGGCGCTGCGGTGCTGGACTGACCCGGGCCCAAACAAACCGGGCTGGAATTGCGGTGCCAGTTTTCTTCTTTATACCGGCGCTGCAGCGCTGGACTACACCAGACCCGGACAAACTGGGCCAGCGCTGCGGTGCCAGTTTTCCTCTTTATACTGGCGCTGCAACGCTGGACTGCAGATTCAGATACTTAGTTCGCGAAGAACACACAACAGGACCAAAAACTTCTAATTTTCTTATTCATACATCAAATTAAACATACCCAATTACTATAATTCATATATAATCATTACCCAAACCTTCTAGCATGATTCTAACAACTTAAATCGTATAAACCATGAATCTAAGAACCAAAATTTGAGGTTTTTATCATTTTATCAAAGTTTCTTCAAATTTAACGAAATCACTCATACTAGATTCGTTACTACACCAAATTAGTCCATTAAACTTGCATACTTCTCGTTTCTTAACATATAAATACAGTCCATCATCAATTTACCGATTAATATGCAATCAAGTATCAATTTTCATACATATAAGCCATATTTAAACATATATTGTTCCTCTGTAAATTTTAGAACTCTAATTAAAACATAATCTCATGGATCAATTACTCTAAAACAATTTATAAACGTCATATAATGATTCATACATGTATATTAATGATTACAGACCACTTTTCAACAATTAAATCATGAAACTCAATTAACAGAGAACTTAAAATATCCGTTCATGGAAAAAACTAAAAAGCATAAATTGAAGCTTGGGATTAGGAAATTACTCTTGATTGTTTGTTTAGATTGCTAGTAGATAAAAGAAAGCTTCTTTGATTCCCCAAACTCCTTCTTAATCACAATTTTCTCTCAAGTTTTCTCTATGTGTTTTCTAAATTGGCTAAGGAAATAATACGTGAAAGAAAGGCTGATGGTATTAACTGACGCAACATGGGTGTCAGTTAAGGCCAACATGCGCTTAACTGCTCCCATGTTCCTAAGGCCATATTTGGTTGGCGCTTAAAGCTCCTTTTTGGTTTATCTTAATTAATTACTTATTATATAGTTTATTGTCACACTTTATTAAACAATTTATATTACAATTAAATAAAAGCTACTACTACTCAATAAATCAATTAATCACATAATAAAAATTCTCATTTATTCAATTATAACAAATCAATAAATCTCTAATTAATTATTAAACTAATTAGGGCAACGTCACAATTAATAAATAACTCATTTAATTAAATTATCTCAATTAACTTCACACTTTGCACTATAAAAATTACTTCGCGTTAATATAATCAATATAACACATTCAATTAAATTTATCTACGAACAATTTCATCAAATATTTATTTAACTCAATAAATAAATCACATAAATATTATTTAATTCAATAAATATTTAAAGATCAAATATAAAATTCTCGTTCGCTACAATAGACATAACATTTGATATGGAGCTTAATCCAATCTTTGAGTTCGGTAGCCGTGAGTCAGACCCAAGCTATATTTCTAGACCTGTATGACCTCAGATCAATCAGCCAAAGGATGTTCCTTAAGCTGAAATCTTGAAGTAATCCTAAGTCCCAGCAGATCGTAGAGTGAACTCTACGATCATAGAGTGGTTTCACTTCTATCGTAGAGCTCATTTATAACCGTAAAGCAGGTCAGCCGAGTCGGTCAGAGACCGTAGAGTGAACTCTACAATCATAGAGTGGTTTCACTACAATCGTAGAATTCACTCGCACATCGTAGAGTAAGTTGGGCAAGTCTTAGAGCCGAGTAAAGTGAACCCTACGATCGTAGAGCAACTCTGCCGATCGTAAAGCTTCACTAGCCAATCGTAGAGTGAACTCTGTTGATTGTAGAGCAACTCTGCCGATCGTAGAGCTTCACTAGCCAATCATAGAGTAAACTCTGCTGATCGTAGAGCAACTCTGCTGATCGTAGAGTAACCCTGCCGACCGTAGAGCTTTACTAGCCAATCGTAGAGTGAACTCTGCTGATCGTAGAGCAACTCTGTCGATTATAGAGCTTCACCAGTCGGTCGTAGGACAACCTTACTTAATTATAGGACTTCACCGGTAGATCCTAGAGCTTTATTAGTGATCTTAGAGTCATAGCAGAGCACTAATAAGCCACGCCAACTCACCTTGGCATAACTTCACCAAGTTAGTAAAGACCTTAGTGATCGTAGAGTCATCTCACTGATCGTAGAGTGACTCTACCGAACTTGGTTAGGCAATACTAATCGTAGAGCTGTCATGGTAGACCATGGAGTAGTTACATGGACCATAGAACAGATTGCATGAATTCTTACGTAAGTCTATTAAGTTCGATATTGATGATTATCCATGACTGATCAGAGGGTAATTTATAATCACTGTAGGATACTTGCAGAGCAGAATTTAGTGTATATTGTAGCAGTATCCCAAGCAAGTTCTATCTTACTCAACGTTTACATTGAGCAAGTTCTATCTTACTCAACGTTTACATTAAGCAAGTTCCTTGACTTTCACACTTTTATATACTGTGTGCAAGTTCCTTAGCTTAAATTTCTCTAAATTACATAACCTTGTATATTGTGCAAGTTTCATCATTTGAGGAAGCTAATTATTGTTATACCACTATGGATATATTTTGCAAGTTTCCTAACTCTATCTTGAGTTATTATTTTCAAAAATGTTAGTGGTTTAATTGTTGTTAATTATTCCACATCAAGATTATTCTTGGTATTCGCACTTTGCGCATTTGAATTCCTATTCTACTATTGAATTGTGAAATGTTTAAGTTCTTCATTCATGAACTGTTTAAGAGATAGTCTACGCCATTTGTTTCGGCTGACGTATGTGTGTTATATATTTTTTAAAGGCTTTCCAAACCAGTTGTTGGTACGGATTCTTGGACTGAGAGAGCAACCCTTAATAGGGGATTATAAGTGTCGGTTAATCCGATGCGGTCAGAGCTAAATCTTATGCATATACATGGTATACAAGAGGCTGATCCCCTCAAGTACAACTGACAGGGCCAAGGTTTAAAAGGGTCAGTTGAATGATTGAATTTTTGGCCATGTTCATGGTTTATTGGACCACTCAACAGTAAATAATCAATATTCATTCCTTCATTTGAACGTTGATTATGTTATTCAGCTATTTCATTAATATTCTTAAATTATTGAACTATGCAATTATTATTCTTATTCATTCATGATATATCTTCGTTATTCATTGTTAAACTTGTTGAGCAAATTCGTTGCTCACCCTTGCTATATCGTGAACATATTGCAGTTAAGCCAGAGAGTTCCAAAAAGGATAAAGGTAAAGGAAATCTTAAGGAATAGTTGTGTGAATAACATTTATATGTTACTATTCCATTGTGTAACCATATAACTCTTTTTATATTATTAGAGTATTTTATGATGTATTTATTTAAGGTTACAGACCTTGGGACCATAGCAAGCCTTTTGTAATGAACAACATATGTTTATTTATTCCGCATTAGTTGATATATGTTGTTTAGAGATGGTTGGATGTTTGTTATCGTGAACACTAAATTCGAGGTATTGGTACCCGAATTTGGGGGTGTCATAGGTTAGTATCAAAGTTGTAGGTTATAAACATTAGGATATGAAACCTAATTTATAATCTTAGGAGAAAACTCGTATAGAGTACACTAGGTGATGGATCAAAGAAATTCATCAAGTTGGATATGTAGGAAATGAATTGTGGAGATTCATCGAGCTGAGTGTGTAAATAATAAAATATCATCAATGAATATATTTTATTGTGATGCTAATGTTTTCTTATTGGTGTGTTGTCTTTTATTGTGACTATAGGATGCCCGAGTTTGGTGAGTCTAGTCGAGCTGTCGATGTTAAGACTATGGACAAGCATATTGTCTTTGTAGAGCTGACTGAGCCAGTTGCGCTAGTACTGTTGAGGGAGTTTGAGTCAGATTTTGATGGAGAACCAGTTGTAGGCCGTGTAATGAGGCCGTATAGCGAAGATGAGGATGAGGAAGCCATGGAGGCCGAGGGGCCAGTTGATGTAGATGAGTTTATAGCTGAGGCTATGGAGGAGGTGGAGTACTATGCTTCGCTAGAGGGGCTTCCATCTGAGAATTATCTGATTGGGCAGTTGGAAAATAGGAACTTGGAACTAGAGGACCGAGTTAGGCACTTAAAGGAGAAAAATCAGACACACCAAGACTTGGAAGACCTGTATAAGGAGTTGATATATCAGCTGGAGGATGAGGTGAGAAAGCTGAAAGTGCAGCTTCAGGAGTATGTGAGTTCGGCACAGTAGGTGGGACCACTGCTACATTAGTTGGTGGTTAGGAATGTTGAGCTCAGGGAAAAATAAGATAATGCCGAGCTGAAGTTAACCGAGCTGAGAGTCGAGCACGAGGCCATGAAGTTTGAATTCGACTTGGAGATTGCAGACAAGATCTGCATAGAGGAGGCTTGTGTTCGATCTGCCAGGAAGGTAGATCAGTTAAAGGGAGATGTTCGGGCCAAGATGGCTGGGATTAATTCCTTGAGCTCTACATTGGATATAGCGTTTGAGAGACTGAGAGATAGGGTTAGAAGGTACCCCACGGAGGAGGGTTGATCTCAACGCACTGTACGTCATCGGGTGGTGGACAGGATTGCATGGCAGGAGCACGAGGATGCGGTTCGCCATAACATGCAGTGATTACCTTGTTTAGGGGCATATTTTGTAGATAGATGTAGTTAAAACCCCTTTTTGTTCATATGGTTATATATATGATATGAACCTCAAGCTATGAGAGGTGATAGGTGATCATGATACATCCCCACTTTTTGTGTTGTAGGGGAATGTAGGTCTTGTTAATCCCATCTTTTGTGTCTTAATGGGATAGGTAGTATTTATAGAAGTATGCCTTAAGTTGTAAGGTATGGCACTGCTAGTGGGCATATGAATATAAATGCGATATTAATATTTCATGTTTGATTGAGTTTGATTTGTGCTTTAAATGTTAACACTAATAAAGTGTGGCATAAGACGTAAAACACAAAATGATAACATAAGGTTTTGTTTAAAACAGACAATGCCGCCAAAAAGACAACCCCGAATGAGGGCTTTTGCGAACATGTTATCAGAAGCGATGCAGGACAGGCCAACCGCTGCGGTAAAACAGCCAGGAAGCCACCTGGCGAGTTTTAAGGACTTTAAATTAGTAGGACCGCCAGAGTTTCATGGGACTACATATCCTATTAAAGCCTAGACATGGGTGGAAGAAATGGAGAAAGTTTTTGAGGTCACAAGAGTGGTTGAGGAACAGAAAACGTCGTTTTCCACTTTCTTGATGAAAGGTGAGGCAAATTACTGGTGGAAGGTAAACAAAGGCCGAGCTGGGGAAGGCACAATTGCATGGGTTCATTTTAAGGTGTTGTTTTTCGAAAATTACTTTCTAGAAAGCATGAAGGCAAGTGTGGAGATAAAGTTCTTAGAACTAAAACAAGGAGGTATGTCAGTCGCGAAGTATGCTACAAAATTCAATGAGTTAGCTAGGTTTGCTCCACATCAAGTGGACACCGAAGCAAGGACGACGAAGAGATTTGAGCAAGGGTTGAAGCCCTGGGTGTATAGTAAGGTTGCTATTTTATAAATCAATACATTTTCCACGTTGCTTGAGAAGGAAATTATTGCAGAGGGAGGAAATGAAGCTTTGTCAAAGTACAACCAAGAGCAGAAAAAGAAGAAAAGCCATGATGGTCATAAGAAAGGTAGCAGCGGGGGAAGTAACCCAAACAAGAGAAAATAGAATGACAGTTAGATGTCGGGAAGTAAATCTGGAGGGGAAACAAAGAAAGGAAACAAGTGTAAAAGATGTGGAAAGAGTCACTGTGGTGAATGTATGAAAGAAAAAGGAGTCTGTTTTAACTGTGGTCAATCGAGGCACTTTTCTTCGCATTGCCCCAAAGTGAAGAAGGGTAACTTTTTTTCTTGTGGCGCTTCAGATCATCAGAGGAAGGATTGCCCAAAAAAGAAGAGCGATGCAGGCAGTGCTAACCACGAGAACAACAGTAAGCTGACTATCAGAGGACAGCACAGCCGAACAGGCCAGTGGCACGCACCATCAATATGACAGTACAAGATGCAATGGAATCAAATGATGTGGTTCTTAGGTTTGTATACAACGCGAACATGCAATCAAATTACATAAATAGTGCAGAAGCGCGATAAAATTGATTTTAAAATTTTTCATACAAACCATTACCATGATCATCCTTGTGCTCAATTATCAATTAAACGAAAGAGATAAAGTATGAGAATCATACCCTTGTAGAACCATGCTTCCACAGGTACGAGTTCACCTCCAAATCCTCCGCGTTCTCCTTGAATTCCACCAATTAAATTCCTTCCTTTGATCAATATTAGCCACCCAAGTGTTTGGCCTCTAGAGGTGATCCACCAAGGAATAATAGTTGTTCAAGAAGATGGGTGTTGGCAAAACCCTAGTTTCTATCTCTATAGAAATTGCAAGTACTCTCTCTCCAAATCTTATGGAAGAGTGTGTAATTGTCTAACCCTAAATCATGATAAGACTCCTCTTATTTATAGATATAGGGAACCCTCCTAAACTATTTAAGATTAGGGTTTTTATTTTAATTAAACTCTTTTAATTAATTGAACTCCTAATCCAATTAGGAATTCATGAGAGAGTACTTCTATTAATTATTTTTCAATCCCTATTAGGAATTAAATAATAGTAATAGTAATAATAATAATAAGACTCCTCTTATTAATTTATATTTAATATTTCCAAAATATTAAATAATAAATATTAAGCTATTTAATTTATTCTATCTCCATAGATTAAATTAAATATACTTAACTTATTATTACGATTATGTCATTTACTTCTTAAATAAATATTTTCCTTTTGCGGTGTGACCCTTTAGGTTCTCCATATTAAACCGGTTGTGAATAAATCAATTAGAACAATTCTAATTTTATTTAAATAAATAAATAAATTAAACTATTTAATTCATTTAAATAAATAATATTTATTCTACAATAAGGGTAAGCCCCATTAGCGATCAACGACTTTCCAGATAATATAGATTTCAACATTAATCACAAAAAATACAATTCAATCCTTCTACCATACAATGTCCCAATTAAATATAAGACATAGAATTACTGTCAAGTCTTATTTTATTTAATTATATGCATTTCGATTCTTCAATGAACAACTCTGATAATGCAAATTAGAAACTCCTTTCTAATTTCATTCATCTTTGGCCAAAGACTTCTGAGTCGTCATTTATCGAATCACATAGGACATTCTCTCCTTTTACTAGAAGTGGTAGATTCTTTGTTGATCATTCACCTATCTCCATGTATAACTTATTATACCCAATCATACCCTTTGATATACCCTAAAGGTCTTAGGGACATGTCAAAGTATAACTCATCATACACAAGATACTATGATGATCTCAAGTCCAAGGATCACTTGTACTACTATCACTAGAGGAATTCCTATTGACAGGCGAGTAAAACTCCATTAGTTATTCCTTAGCGGGCCACGTTCAGTGAACTTATTCTCTAATAAGCACCTACATACTTGCTTTAGTGTCTCCACACAAATGATTATGAGATCAATCATCCTCTTCATAAGAGCAAGCAACGTGTGTACTAATCTATCCGGATTCACTAATCCCCTTTTTAGTAATCCATCGATTAGGAACGATTTTAGTTTGTGAGCTATCTTGAATTTAGATCTCATTAGCATGATCCCCATCATGATTCTAAAAGCATTGCTCAAAACTATGGGTTTATCACATTTAATATAACAGCACAATGTAGATAAAGTAAAATGCCTTTAATAACCGAATAAGATTACAAAGTATATGCTACATCATATCAAATATGATTGGCTTGTGTGCATACTACTTTCATCCATATATGCTTTGATATCATTTAATGGGCAATTAAAAGTTTACTAGAAATCCAATTTTGAAACAAAAATAAACTCCTTTATTTTAATCAAAATTTAAATCATAATAAACTTATTTATTTTATTTTATCCAATTTTGAATAAAAATAAACTCCTTTATTTTTAATCAAATTCCAAATCAAAATAAACTCTTTTATTTCAATTAACATGGAATCCAATTTCAAGTTCAAAACAAACTCTTTTATTTTAACTTAAAATTATTGGAAAATAAAATATGTTGAATCATATTCCTTATCAAAATAAACTCCTTTATTTTTAAGGAAACACGGAATCATATTCCATATGTGAATAAACTCCTTTATTCTAGGAAACATGGAATCCTATTCCATATGTGAATAAACTCCTTTATTCTAGTTAACGTAGAATCCAATTCCAAGTTCAAATAAAACTTTTAATTTTAATTATATTCCAATTCAAAATAAACCTTTTATTTTAATTGAAAATAAATAAAATCAAAAATAAAAAATTTTTAAAATTTGCAGACCGGCGCGCCCGCGCTCCAAAATGAACTAGGAGCGGCGCGGCCGCGCTGCATGATGAGTGGGTTTTATACCTACGAATTAGTTATCTTTTGAACTCAATTCTTTGCTATCCTTAGGTGTTTATAGTATCTATTTACTTGTTTTATGCTTTTGTTGTGCAGGGAACAGTTGTGGATGACCGTGGCGGTTTTTAGCAAGTCCAGGGGCAAAAGAGTAATTTTCGCAGGACATGAGACCTCGCCGCGGCGAGCTCCCCATGCCATTTTCCTCGCCGGGGTGAGCTCTCGTCGGGGCGAGCTCTCGTCGGGGCGAGCCTCCAAGGCTTAAAACTTCGCCGGGGCGAGCTCCCCAGGCTGTTTTTCTCGCCGGGGCGAGAGCGGCGTTTTGCAGGTGCGGCTTGCTTTGTCTGTTCTGCATTTGTGGCACACTAGAGGAGGAAATTGAGGAACGGGAATATGAGGAGAGAGAAGAAAATTATCAGGCATCCAGGGAGTTGGTATTGCATTATTCAAGCTTGGTTACACACATTTTGAAAAAGCTAGGGTTTGGAGCTAAAAAGAGAAGAACAAATGAACTAAAGAAAAGATTATCAGAATTTCATCAACCAAGGAGGCTAGGAGCACGAAATAGGAGAGCAAGGATTAGAGAAGAAGAACTACACCACACCAATTCGGGATTCTTATCACAAAAAGGGTGTATCTTCATATGTTTTAGTTCTTCTTTCTTATTTTGTAACTTCAACCATGTACTATAATCAGATTATGATGTTATTGAGATTTAATATGAACTAAATTCTTCTTTCTAAGATTGCAATGGAACCCAACTTGTAGTTTAAGTTGAATGCTCTCTCTTGAATGGTAATTAGGCATTTTGTGAATTGGAGTTTATAACCTTTGCTTAAGGATTAATTGCTTGGCCCGTAATTACTTTGGTAACTTATATGGAATTGAGAGAGGAAGTATAAGTTGAGACCTAGTTATGAATTCATGTGAAAATTAGATGTTCTTTATGGATAATGTATGAGATTATGTGACGTGAGTCTTATGTATTATTCTTGAGGGTTGATAATTTGATTGTATTTAGGATAGACATATACCTAAATACCACATGTATCCAATTGAGAATCCGTGTTTAATGATTTCTATTGTGAAAGTTGGTAATTGATAGAATGGTTAATGGGATTTTACGTGACATGTGTCTTATTAATTGTTCTTGATATGAGATTCTTGCTAGTGTGTAGAATAGAAATATATCTATACACCACAATAGGAAATGCGTATTCGACCATCGAGAGAGGCTTATATATACTTGTGATTTCTCGGATAGCAATTCTTATGTTCTAATTTACCAAACAAGAGAGAGTATGATGTTTAAATGAAGAGTTGGGGGATATTGTAATCTTAGACCTTTTTATCTTGAACTTTATCCGTGTTAGTAAAACCTTGCTTTCTAAATTGTCTTTATTTTAGTTTTAATCAACAACAAACACAAACCATATTGTCATTGTTTAAATTAGATTGATTTTGCATGCGATTGATATTTGGTAATTATTTAACATAATTACTCGTGGGTTCGACACTTTACTTATCTTATATTACTTGTGGACCGCGTATACTTGCGCGTGTTTTATTGATTGCGAAATCGAGCACTGCACCCCCAGAAACGATTTCTGGGTTCAGGCGCGGCCGTGCTCCAGAATGAACTGGAAGCGGCGCGGCCGCACCGCGTAGCAGACTTCGAAAATTATTTCCGTTGCCCAAAAAATTGATCCAATCGCATACCCATACATACATGGAATCATAATAATCGATAATTAGTACAAGGTTAGGCTCTGATACCACTGTTAGGTTTGTATACAGCGCGAACATGCAATCAAATTACATAAATAGTGCGGAAGCGCGATAAAACTGATTTTAAAATTTTTCATACAAATCATCACCATGATCATCCTTGTGCTCAATTATCAATTAAACGAAAGAGATAAAGTATGAGAATCATACCCTTGTAGAACCATGCTTCCACAGGTACGAGTTCACCTCCAAATCCTTCGCGTTCTTCTTGAATTCCACCGATTAAATTCCTTCCTTTGATCAACGTTAGCCACCCAAGTGTTTGGCCTCTAGAGGTGATCCACCAAGGAATAATAGTTGTTCAAGAAGATGGGTGTTGGCAAAACCCTAGTTTCTATCTCTATAGAAATTGCATGTACTCTCTCTCCAATTCTTATGGAAGAGTGTGTAACTGTCTAACCCTAAATTATGATAAGACTCCTCTTATTTATAGATATGGGGAACCCTCCTAAACTATTTAGGATTAGGGTTTTTATTTTAATTAAACTCCTTTAATTAATTGAACTCCTAATCCAATTAGGAATTCATGAGAGAGTACTTCTATTAATTAATTCTCAATCCCTATTAGAAATTAAATAATAGTAATAGTAATAATAATAATAAGACTCCTCTTATTAATTTATATTTAATATTTTCAAAATATTAAATAATAAATATTAAGCTATTTAATTTATTCTATCTCCATAGATTAAATTAAATACACTTAACTTATTATTACGATTATGCCATTTACTTCTTAAATAAATATTTTCCTTTTGCGGTGTGACCCTTTAGGTTCTCCATATTAAACCGGTTGTGAATAAATCAATTAGAACAATTCTAATTTTATTTAAATAAATAAATTAAACTATTTAATTCATTTAAATAAATAATATTTATTCTACAATAAGGGTAAGCTCCCTTAGCGATCAACGACTTTCCAGATAATATAGATTTCAACATTAATCACAAAAGAACCTTTCAGTGAATAGTTAGCGTACAATTCAATCCTTCTACCATACAATATCCCAATTAAATATAAGACATGGAATTACTGGCAAGTCTTATTTTATTTAATTATATGCATTTCGATTCTTCAATGAACAACTCTGATAATGCAAATTAGAAACTCCTTTCTAATTTCATTCTTCTTTGGCCAAAGACTTCTGAGTCGTTATTTATCGAATCACATAGGACATTCTCTCCTTTTACTAGAAGTGGTAGATTCTTTGTTGATCATTCACCTATCTCCATGTATAACTTATTATATCCATTCATATCCTTTGATATACCCTAAAGGTCTTAAGGGACATGTCAAAGTATAACTCATCATACACAAGATACTATGATGATCTCAAGTTCAAGGATCACTTATACTACTATCACTAGAGGAATTCCTATTGACAGGCGAGTAAAACTCCATTAGCTATTCCTTAGCGAGCCACGTTCAGTGAACTTATTCTCTAATAAGCACCTACATACTTGCTTTAGTGTCTCCACACAAATGATTATGAGATCAATCATCCTCTTCATAAGAGCAAGCAACGTATGTACTAATCTATCCGGATTCACTAATCCCCTTTTTAGTAATCCATCGATTAGGAACGATTTTAGTTTGTGAGCTATCTTGAATTTAGATCTCATTAGCCTGATCCCCATCATGATTCTAAAAGCATTGCTCAAAATTATGGGTTTATCACATTTAATATAACAGCACAATGTAGATAAAGTAAAATGCCTTTAATAACCGAATAAGATTACAAAGTATATGCTACATCATATCAAATATGATTGGCTTGTGTGCATACTACTTTCAGTGGTGTCAGGTATTATTCCGATCAATAATATTAATGCATACATAGTATTTGATTCGGGTGCTACCTGTTCATTTGTGTCAGACGAATTTGCTAAACGTTTAAACTTACCACGTAAGAGATTGGAGAATCCTATGAATGTGGAAGTAGCCAATAGAGAAGTTATCCCTATAAAATTCGTTCATAGGAATTGTAATGCCGAAATAAGAGAATATAAACTGTGCGTAGATTTGATCCCGATAAGTTTAGGAGAATTTGATGTGATCCTTGGAATGGATTGGTTGTCTAATTATGGAGCTGTGATTGACTGCCACAAGAAATGTATACACTTGAAGACCCCGAATAAGTCGAATGTGGTATTTCATGGAAGTAAATTGCCTAGACAATCTCGTTGTTTGACAATGATGGAAGCAAAGAGATTGCTTAGAAAGGGTTATGTAGGTTATCTGGCTCACGTAGTTGATACTCAGAGATTAGGAGGTGAAGTGGGGGAGATACTTGTAGTAAGGAAATCTCCAGATATTTTCCCAGATGAGTTACATGGCTTACCGCCGGATAGGGAGGTCGAGTTCGTAATTGATTTAATACCGGGGACCGCGCCAATATTGAAAGCGCCGTATAGAATGGCTCTGGTAGAGATGAAAAAATTGATGATACAACTACAAGGGTTGTTGGATAAGAAGTACATTCAACCGAGTGTATCTCCTCGGGGAACACCAGTGCTGTTTGTAAAGAAGAAAGATGGATCGCTAAGGCTTTATATCGACTATCGAGAGTTGAACAAAGTTACGATTAAGAACAAGTACTCGTTGCCCAGGATAGACGATCTATTTGATCAACTGAAGGGAGCAAAGTATTTTTCAAAGATTGACTTGAGGACGTGGTATCACCAACTGAAGGTGAGAAAAAAGGACATACCGAAGACAACATTCAGAACTGAATAGGGTCACTTTGAGTTTCTGGTGATGTCATTTGGGCTGACGAATGCGCCAGCAATATTTATGGACATGATGAACAGAATATTCAAGCACTACTAGGATAAGTTTGTTGTCGTGTTCATAGATGACATTTTAGTCTACTCGAAGACGGAGGAGGAGCACGTTGAACATTTGAGAATAGTTCTGGAGACACTGAGAAGGGAAAAGTTATTTGCAAAGTTTTCAAAGTGTGAATTCTGGTAGGAAAGAGTTCAATTTTTAGGTCACGTTATTGATAAGGAAGGCGTTTCAGTAGATCCTGCAAAGGTAGAAGCAATAATAAATTGGGAGCAGCCGAAGACGCCGACGGAGGTTAGAAGTTTCTTAGGATTGGCGGGTTACTATCGGAGATTTATTTAAAAAATTTCGAAGATAGTGACGCCATTAACCAATTTAACGAGGAAGACAGTAAAGTTTGTATGGACGAATAAGTTTGAAGAGAGTTTCTTGGAGTTGAAGAAGTGACTAAGTGAAGTACCTGTATTATCCTTACCAGATAATACGAGAGGTTTTACGGTATACAATGATGCGTTATACAAGGGACTATGTTGTGTGCTTATGCAGAACGTACGCATCACGATAGCTAAAGGATTATGAGAAGGGATATCCTACTCATGACCTGGAACTAGCGGCAGTGGTGTTTGCTTTGAAGATTTGGAGGCACTATCTGTACGGAGAGAAGTGTGAAATATACACGGACCACAAAAGTTTGAAGTATATCTTCATGCAAAAGGAGTTAAATATGAGGCAGCGGCGATGGTTAGAGTTGATCAAAGACTACGATTGTGAAATTCTATACCATCCAAGTAAAGCTAATGTAGTAGTTGATGCTCTAAGTAGATAGGGCAGAGAAAAGTTTATGATGTTGATAACTCAAGAAGAATGTATCAAGGATATGGAAAGATTGAAGTTGGAGGTCAAGTATCTGAATGATTCAGACGAAAAATTGTTCATAATAGAGGCAAGTCCGACTTTATTAGACAAAATAAATGAGGCTCAAGAAAAGTATAAAGAATGTGTTGCCATAAGGGAGCGAATCTCAGGAGGTAAAGACTTGAAGTTCAAGATTGATAGCAAGGGTCTGTTAAAGTTTGAAGAGAGGATCTAGATACCGATGGTTCCGGAGTTAAGAGAAGAGATTCTGCATGAAGTTGATTCTACAAGGTATTCAGTACACCCTGGGAGTACGAAGATGTATCAGGATTTGCGCCAGTAGTTCTGGTGGCCGAGTATGAAGAGAGGAGTGGCTGAGTGTGTCAGTCGGTGTTTAACTTGTCAAAGGGTTAAAGCAGAACATCAGAAACCTGGTGGGCTGCTACAACTATTAGAGATTTCAAAGTGGAAATGGAAACACATCGCAATGGATTTCATGGTGGGGCTTCTAGTTACTCAGAAAGGTTACGACGCGATTTGGGTGATCGTGGATTGTTTAACTAAATCTGCACATTTTTTACCTATAAAAATCAGGTATAATTTGGAACAGTTAGAAAAGTTGTATGTTAAAGAGATTGTGTCACGACATGGAGTGTCGGTATCTATTGTGTCTGATAGAGATCCACGCTTCACGTCGAATATCTGGAGGAGCTTGGAAGAAAAATTGGGAACACAGTTGAGGTTGGGTACAGCATATCATCCTCAAACGGATGGGCAAAGTGAATGAACGATTCAGATGTTTGAGGACATGCTTAGGGCATGTGTTATGGACTTCAAGGGTAGTTAGGAGGACTATCTACCATTAGTAGAGTTTGTATATAACAACAGTTATCATGCAAGCATTGGCATGCCACTGTACGAAGCATTATACAAAAGAAAGTGTAGGACACCGTTATGCTGGGATGAAGTCGGTGAGCGGAGACTGTTGGGACCCGAGTTGGTACAACAGACCGTGGATGTTATCAAAATAATAAGAGCTCGTTTGGTTGCAGCTCAGGATCGGTAAAAAAAAGTACGCAGATTTGCATCGCCAGAAGAGGGATTTTGAAGTGGGAAGCTTCGTATTTTAAAAGGTATTGAAAGTAGTATGCACGCAAGCCAATCATATTTGATATGATGCAGTATATACTTTGTAATCTTATTCATTTATTAATAAAAGAATTGATTTACTAAAAGGCATTTTACTTTATCTACATGGTGCTGTTATATTAAATGTGATAAACCCATAGTTTTGAGCAATGCTTTTAGAATCATGATGGTGATCATGTTAATGAGATCTAAATTCTAGATAGCTCACAAACTAAAATCGTTCCTAATCGTTAGATTACTAGAAAGGGGATTAGTGAATCCGTATAGATTAATACATACATTGCTTACTCTTAGGAAGAGGATGATTGGTCTCATAATCATTTATGTGGAGACACTAAAGCAAGTATGTAGGTGTTTATTGGATAATAAGTTCACTGAACGTGGCTTGCTAAGGAATACCTAATGGAGTTTTACTCGCCTGTCAATAGGAATTCCTCAAGTGATAGTAGTACAAGTGATCCTTGGACTTGAGATCATCATAATATCTTGTGTATGATGAGTTATACTTTGACATATCCCTTAAGACCTTTAGGGTATATCAAAGGGTATGATTGGGTATAATAAGTTATACATGGAGATAGGTGAATGATCAACAAATAATCTACCACGTCTAGTAAAAGATGTGAATGTCCTATGTGATTCCATGAATGACAACTCAGTAGTCCTTGGCCAATGCAGAATGAAATTAGAAAAGAGTTTCTAATTTGCATTATTTAGAGTTGTGCATTTGAGAATCGAAATACAAATAATTAAATAAAATAAGACTTGACAGTAAATCCATGTCTTATATTTAATAGGGACATTGTATGGTAGAAGGATTGAATTGTACGGTAACTATGCACTGAAAGGTTCTTTTGTGATTAATGTTGAAATTTATATTATCTGGAAAATCGTTGATCGCTAAGGGGGCTTACCCTTATTGTAGATTAAATATTATTTATTTAAATGAATTAAATAGTTTAATTTATTTATTTAAATAAGATTAGAATTGTTCTAATTGATTTATTCACAACCGGTTTAATATGGAGAACCTAAAGGGTCACACCGCAAAAGAAAAATATTTATTTAATAAGTAAATGTCATAATTGTAATAATAAGTTAAGTGTATTTTATTTAATCTATGGAGATAGAATAAATTAAATAGCTTAATATTTGTTATTTAATATTTTAAAAATATTAAATATAAATCAATAAGAGGAGTCTTATTATTATTATTACTATTACTATTATTTAATTTCTAATAGGGATTGGGAATTAATTAATAGAAGTACTCTCTCATGTATTCCTAATTGGATTAGGAACATAATTAATTAAAGGAGTTTAATTAGAATAGAGGCCCTAATCCTAAATAGTTTAAGGAAGGGTTTTCCTACATTTATAAATAAGAGAAGTCTTATCATAGATTAGGGTTACATACTCTTACATAAGAATTGTGGAGAGTATTTGCAATTTTTATTGAGATAGAAACTAGGATTTTGCCAACACCCATCTTCTTGAATACCTATTCTTCCTTGGTGGATCACCTTTAGAGGCCAAACACTTGGGTGGCTAACGTTAATCAAGAGAAGGAATCTAACCGGTGGATTTCAAAGAGAACACGAAGGACTAGGAGTTGAACTTGTACCTAAGGAAGCTTTGATCTACGAGGGTATAATTCTTATTCTCTTTCTCTTTCGTTTATATCGTTAATTGAGCACATAGATAGATCATGGTGATGGTTTGTATAAAATTTAAAAATCCGATTTTATCACGCTTCCGCCTTATTTATGTAATTTGATTGCATGCTTATGTATTATACAAACATAACAGTAGTATCAGAGCCTAATCTTATGCTAATTATCGATTTTGATGATTCCATGTGTGTATGGTATGCGATTGGATCGAAATTTTTGGGCAAAAACTGTTTTTCTGAATCTATTACGCGGCGCAGCTGCACCGCTTCCAGTTCATTCTGGAGCGCAGCTGCGCCCAAACCCAGAAAGTCGTTTCTGGGGTTCAGCGCAGCTGCGCCTGTTCCCAGTTCATTCTGGGGGCAGCTGCGCCGGACAGCAGAATCCGAAAAAATAAATTTTTCTTCAATTAAATTAAATGGTTTATTTAATTAATAAAAGTTTAAAATAAAGATGTTTATTTTATCTGGAATAGGATTTCAGGTTGCTAATAATTAAAGGAGTTTAATTTTGATTTGGTTTTTGATTAAAATAAAAGATTTTATTTTGCTTCAAAACTAAATATTAGCAAACTTTTGCCCATCAATTGATATCTATGCATATATGAAATAGTTTTATTATTTATGAGATGAATGTTATTTATTGATGCATATGGAGATATGTATGATAATAAATAGGGATTGATTATGGACTATTGAGCAATGTGTGATTGGATTTATTTTAGAGGATGCTTGACTGTATGGGTTTTTATAAATGGGGTCTGCGTACCTCGTCTTCTCTAATTTTTCTTAATGTAAATTCTATCTCCCTCCTATGTACTTCTCCTTGACTGCTGATTAAGGTTTCTATTTATTGTAAATAGTTTATGTAATAGGATTAGTTAGAATTATTTTGAAGAATTAGAGACAAATGAGCAAGGAGCACATGAAGACCCGTTTTTAATGGAGCCCAAGTTTAAATGTAATAGTTATATTTAAATTTAATTCTCGCACCCTAGGTTTGACCTTTTGGTTCACTTGGTCGCTCTAGTGAACCAAACTAGAATGAAAGTCCATAATCAATCCGGGTAGAATATAGTATTCTATATGTGCATGCTTACTATATATATATTATATATTATCCAACATGCTTCGCATGTTATATAATATGACGCGTATTTTATATATATATATATATATATATATATATATATATGCATGCGCGCTAAACAAGATGAGATTAATAATAACAAACCCCTCAAAGAAATTATATTAAGTCCTAAACGTTCAAAAATATTTGGAATATCAAACGTCGCCTTCTAGCATGGTAAAGCAATAGAGTATTAAATATTTAATAAGTTTGTTGTGTCACACAAGGCAAGTATTAAATATTTAAGATGTTGTCTTATCACATTTAATGCTTATTAAGGCATTGAACATTACTGTTTTGTTATGTCACATAAGGACGATATTTTTCTCTTCACATATATGGAAGTGCTAGGTTGGACTTAACTTGGATAATTTGATTCAGATGTGTCACACTTGATCAAAATAATCTAAGAGGCAAAATACAAGGAGTTACATAGTGATGTAATTGACAATAGTTGTCATAGTTGTCTACCTATTTATTTGTATATCGCCTGTTGTGTCACACAAGGCTATATACATTTGAAATGAGATCCTTATTCTCACTAGCAAATCTTTAATTAGATTTGCCGAACTTTATAACGAGGGTAATATAGTTTGATGAAAAAGTGGGAGATTCCAAATTAAATAAAGACCTAATTTATTTTGATGATTAATAAAATGAATGTATGCTAAAATGTTGTCTATTTCACGTGCAGAATTTAAAAATGTCAAACTCACTATTACTGCGTAGCATACTTGATGCTAACAAACTGACCGGACCGAATTATACGGACTGGTTAAGGAATCTGAGAATTGTTATCACTACAGAAAAGATTTCTTATATCCTAAATTTGCCAGTCTTTACAAATGTTGCAGAAACAGCCTTTGAGAAAGAGATTGCTACTTTCAGAAAGTGGTAAGATGATACAATCTTGGCTCAATGCATCATGCTCGCATCCATGAGTAACGAGCTTCAGCGTCAGCATGAAACTATGGATGCTCCTACTATATTGATGCACCTAAAGGAGTTGTATGGTGAGCAAAGTAGGACTGCTAGATATCAGATATCTAAGGAGCTCTTCCGATCTCGTATGACCGATGGCACTACCGTTGAGACTCGTGTCCTAAAGATGATCAATCTGATTGAACAACTTGGACAACTTGGGTTCGTGATGGATGGGGAGTTAAGTCAAGATTTGATCTTGCAGTCACTCCCGGACACCTTCTCAATATTTGTTGTGAATTGTCACATTAATAAGTTGGACGTTAGCTTGCCTGAGTTACTTAACATGTTGAAAACTACTGAAGGTCACTTCTCATCCAATAAGAACCAAGTCTTACTAGTGAATGATTCTTCCAAGAAAAGGAAGAGGCCCAAGGTATCTTCTAAAGAGAAGAAAAACAAGAAGGCTAAGGGCAAGGCGAAAATCAAGGATAAAAAGAAACCTAATCCTGATAGCAAAGGAATTTTCTACCATTGCAATAAGCCGGGACATTGGAAGAGAAACTGCAAGGAGTATCTTGTGGACCAGAAGAGGCTTGGAGAAGCTTCGACTTCCGATCTAGGTTTATTCATGATTGAAATTAAATTTTCTGAAAGTTAAAATTCTACTTGGGTATTAGATACCGACTATAATTCTCACATATGTAATAATATGCAGGGACTAAGTAGAAGTAGAAAGCTGAACAAGGATGAAATCGTCCTACGAGTGGGAAATGGAGCAAAGGTTGCTGCATTAGCTGTAGGAACTAATTGTTTAGCACTGCCTTCGGGCAAGTTCATTAGTTTAAATAATTGTTATTATGTTCCAACACTCATTAGAAACATTATTTCAATTTTTGTATTGGATATGGATGGTTTTGATAGTATAATAAAGAACAACATTTGTTCTATTTATAATAAAAATGTTTTATATGGTGTTAGCAATCTACTGAATGGACTTTACATATTTGACTTACATGAAAATATACTTCAAACTGAACAAACTAAGAAAAGAAAAGGAGATGATATTAATTATACCTTTATGTGGCACTGTAGACTCGGTCATATCAATGAAACAAGATTAACTAAGTTGCATAAAGATGGGCTTTTAGAACTATCTGATTACGAATCATATCCAACTTGTGAATATTGTCTCATGGGTAAAATGACTAAATCTCCTTTTAGTGAAAAAGGAGAAAGAGTTACAGAGTTGTTAACATTAGTACACACAGACGTATGTGGACCTATGACAACGAATGCACGAGGAGTGTATTCTTATTTTATTACTTTCACTAATGATCATTCTAGATTTAGATATATGTATTTAATAAAATACAAATCTGAATCGTTTGAAAGGTTCAAAGAATTCAGAAGTGAAGTAGAGAAGCAAACTGGTAAAAGTATTAAAATTCTTCGATCGGATCAAGGAGGGAAATACTTGACCAATGTGTTTCTCAATTATCTCAAAGAAAATGGTATAATCTCACAATGGACTCCACCAGGGACGCCACAGTTGAATGGTGTATCTGAAAGGAGAAATCGAACATTATTGGACATGGTTCGTACAATGATGAGTTTTACCGACCTTCCAATATCCTTCTAGGGTTATGCCCTAGAAACGGCTGCATATCTACTTAACAAGGTACCTACCAAATCCGTCCCAAAGACCCCATATGAATTATGGACAGGGAGGAAACCAAATCTTAAGTATGTTAAGACTTGGGGTTGTCCAGCTTATGTCAAAAGATTTGAGCATGATAAGCTAAGACTAGATCCGACAAGTGTAGATTTGTGGGATACCCTAAAAAAACTATAGGGTATTATTTCTATCATCTCACTGATCAAAAGGTGTTCGTTGCAAAATACGTTGCCTTCTTGGAAAAGGAGTTTATCCTTGAAGGGGTCAGTGAGAGTAAGATATATCTTGAAGAAGTTCAAGAACCACAAAATACTACGAATTAAAGTCAGGTACCTGACCAAGTGGAAGAACCTACTGTACCACAACCTATTCGTAAATCTGGAAGAGTACCGAAGATACCTGAAAGATATGGATTTATCATAGAGGATGATGATTAGGTACGCATCATAGGAGATGATGATCCATTGACTTACAAAGAGGCTATGGGTAGTAAAGACTCAGAAAAATGGCTAGAAGCCATGAAATCCGAGATGGACTCTATGTATGAAAACCAAGTATGGACTTTGGTTTCACCACCTGAGGGCATTAAGCCTATAGGGTGTAAATGGGTCTTTAAGAGAAAGACTGGAGCGGACGGCAAGGTAGAGACCTATAAGGCCTGACTGGTTGCAAAAGGTTTCAAACAAAGACAAGGAGTTGACTATGATGAAACCTTCTCACCAGTAGCTATGCTCAAGTCCATTCGGATTTTACTTGCAATTGCAGCTTATTATGACTACGAAATCTGGCAAATGGACGTGAAAACAGCCTTCCTCATTGGAGAGCTTGAGGAGAATGTATATATGATACAGCCAAAGGGTTTTGTTTCAACGGTTGGAACAAATCAAGTCTGTAAGCTACAACGATCCATATATGGATTGAAGCAAGCTTCTCGAAGGTGGAACATCCGTTTTGATGAGATAATCAAAAGGTTTGATTTTATCAAAAATGAGGATGAACCTTGTGTGTACAAGAAGGATAGTGGGAGCGTTGTTTCATTCCTAGTATTATATGTAGATGATATATTACTGATAGGGAATGATGTTCCTATGCTACAGTCGATCAAAATTTGGTTATCTAAACACTTCTCCATGAAGGACTTGGGTAAGGCATCCTATATTTTGGGGATAAAGATCTATAGAGATAGATCTAAAAGGATGCTTGGCTTGACCCAAGGAAAGTACATTGACTCGATGCTAAAGAAGTTTAGCATGGAAGATTCGAAGAGAGGTCTCATGCCGATGAGTCATGGAATACATCTCTCCAAGAAACAGGCCCCAAAGACACCTGAGGAGAGACACCGTATGAGTAAGATTCCTTATGCTTCAGCAATAGGATCTATCATGTATGGTATGATATGTACCAGACCAGATGTCGCTCATGCACTTAGTGTAACAAGCAGATATTAGTCGAATCCGGGAGAAGAGCACTGGAAGGCAGTGAAAAATATCCTAAAGTACTTAAATAGAACTAAGGATGTATTTCTTGTCTACGGTGGGTCTGAATTGAAACTAGAGGGTTATACAGACTCAAGTTTTCAAACGGACCAAGATGACAATATATCCGTTTCAAGGTATGTGTTTACTTTAAACGGTGGCGCAGTGAGTTGGAAAAATTTCAAGCAGCAAATAGTTGTTGATTCAGTGACAGAGGCAGAGTACATAGCTGCAAGTGAAGCTGCAAAGGAAGCTATTTGGATGAAGAAGTTTATAACTGAACTTCAAGCGGTTCCTAGCATTAGAGGAGTCGTACCTTTATTCTATGACAACACCGGAGCTGTTGCACAGGCTAAGGAACCCAGGTCTCATCAAAATCTAAACACGTGTTGCGGCGGTTTCATCTGATTAGAGAGATCATTGAAAGAGGAGACGTCTGATGAGTGTATTTTATATACACAAATTGAGTACTTTTAGCCTTGATAATTTGTAAGTCTTTAGTTATTTCGTTTGGTTTTATGTGTTTTCATTTTATTATTGTGTAATGTAGTTTTGTATTACTTTTAGATGTTTTTGTATGCTTTTATGTGTTTTTACGTTGTTTTGTAGAAATTGAAATAAAGGCCCCTTGGATCGATGTGTTTTTGGCTTGAATTTGGCATTTCAGCTGCTTGTTTTTCAATTTGACCCATGATCCAATCCGAATCTCTCAAACCTCAAAGCATGAAAATTGTAGATCTTTGTCCTAGCTTTCCAAAACATCTGGAATTATCCAATTTGAAGTTCTTATAAGAGAGTTATGGTCATTTTACCATCGGATTTTGCATGACTTTTACACAGCAGTTTCTTTGGGCTCAATTTGAGCCTTGTTCTGTCCATTATCTCGACGCGCCCCAGTTATGAAAGTTGTAGAGCTACTTCTTAGCTTTCCATGGCCTCCTGAATCGCCTTAATCCGAGTTCGAACGAAGACGTTATGGCCATTTTACCAATAGATATCGAAACTGATTCGGGCTACAGAAGCGCGCCGGGGCGGGAAATTTAGGCCAATTTGGGCGCCGGCGGACAGCAGCAGATTGTGCGGTTTTTTTGGTCATTTTTGGTATGCTAAGCTAGGGTTACTCATACCTAGCACTTATAACATCTCTTGGGGCTCGAAAATCAGCATCTAGGGAAAACATCAAATTGAAGAGAAATGGGCTGCAATACAAGGAATTTCCAGCAAAATCAAAGGAACAATTGAAGAAAGGAGTACCAAATCAAGGAGGAAAGCTAGAAATCATCAACCCTTAAGCAAGCAACATTGGAAAATCTTCAAAAGTGGTTTTATTTCTAGTATTTCCTTCTTATTTTGTAAATCCAATATGATGATATATGGATCAAATTTGATGTTTTATGTAGTTACCATGAACTAGAACTCGTTTTCTAAGATTTCAATGGAATCCAATACACAGTGTGAATTGAATGCTCTCTCTTTGATATTGATTAATTATTTGTGATGGGATATCATAATTTGTGCTTTATATATTAATTACCTAGCTAGTAATTACCTTGGGAACCTATATGAACTTCAGAAATGGATTATAGTGTTAAGAACTTGTTATGATATCATGTGAAAATTAGATATTCCTATGGGTAATTTATGAAATTAAGTGACGTGTGTTTTATTTATTACCCTCATGAATAGATAATTTGATTGTATTTAGGATAGACATATACCTAAATACCATATATATCCATTTGAGAATCCATGCTTAATGATTTCTATTGCGAAAGTTGATAATTGATAGGGTGATAAATGAGATTTGGTGACGCGTGTCTTGTTAATTACTCTTGATATTGGATTCTTGCTAGTGTGTAGAATAGAGATATATCTATACACCGCATTGGAAAATGCGTATTTGACCATCGAGAGAGGCTTGTATATACTTGTGATTTCTCGGATAACAATCCTTGTGATTTAACTAGTTGAAAAGAGAGAGTTAGGACATTTAAACGAAGTGTTGGGGGAAATTGTGATCTTAGACTTATTAATATTAGATTTCATTATCTTAACATTTTCCATAGTTCTTTGATTATTTGCTATCTTCATTAGTGTAAAACAACAAAAACAATTATCATTTGTTTAAATAAGATTGAGATGATAAAAGGTTAGTACTTGGAAAAGACTAGTAATAATTTCTCGTGAGATCGATACTTTACTTACTCTTTATTACTTGTTGACCGCGTATACTTGCGCATAAATTGTCGTTATATAAATCAGACAATAACGTCACCCTGGAGCGTGTACAACAGCAGTTTGATCGTCACTTAGAGAAGATGAGTATTAGATACCATGGCGATTGGCTTTAGTGCAAGTAGGAGATTGAAAGTAGTATGCACGCAAGCCAATCATATTTGATATGATGTAGTATATACTTTGTAATCTTATTCATTTATTAATAAAATAATTGATTTATTAAAAGGCATTTTACTTTATCTACATGGTGCTGTTATATTAAATGTGATAAACCCATAGTTTTGAGCAATGCTTTTAGAATCATAATGGTGATCATGCTAATGAGATCTAAATTCTAGATAGCTCACAAACTAAAATCGTTCCTAATCGTTGGATTACTAAAAAGGGGATTAGTGAATCTGAATAGATTAATACATACATTGCTTGCTCTTAAGAAGAGGATGATTGATCTCATAATCATTTGTGTGGAGACACCAAAGCAAGTATGTAGGTGCTTATTAGATAATAAGTTCACTGAACGTGGCTCACTAAGGAATACCTAATAGAGTTTTACTCGCCTATTAATAGGAATTCCTCAAGTAATAGTAGTACAAGTGATCCTTGGACTTGAGATCATCATAGTATCTTGTGTATGATGAGTTATACTTTGACATGTCCTTTAAGACCTTTAGGGTATATCAAAGGGTATGATTGGGTATAATAAGTTATACATAGAGATAGGTGAATGATCAACAAAGAAATCTACCACTTCTAGTAAAAGATGTGAATGTCCTATGTGATTTGATAAATGACAACTCAGTAGTCATTGGCCAAGGCAGAATGAAATTAGAAAGGAGTTTCTAATTTGCATTATTTAGGGTTGTGCATTTGGGAATCGAAATACATGTAATTAAATAAAATAAGACTTGACAATAAATCTATGTCTTATATTTAATTGGGACATTGTATGGTAGAAGGATTGAATTGTATTTTTTGTGATTAATATTGAAATCTATATTATCTGGAAAGTCGTTGATCGCTAAGAGGGCATACCCTTATTGTATATTAAATATTATTTATCTAAATGAATTAAATAGTTTAATTTATTTATTTAAATAAGATTAGAATTGTTCTAATTGATTTATTCACAACCGGTTTAATGTGGAGAACCTAAAGAGTCACACCGTAAAAGAAAAATATTTATTTAAGAAGTAAATGACATAATTGTAATAATAAGTTAAGTGTATTTAATTTAATCTATGGAGATAGAATAAATTAAATAGCTTAATATTTGTTATTTAATATTTTGGAAATATTAAATATAAATCAATAAGAGGAGTCTTATTATTATTATTACTATTACTATTATTTAATTCCTAATAGGGATGGGGAATTAATTAATAGAAGTACTCTCTCATGTATTCCTAATTGGATTAGGAGCATAATTAATTAAAGGAGTTTAATTAGAATAGAAACCCTAATCCTAAATAGTTCAGGGAAGGGTTTTCCTACAACTATAAATAAGAGAAGTCTTATCATAGATTAGGGCTACACACTCTTGCATAAGAATTGTGGAGAGTACTTGCAATTTCTATAGAGATAGAAACTAGGGTTTTGCTAACACTCATCTTCTTAAATACTTATTCTTCCTTGGTGGATCACCTCTAGAGGCCAAACACTTGGGTGGCTAACGTTGATCAAGAGAAGGAATCTAACCAGTAGATTTCAAGGAGAACACGAAAGACTAGAAGTTGAACTTGTACCCGAGGAAGCTTTGATCTACGAGGGTATAATTCTTATTCTCTTTCTCTTTCGTTTATATCGTTAATTGAGAACATAGATAGATCATGGTGATGGTTTGTATAAAATTTTAAAATCGAATTTTATCACGCTTCCGCCTATTTATGTAATTTGATTGCATGCTTGTATTATACAAACCTAACAGGTATCTCCCTGGAAAGGGAAGATAAGATTTGGGAAGAAGGGAAAATTGAGCCCTAGATTCATAGGACCATTTGAAGTTCTGAAGAGGGTAGGTGAAGTGGCATACGAGGTAGCTTTACCTCCTAAACTTGAGCACATTCACAACATGTTTCATGTTTCAGTGTTGCGACCATATAAACCTGACTATAAGCATGTGATCTCCTATGAGTTGATTCATGTCGAGAGAGATTTATCGTATTAAAAATTCCTATCCAAATTTTAGATAGGAAGGAGCAGACGTTAAGGAATAAGGTTATACATTCGGTTAAAATACTTTGGAGGAACCACAGAGCTGAAAAGACTACGTGAGAACTAGAAGAAAAGATGAGAAAGAATTTTTCGCATCTTTTCGAGTGACCTTATGTTGAAATTCCGAAGAAGAAATTCTTATAAGGGGGGAGAGTGTAATAACCGCGAATAATTTTAACTTATATTAATTATCGATAGATTAGATTTTTGTGCGATTATACTAAATCATTGTATGATAGCTTGGTTTGTTTAATTATGTGTTGACATAATTAAAGGAAGGTCCAATAAATAGGTGAATTAAATTAATGGACCAACCTCGGTAATGTAATATCAAATTATTGATAAGGTTAGTGAGCTATGTGATAATTCAATTAACTTGATACCTAGCAAGTTAAATTGGATTATGTAAATTAGTTAATTTGATTAGTATTAATAATGATTTATAGTTCCACTAGGAATTTATTAATAGTGGACTAGCCCAATTAGTTTATTAAACAAGCTCAATCCAAGCTAATTGCTTGTGGACTTGTAAGTTGGTCAGTTAAGTAATTAAATTGGCCTAAATAGAGGTACCGGGTATTGTACTCTGGCCCAGCAAGTGAGACCAACACCAGTAGCCAATTTTGCCAAGCCTGCTCGGTAAGCCCAAATGGGAAATTGATTCTAAATTAAAGCTGAGTATATCCTAATCAGTGGTGCACCATTTTGGATATCCTTCGTGTCGTGCACGTAAATCGACCTAGGCCAATGGCCTATTCCCTTATACTGCTTGATGATTGTCGTGGGTATTGAAAGTAGTATGCACACAAGCCAATCATATTTGATATGATGTAGCATATACTTTGTAATCTTATTCGGTTATTAAAGGTATTTTACTTTATCTATATTGTGCTTTTATATTAAATGTGATAAACCCATAGTTTTGAGCAATGCTTTTAGAATCATGATGGTGATCGTGCTAATGAGATCTAAATTCTAGATAGCTCACAAACTAAAATCGTTCCTAATCGTTGGATTACTAAAAAGGGGATTAGTGAATCCGGATAGATTAGTACACACGTTGCTTGCTCTTAGAAGAGGATGATTGATCTCATAATCATTTGTGTGGAGACACTAAAGCAAGTATGTAGGTGCTTATTGGAGAATAAGTTCACTGAACGTGGCTCGCTAGGGAATACCTAATGGAGTTTTACTCGCCTGTCAATAAGAATTCCTCTAGTGATAGTAGTACAAGTGATCCTTGGACTTGAGGTCATCATAGTATCTTTTATATGATATATTATACTTTGACATGTCCCTTAAGACCTTTAGGGTATATCAAAGGGTATGATTGGGTATAATAAGTTGTACATGGAGATAAGTGAATGATCAACAAAGAATCTACCACGTCTAGTAAAAGACGTGAATGTCTTGTGTGATTCGATAAATGACAACTCAGTAGTCCTTGGCCAAGGCAGAATAAAATTAGAAAGGAGTTTCTAATTTGCATTATTTAGGGTTGTGCATTTGGGAATCGAAATACATATAATTAAATAAAATAAGACTTGACAGTAAATCCATGCCCTATTTTTAATTGGGACATTGTATGGTGGAAGGATTGAATTGTACGATAACTATGCACTGAAAGGTTTTTTTTGTGATTAATGTTGAAATCTATATTATCTGAAAAGTCGTTAATCGCTAAGGGGGCTTACCCTTATTGTAGAATAAATATTATTTATTTAAATAAATTAAATGATTTAATTTGTTTATTTAAATAAGATTAGAATTGTTCTAATTGATTTATTCACAACCTGTTTAATATGGAGAACCTAAAGGGTCACACTGCAAAAGAAAAATATTTATTTAAGAAGTAAATGGCAAAATTGTAATAATAAGTTGAGTGTATTTAAGTTAGTCTATGGAGATAGAATAAATTAAATAGCTTTATATTTATTATTTAATATTTTAAAAATATTAAATATAAATTAATAAGAGGAGTCTTATTATTATTATTACTATTATTTAATTCCTAATAGGGATTGTGAATTAATTAATAGAAGTACTCTCTCATAAATTCCTAATTGAATTAGGAGCATAATTAATTAAAGGAGTTTAATTATAATAGAAACCCTAATCCTAAATAGTTTAGGGAAGGGTTATTCCTACATTTATAAATAAGAGGAGTCTTATCATAGATTAGGGTTACACACTCTTGTATTAGTGTGACACCCCCAAATCCGGGTTTCCTAACCTCGAATTCGGTGTTCACGATTCTCAACAACAAACATACTTTCTAACTAAATGCGGAATAATAAACATACATTGTTTATCGAATAGAAATAAAGTCTTACAATTTCTGGTCCTAAGGTTCTTTAACCTTAACATAAAACGTACCTTTAATACAATAAAAGGTTCACTTAATCAAACAACATTCAAGAATAACTAGTACATAGGCACTAACGGGCATCTATTCTTGCACCTTCCCTTTTCCTTTGTCTCCTCTAGACGTTTCTGCCTTAGCTGAAATAAAGATCATGATATAGCAAGGGTAAGCAACTAATTTGCTTAGCAAGTATATACACAAAGAGATATATCATGATAGAAGGAAGTTTCGCTTTCAATGTTCATCAACAGTATAAGAGTGTGAAGGAACATGAATTAGTAAACAACAGTTGAATATCCGAATAATTGAATGACAATTACTGAGTGGTTTGAAATAACCAAGGACGTTTTCCAAGGTTCTCAGCATTTAAACTGAACCTCTTAAAAAGTTTTGGTAATCGAGGGGATCAGTCTCTCATACCCCGTGATTTATGCATAAACACTTAATAACCAGCATTGATATCATGCCTTAAACAAGTTTATCCTTTTCTCAGCCAAGAGTTCTTACCATAGCAATTTAATAAGAACAGCTTTTAAAATACCATTGTCTTAACCAATTTAGACATGCTAGATCTAGCTGATACAAATAGCATAGATCTATCTCATAAACAATTCATGCTTGAAAGAACTTTAATTAAATTTACAGTTCAATTATAATAGGATAGGAATTCAATTGCACAAGGTACAAATCTCAATAACCAGTATAGATGTGAATAATCAACAATAATTATTCACTAACATGCTTCGAAAATAATAACTCAAGTTTGAGTTAGGGAACTTGCCTGTTTGCTCAGCTACAAATAATTCTAGCTTTAACTATTTGGCCTTGAAGAACCTAACATAGATAATGTCGGTCTATCAATTAGTACTACGTAGTTGTACGTCGATACGCTTACTTATGCTATTTATTTATCAATTTAGCAAATCACATAACACACATAAGTAAATAAACTATAGTAAATTCTATAAGACACTTAATTGATCTCTAGGTTGATGGTTTAATTAATTAACCATGTATCACTTAAGTAATGAACACTTATTAGACCCTTAAACAATTAATTATAATTGTTTAATTAATTAACCCTACTCTTTCTTAAGTAATATTCATTTATTACCCCTTAGACAATTTATCAAAATTGTTCAGTTAAGGTGCTATTTAAAATCTCCTTACTTATTAACTTTATCTTTATTTAATTACTATTTGTCATTTGTTAAACAGTAATTAATTAATTATCTTTAGGTTTATTAATGATAGTAATTAATAACTAATTATATTTACTTATTATTTAATTATCAAATAATAATTGAATTATTAATTTTAATCGTCCTTAATTATTATTTAGGATTAAATAATAATTAACTAGGTTTATTTATTATTTAAGCTAATCAAATAATAAATAATTAATTAGTGAGTAAGAATTATCTTTAGTTATTATTAAATATTAGCTAATTAAGTTTACTTAAAGTTAATCAAAACAATTTAAAATTCTTAATCATTGCTTAAAAATAAATAAACAATTTATTATATATGGAAAATATAATAGCCTATAAGGCTATTATTTTATTACTTTTATTCATACTTAATTAAACATTTAGTAACTTTATTTAAAAATAAATAATTACTTATTAACTTCATTCATATTTAATTAATAATATTTATTATCTTTATTTATTATTTATTGATAAATAATAAATAATTATCTTATTAACTATATTCATACTTAATTATTATTTAATATTAATTAAATAATAATTAAATATTTATTATCTTTATTTATTATTTACTGATAAATAATAAATAATTACTTTATTAATTTTATTTATTATTATTTAACATTAATTAAATAATAATTAAATATTTGTTAACTTTATTTATTATGCATTGATAAAAATTTATTATATTAACTCAATTAAATATCAACAATTAAACCAATAGTAGTCGTTTAATCTTTATTAGGCAAAAGTGGTTTATTTCCAATGAATCGCACAACCCATTTCAAAATTTGTTCAACTGTGGCATAATTCAGTCACTGAATCAAACCCTTACAATTATTTTCAACGTAACAGAATTTATTAACCAACACAATAGGCAGCAATTTCCTCACATATTCACATAATATACTAAGTTTATCCAAGTATTATCACATACAGGAACCCAAAGTTTGACTCCTAAAATTTTATACTGCCAATCGAACCCTTTATACCCAAATTGAAAATTGTCTGTTCAAGTATTATAACAACATATGGTAAACCCTCTATAACATAGCACTGGCTTAATCGAAATTGAAAAGGACCAATTTACCAGAACCTGTGATTTCTTAGTATACACAAATTCCCAATTCACAGAACCATACAATGCAGTTTCAACAATATAACCCAACACAATGACTGCTAGAACCTTTAAGGTTCTTCAACAACAGTTTTCCAAATAAAGACCTAATACCAGATTTTCAAAAAAAATCAAAACCAAACATAATTTAACACAATTCAATACCCACACACTCGGCAACCCAAATTCAATTACAGAAGGAAGAAACTTATACAATCCCAAGTAGAAAACTTTCACATTACAATCCCAAATTTTCAAACCCAAACAATATTATACAATTCCAGAGACAATATATATTATAACCATCACAGTATATGATACAACCAGCAAAGCACAATTGCAGACTTGTAAGCCCAAACAACTGATACAACCAACCAATCCAAGTACAGAAAAAAAAGGAAATAACGAAAATCTACAGAAAATCCTAAACGGAAAATCATCGCAGGCGTTGGAACTATTGTATACCTTGGGTCCGGTCGAACCTCTGTTCTTCTTCTCCTCTTAGTGGCTGCTCTCCCTCTAATTCGAATTGCAAAAATAATCCTAGCAGCTTAATTTAGGGTTTTGGGTGTCCAATTTATAGAAGATTGGTTACCCAAATAATTGGGTATTACCTAAATTATTTCACCAAAACCCAACGGTAGGAAGGAATGGCCGTCCGATCGTACCTATCAAGCCACTGTGACGTCGCCGGCAGCCCTCGAGCCGCGCATCTCGTGGGTCGCTTCGCCTAAAACCCGGAACCCATGGTCCGTCCGCTTGTTGCTCGGTCGCTCCCTTGATCCTTTAGTTAGCCGTCGGTCCTTCATCACGCTGTCCATTCGACTCGAGCTGTCACCGGCCTTCCTCCCGTCTCTCATCTCTGACTGATCGATTGACATGGTGGATCTGATGTGAGGGACTCGATTTTGTTAAATCCCCCAATTTGATTTACCGATTTCCTTTGGTTCGGTCTTTCCCCCAAAATAATTCCCACCGATTGAATTTCCTTTCCCCAAATTGGCTTTACCAGTTGACTGGATCAAACGAAATGGATCCAATCCGGCAAAACAAGGAATGGGTCTGACCCGATTGAAATGAAATTGGGCTCAACCCAATTGGTTCGGTCCAGTAGGGAATGAAAAGGAGTTTGGGCCAACCAAAAAGATTGGGCCAATTTACTTATTAGAGTTAATACACCATACTTTTAGTATTTAATTTAAATGACCTCTTAATTACTTAATTGCTTGAAATATTTATTTTTAACAACAACCCCCAATAAAAATTATTTAATCCGAAATGATGAAATCATTTATTTAATTTCCCCAATTTTCTTGCCACTCAAATGTTAGGGTTAACTCATTAATTATTCAACTTTTAATGAGTCCCTTTAATGCGAGAAAATTATTGGACCATATATTTATTTAATTAAATAATAATTCTTACATGGATCCAAATTAAATTCATAAAATTATATAAAATGAATTTTATTTATCAAAATAAATTTGATACAATGTTTGAAAATTCCTGGACATTACATCCTCTCCCCCTTATAAAAATTCCGCCCTCGGAATTTCAATCTAAGGTTACTCAAATAACTGGGGGTAATTTGCTCTCATCTTCTCCTCGAGCTCCCACGTAGCTTCTTCCACCGCGTGATTCCTCCAGAGTACTTTAACAGAATGAATAACTTTATTCCTCAACGTTTGCTCCTTCCTATCAAGTATTTGGACAGGAATCTCCTCGTACGATAAGTCCTTCTCGACTTGAATTGGCTCATAGGAAATGACATGCTTGTAATCGGGCTTATACGGACGCAACACTGATACATGGAACACGTTGTGAATGTGCTCAAGTTCAGGAGGTAATGCTACCTCGTACGCCACTTCGCCTATTCTCCTTAATATTTCAAAAGGTCCTATGAACCAAGGGCTCAGCTTGCCCTTCTTCCCAAAACGGATCTTCCCTTTCCAGGGAGATACCTTCAAAAATACATAGCTGCCAACTTCAAAGTCTCGCTTCTGACGATGCAAGTCGGCATACTTCTTCTGACGATCCAGGGCAGCTACTAACCGCTGTCTTATTACTTTAATGATTTTCACGGTTTATTGTACCAATTCTGGTCCCAACAATCTCCGTTCACCAACTTCATCCCAACACAACGGCGTGCGACACTTCCTCCCATATAACGCTTCGTACGGTGGCATACCGATGCTAGCGTGATAACTATTGTTGTAAGCGAACTCTACCAAGGGCAAGTGATCGTCCCAGCTGCCACCTAAGTCCATCACAACTGCCCGGAGCATATCCTCTAAGGTTTGAATTGTTCGCTCACTCTGACCATCAGTCTGAGGATGATACACCGTACTCATTCTCAACTGTGTGCCCATTCTTTCTTGCAGACTTCTCCAAAAATTTGACGTGAAGCGCGGATCTCTATCAGACACAATAGATACTGGCACTCCATGTTGCGATACTATCTCTTTCACATAAAGTTTCGCCAACTGTTCCAATTTGTACCTGATCTTGATTGGTAGAAAGTGGTCAGACTTGGTCAAACGATCTACGATCACCCAGATGGCGTCTAGACCCTTTTGTGTTGTTGGGAGTCCTACCACAAAATCCATAGTGATGTGCTCCCACTTCCACTCGGGAATCTCTAAGGGTTGCAATAATCCGCTCGACCGTTGGTGCTCTGCCTTAACCCTCTGACAAGTTAAACACCGGCTGACGAATTCTGCAACTTCCCCTTTCAAATGCGGCCACCAATAATGTTGACGAAGATCTTGATACATCTTGGTGCTACCCGGATGTACCGAAAATCTCGTATTATGGGCCTCCTGCAATATTTCTTCCCTTAAGTCTGGTACATAGGGTATCCAGATCCTTCCCTCGAACCTTAGCAGACCTGTGTTGTCAACCTTGAACTTCAACATTTTTCCTTCCGATAATTGCTTTTTAGTGTCAATGCATTCTTCATCAAATTCTTGGGCCTCCTTTATCTTATCCAGTAGAGTCGGACCTATTGTCACGGTGAACAACTTTTCGTCCGTCTCCATTGGATACTTAACCTCCAGTTCCAGGCGTCCAAAGTCCTTTATCAGTTCTGCCTGAGTTGTAAGCCTCATCAATTTCTCTCTGCCTTTCCTACTCAGGGCATCTGCCACTACATTTGCTTTGCCCGGATGGTACAGAATTTCACAATCGTAATCCTTGATCAATTCTAACCATCGGCGCTGCCTCATATTCAGCTCCTTCTGAGTGAAGATATATTTCAGACTTTTGTGATCTGTATATATCTCGCACCTCTCTCCATATAAGTAGTGCCTCTAGATCTTCAAAGCGAACACTACTGCTGCTAACTCCAGATCATGAGTCGGGTATCACTTCTCATAGTCCTTCAGCTGGCGTGAAGCGTACGCAATGACCCTACCGTGTTGCATTAGTACACAACCAAGGCCCTTGTGTGACGCATCACTGTATACTACAAAACCCCCAGTGTCGTCCGGTAATGCCAACACTGGTGCTTGGCTAAGTCTCTTCTTCAGCTCCAAGAAACTCTCCTCGCACTTCTCTGTCCAAACGAACTTTACCGTCTTTCTAGTTAGATTGGTCAACGGTGATGCTATCTTCGAAAAATCCTGGATGAATCTCCGATAGTATCCCGCTAACCCAAGGAAACTTCTAATCTCCGTTGGTGTCTTTGGCTGCTCCCAGTTGATAATGGCTTCCACCTTTGCTGGGTCTACCGAAACACCATTACTGTCAATGACGTGTCCAAGAAACTGCACCCTCTGCAACCAAAATTCACACTTTGAAAACTTTGCGTACAGTTTCTCCCTTCTTAATGCCTCCAGGGCAATCCTTAGATGTTCAGCATGTTCTTCCTCTGACACTGAATACACCAAGATATCATCGATGAATACTACCACGAACTTGTCCAAATACTGCTTGAACACTCTGTTCATCATATCCATGAATGCCGCTGGTGCATTTGTTAGTCCAAATGACATATAACCAGAAACTCGAAATGTCCATAACGAGTTCTGAATTCCGTCTTCGGGATATCCTCCTGTCTCACTCTTAGTTGATGATAGCCCGTCCTTAAATCGATCTTCAAAAAGTATTTCGCTCCCTTGAGTTGATCAAACAGATCGTCTATCCTGGGCAGCGGATACCTATTCTTAATCGTAACTTTGTTCAACTCACGGTAGTCGATACAAAGCCTCATCGAGCCATCCTTCTTCTTTACGAACAGAACTGGCACTCCCCATGGTGACACGCTTGGCCTGATATAACCCCTGTCTAACAGTTCCTGCAGTTGAACCATCAGTTCTTTCATCTCTACTGGTGCCATTCGGTAAGGCGCCTTAGATATCGGTGTCGTCCCGGGCACCAAGTCGATTACAAATTCTATCTCTCTATCCGGCGGCAGTCCCGGAAGTTCATCTGGGAAGACATCAGCGAATTCCCTTACAACGGGTATCTGACTCAATTCACCCTCGACCCGTCGAGTATCTACCACGTGAGCCAAATAACCTATACAACCCTTCTTAAGCAATCTCTTCGCTTGCATCATCGTCAGACAACAAGATTGTCTCGGCGATTTACTACCATAGTACACCACCTTTGACTTACCCGGAGTCTGCAGGTGTACGCACTTTTTCTTACAGTCAATGACCGCCCCGTGGCTTGCTAACCAGTCCATCCCAAGGATTACATCGAACTCTCCAAGACGAATCGGCAACAAGTCCACGTTAAGCTTAAACCCTCTCACATCAGCACAACAATTCTTATAAATGTAGTTTACGGGGATAATCTCTTTGTTCGCTACTTCTACATTCATCGGGTGTTCTAACAGTTCACTAGGCAAATTAAGTCTTTGAGCAAATTCATCAGAAACAAAAGAACATGAAGCTCCCGAATCAAATAGCACATAGGCATCTATGTTGTTGATTGGAATAATACCTGACACCACCTCTCTAGATGCCACAGCATCTTGTACTGTCATGTTGAAGGTCCTCGCTGTTGGCTTATTTGGCTGGGTTGGTCCTCCACTGGTTGCTCTCGAGTTGTTACCCCTATTGCCATTTCCGCCATCCATGTTTCTCTTTCGGGGACATTCCTTGCTCCGATGTCCTATCTCTCCACAATTGAAGCAACCTCCTTTCTTCGCCTTAGGACAATTGGGCGAGATATGCCCTTCTTGTCCACAGGTATAACAAACCATCTTTCCCTTCATGCACTCTCCCGAGTGACCCTTTTCGCACTTCCCACATACCGGCCTTTTCTGCTGCGTGTTCCCTTACTGCATTTCAGAATTGCTACCTCCACTGCTCCATTGACGTTTCCTGCTGTTGCTGCCGCCACCGCTAACATTTGCATTTCCTCCGTCTACCTTCTTCTTGTTCCTTTCCCGATTATATTTCGAAACCGCTTCACTCCCACCTTCAGCAAGGAGAGCTTTCTCCAACAAGGTTGAGAACGATGTAATTTGCAAAACCGCTACCTTGCTGTAGATCCACGGCTTTAATCCATTCTCGAATCTCCTGGCCTTCCTCACCTCAGTATCCACCTGATGTGGGGCGAATCTAGCCAATTCATTGAATTTTGCAGCGTACTCTGACACTGACAAATTTTCTTGTTTCAATTCCAAAAACTTGATTTCCATTTTCGCCTGCGTACTCTCAGGAAAGTAATTCTCGAAAAACAACGTCTTGAAAGCTTCCCACGCCACGACTCCGGTTCCAGCTTTGTTTTGATTGGCTTCCCACCAAAAGTTAGCCTCACCTTTCATTAGGTAGGTAGCAAAAACTGTCTTCTGCTCCTCAGCGACTCTAGCAATGACAAAGGCCTTTTCAATCTCCTTTATCCATGACTGGGCCTCTATCGGGTTTGCTGTTCCTCTAAACTCCGGAGGCCCTACTGCCTTGAAGTCTTTAAAATTGGCTAAGTGGTTGCCTGCCTGGTTTCCTGTAGTAGTGGTTTGATTCCGCAAGACTTCTGCCATCATGTTCACAAAATCTTACATTGGGTTTGGTGGAGTTCCCTCTACATTGTTAACTGACTCTTCAATTCCTTGGTTTCGTAGGATTCGTCTGGGCGGCATTATCTGTTTAAGCAAACCCTAACACGTTACTCGGGCTTCCTTAAAACATAAGTATTCAGCATGTAATGCAATAATCACATGACTCTTGTGTGGGAGTTTTAGATTACCCAACCTAGGAAATTCTGCTTTCCTGATTAGTGATTTAAGTTACTAAGATACCGATTCTGTTTTACTGAATTAACATAAACATTGCATAAATGGTATATCAAGTAAAATTCTCAAGCACATACCATAATAATGCATCTATATTCATATACCGACTTTAGCGTCTTACACGTTCATCCCAGGCATATTGCCATAAATGCTACCATCCCATTTAATATAACAAAAGGTGGGATTCACTTAAACCATTCTTTCCTACCTACATAATTGGGAAGTGCATCCTACATACGAACTACCTCGCACCTGCTGGGGTTAATACAAACTCTAGTGAATCAAATGGTAGAACCAATAACACTGCTCAAGGCATAACGACCCACTTCTAACTATCCCCTAAGAGACACAAGGTGAATACAATTTAACGCTTGCTCTTGCTACTGGAGGGCAGATCCATCCATCTGGCGTCGAACTGCATCCAGGCGATGTCTAAGGCTCGCTCCAAATCAACTATCTTCGCATCCTTAGCCTTCACCTCATCTCTCAACTGTCCTAACTGTAGCTCTCTCAGCAGCAGCCTCCCTCGCAACTTGGCTAACTCAGCCTGGGCCTGATAAGCAACGTCCTTGTACTGCTGTTTAGAAATCTGGTGGATGTGGTTCTGCGCCTCTAATTGTTCAGCCTTTACCTCTAGCTCGGCATTCCTTGCTAGTAAGTTTCCTATCACCTCAGGCTCTATGGGCTCCTGGTTAACTGAAAGGCTATCTTGATGCTCGTCCGACATCCTACCAACACCACACAATAAATCCATATCAGTACCACAATAAAATATATTCATTGATAAAATGAAATGATATTTTATTCGGTACAACTAGAACTCGATGGATCTCCTCAACTCATCACCTACATACTCTATATGAGTTTTCTACTGAGGTTATAACCTAGGTTTCTCATTCCTAACGTTTATAACCTATAGCTCTGATACCAACCTGTGACACCCCCAAATCCGGGTTTCCTAACCTCGAATTCGGTGTTCACGATTCTCAACAACAAACATACTTTCTAACTAAATGCGGAATAATAAACATACATTGTTTATCGAATAGAAATAAAGTCTTACAATTTCTGGTCCTAAGGTTCTTTAACCTTAACATAAAACGTACCCTTAATACAATAAAAGGTTCACTTAATCAAACAACATTCAAGAATAACTAGTACATAGGCACTAACGGGCATCTATTCTTGCACCTTCCCTTTTCCTTTGTCTCCTCTAGACGTTTCTGCCTTAGCTGAAATAAAGATCATGATATAGCAAGGGTAAGCAACTAATTTGCTTAACAAGTATATACACAAAGAGATATATCATGATAGAAGGAAGTTTCGCTTTCAATGTTCATCAACAGTATAAGAGTGTGAAGGAACATGAATTAGTAAACAACAGTTGAATATCTGAATAATTGAATGACAATTACTGAGTGGTTTGAAATAACCAAGGACGTTTTCCAAGGTTCTCAGCATTTAAACTGGACCTCTTAAAAAGTTTTGGTAATCGAGGGGATCAGCCTCTCATACCCCGTGATTTATGCATAAACACTTAATAACCAGCATTGATATCATGCCTTAAACAAGTTTATCCTTTTCTCAGCCAAGAGTTCTTACCATAGCAATTTAATAAGAACAGCTTTTAAAATACCATTGTCTTAACCAATTTAGACATGCTGGATCTAGCTGATACAAATAGCATAGATCTATCTCATAAACAATTCATGCTTGAAAGAACTTTAATTAAATTTACAGTTCAATTATAATAGGATAGGAATTCAATTGCACAAGGTACAAATCTCAATAACCAGTATAGATGTGAATAATCAACAATAATTATTCACTAACATGCTTCGAAAATAATAACTCAAGTTTGAGTTAGGGAACTTGCCTGTTTGCTCAGCTACAAATAATTCTAGCTTTAACTATTTGGCCTTGAAGAACCTAACATAGATAAGGTCGGTCTATTAATTAGTACTACGTAGTTGTACGTCGATACGCTTACTTATGCTATTTATTTATCAATTTAGCAAATCACATAACACACATAAGTAAATAAACTATAGTAAATTCTATAAGACACTTAATTGATCTCTAGGTTGATGGTTTAATTAATTAACCATGTATCCCTTAAGTAATGAACACTTATTAGACCCTTAAACAATTAATTATAATTGTTTAATTAATTAACACTACTCTTTCTTAAGTAATATTCATTTATTACCCCTTAGACAATTTATCAAAATTGTTCAGTTAAGGTGCTATTTAAAATCTCCTTACTTATTAACTTTATCTTTATTTAATTACTATTTGTCATTTGTTAAACAGTAATTAATTAATTATCTTTAGGTTTATTAATGATAGTAATTAATAACTAATTATATTTACTTATTATTTAATTATCAAATAATAATTGAATTATTAATTTTAATCGTCCTTAATTATTATTTAGGATTAAATAATAATTAACTAGGTTTATTTATTATTTAAGCTAATCAAATAATAAATAATTAATTAGTGAGTAAGAATTATCTTTAGTTATTATTAAATATTAGCTAATTAAGTTTACTTAAAGTTAATCAAACAATTTAAAATTCTTAATCATTGCTTAAAAATAAATAAACAATTTATTATATATGGAAAATATAATAGCCTATAAGGCTATTATTTTATTACTTTTATTCATACTTAATTAAACATTTAGTAACTTTATTTAAAAATAAATAATTACTTATTAACTTCATTCATATTTAATTAATAATATTTATTATCTTTATTTATTATTTATTGATAAATAATAAATAATTATCTTATTAACTATATTCATACTTAATTATTATTTAATATTAATTAAATAATAATTAAATATTTATTATCTTTATTTATTATTTACTGATAAATAATAAATAATTACTTTATTAATTTCATTTATTATTATTTAACATTAATTAAATAATAATTAAATATTTGTTAACTTTATTTATTATGCATTGATAAAAATTTATTATATTAACTCAATTAAATATCAACAATTAAACCAATAGTAGTCGTTTAATCTTTATTAGGCAAAAGTGGTTTATTTCCAATGAATCGCACAACCCATTTCAAAATTTGTTCAACTGTGGCATAATTCAGTCACTGAATCAAACCCTTACAATTATTTTCAACGTAACAGAATTTATTAACCAACACAATAGGCAGCAATTTCCTCACATATTCACATAATATACTAAGTTTATCCAAGTATTATCACATACAGGAACCCAAAGTTTGACTCCTAAAATTTTATACTGCCAATCGAACCCTTTATACCCAAATTGAAAATTGTCTGTTCAAGTATTATAACAACATATGGTAAACCCTCTATAACATAGCACTGGCTTAATCGAAATTGAAAAGGACCAATTTACCAGAACCTGTGATTTCTTAGTATACACAAATTCCCAATTCACAGAACCATACAATGCAGTTTCAACAATATAACCCAACACAATGACTGCTAGAACCTTTAAGGTTCTTCAACAACAGTTTCCCAAATAAAGACCTAATACCAGATTTCCAAAAAATATCAAAACCAAACATAATTTAACAAAATTCAATACCCACACACTCGGCAACCCAAATTCAATTACAGAAGGAAGAAACTTATACAATCCCAAGTAAAAAACTATCACATTACAATCCCAAATTTTCAAACCCAAACAATATTATACAATTCCAGAGACAATATATATTATAACCATCACAGTATATGATACAACCAGCAAATCACAATTGCAGACTTGTAAGCCCAAACAACTGATACAACCAACCAATCCAAGTACAGAAAAAAAGGAAATAACGAAAATCTACAGAAAATCCTAAACGGAAAATCATCGCAGGCGTTGGAACTATTGTATACCTTGGGTCCGGTCGAACCTCTGTTCTTCTTCTCCTCTCAGTGGCTGCTCTCCCTCTAATTCGAATTGCAAAAATAATCCTAGCAGCTTAATTTAGGGTTTTGGGTGTCCAATTTATAGAAGATTGGTTACCCAAATAATTGGGTATTACCTAAATTAATTCACCAAAACCCTACGGTAGGAAGGAATGGTCGTCCGATCGTACCTATCAAGCCACTGTGACGTCGCCGGCAGCCCTCGAGTCGCGCATCTCGTGGGTCACTTCGCCTAAAACCCGGAACCCATGGTCCGTCCGCTTGTTGCTCGGTCGCTCCCTTGATCCTTTAGTTAGCCGTCGGTCCTTCATCACGCTGTCCATTCGACTCGAGCTGTCGCCGGCCTTCCTCCCGTCTCTCATCTCTGACTGATCGATTGACATGGTGGATCTGATGTGAGGGACTCGATTTTGTTAAATCCCCCAATTTGATTTACCGATTTCCTTTGGTTCGGTCTTTCCCCCAAAATAATTCCCACCGATTGAATTTCCTTTCCCCAAATTGGCTTTACCAGTTGACTGGATCAAACGAAATGGATCCAATCCGGCAAAACAAGGAATGGGTCTGACCCGGCTGAAATGAAATTGGGCTCAACCCAATTGGTTCGGTCCAGTAGGGAATGAAAAGGAGTTTGGGCCAACCAAAAAGATTGGGCCAATTTACTTATTAGAGTTAATACACCATACTTTTAGTATTTAATTTAAATGACCTCTTAATTACTTAATTGCTTGAAATATTTATTTTTAACAACAACCCCCAATAAAAATTATTTAATCCGAAATGATGAAATCATTTATTTAATTTCCCCAATTTTCTTGCCACTCAAATGTTAGGGTTAACTCATTAATTATTCAATTTTTAATGAGTCCCTTTAATGCGAGAAAATTATTGGACCATATATTTATTTAATTAAATAATAATTCTTACATGGATCCAAATTAAATTCATAAAATTATATAAAATGAATTTTATTTATCAAAATAAATTTGATACAATGTTTGAAAATTTCTGGACATTACAATTAGATTGTGGAGAGTACTTATAATTTCTATAGAGATTGAAACTAGGGTTTTGCCAACAACCAACTTCTTGAATACCTATTTTTCCTTGGTGGATCACCTCTAGAGGCCAAACACTTGGGTGGCTAACGTTGATCAAAGGAAGGAATCTCATCGGTGGAATTCGAGGAGAACACGAAGGACTAGGAGTTGAACTTGTACCCGAGGAAGCTTTGATCTACGATTGTATTATTCTTATTCTCTTTCTCTTTCGTTTAATTAATAATTGAACATAAGGATAGATCATGGTGATGGTTTGTATTAAAATTATAAAATCCGTTTTATCACGCTTCCGCCCTATTTATGTAATTTGATTGCATGCTTGTGTTATATACTAACCTAACAGTGGTATCAGAGCCAATCCTTCTGTTAATTATTGATTGTGATGATTCCATGTATGAATTGATATGCGATACGATCAGATTTTTTGGGCTAAAATTTTTTTTCTAATCCTGCGCCGCGGCCGTGCCGCTTCCAGTTCATTCTAGAGCGCGGCTGCGCCCGAACCCAAAAAAACGTTTCTAGGGTGCAGCGCGGCTGCGCCGCTCCTAGTTCAATTTGGAGCGCTTAAAATAAAGATGTTTATTTTTTCTGAGATATGATTTCAGATTGCTAAAATTAAAGGAGTTTAATTTGGATTTGGTTTTTGATTAAAATAAAAGAGTTTATTTTGTTTCAAAACTAAATATTAGCAAACTTTTTGCCCATTAAATGATATCAATGCATATATGGAATGATTTTATTATTAATGAGATGAATGTAATTTATTAATGCATATGGAGATATGTATAATAATAAATAGGGATTGATTATGGACTATTGACCAATGTGTGATTGGATTTATTTTAGAGGATGCTTAAATGTATGGGTTTTTATAAATGGGGTCTGCGTACCTCGTCTTCTCTAATTTTCTTAATGTACATTCTATCTCCCTCCTATGTACTTCCACTTGACTGCTGATCAAGGTTTCTATTATAGTAAATAGTTCATGTAATAGGATTAGTTAGAATTATTTTGAAGAATTGGAGACAAAAGAGCAAGGAGCGCTTGAAGACCCGTTTGTAATGGAGCTCGGGTTTAAATGTAATAGTTATATTTAAATTTAATTCTTGCACCCTAGGTTTGACCTTTTTGGTTCACTTGGTGGCTCTAGTGAACCAAACTAGAATAAAAGTTCATAATCAATCTGGGTAAAATATAGTATTCTATATATGCATGTTTACTATATATATATATATTATATATTATACAACATGTTTCGCATGTTAAATAATATGACGCATATTTTATATATATATGTGCATGCACGCTAAACAAGATGAGACAAATAATAACAAATCCCTCAAAGTAATTATATTAAATCCTAAGCGTTCAAAAATATTAAGAATATCGAACGTCGCCTTCTAGCATGGTAAAGCAATAGAGTATTAAATATTTAATATGAGTTTGTTGTGTCACCACAAGGCAAGTATTAAATATTTAAGATGTTGCCTTATCACATTTAATGCTTATTAAGGAATTGAACATTACTGTTTTGTTGTGTCACCACAAGGACGGTATTTTTCTCTTCACATATATGGAAGTGCTAGGATGGACTTAACTTGGATAATTTTGATTCGGATGTGTCACCACTTGATCAAAATAATCTTAGAGGCAAAATACAAGGAGTTACATAGAGATGTAATTAACAATAGTTGTCTACCTATTTATTTATATATCGTTTGTTGTGTCACCACAAGGCTATATACATTTGAAATGTGATCTTTAATCTCACTAGGAAATCTTTAATTAGAATTGCCGAACTATATAATGAGGGTAATATAGTTTGATGAAAAGTGAGAGATACCAATTTAAAAATAAAGACCTAATTTATTTTGGTAATTAATAAAATGAATATATGTTAAAATGTTATTTATTTCACATGCAGAATTTAAAAATGTCTAATTCACTATCACTGCGTAACATATTAGATGCTAATTAACCGGACCGAATTACACGGACTGGTTAAACAATTTGAGAATAGTTCTCAAGGCTGAAAAGCTATCTTATGTCCTTAATATGCTTATCCCTGCAATGGTTATAGACAATGCCTCTGAGGAAGAGATTGCTACTTTTAGAAAGTGGCAAGATGATGCACAGTTGGCTCAATGCATCATGCTCGCATCCATGAGTAACGAGCTTCAGCGTCAGCATGAAACTATGGATGCTCCTACTATACTCTTGCACCTTCAAGGAGTTGAATGGTGAGGAAAATAGGACTGCTAGATATTAGATATCTAAGGAGCTCTTCTAATCTAGAATAACCGATGGCACTACAGTATAGATAAATGTCTTAAAAATGATCAATCTGATTGAACAATTGGGACAACTGGGTTTTGTATTGGATGAAGAGTTGATCCAAGATTTGATCTTGCAATCACTCCCGGACTCTTTCTCACAATTTATTGTGAATTTCCACGTGAACAAGTTATATGTCAGCCTGTCTGAGTTACTTAAACACGTTAAAAACTGTAAAGAGTCACTTTCCAACCAAGAAAGACCAAGTCTTACTGGTAGATGATTCTTCCAGGAAGCGGAAGAGGGCCAAAGGATCTTCTTAAGAGAAGAACAATTCAAAGAAGGTATAAAGAAAGGCAAAAATAAAGGATAATAAGAACAAAACTGATGCAGATAGCAAAGGAGTTTGCCTCCACTGCAATAAGCCTGGACACTGAAAAGGAAAACTGTAAGGAGCATCTTCTAGAGGCTAACTAGAAGAAGCTTAGTGAAGCTTCGGTTACAGATATAGGTTTGTTCATCATTGAAATAAATTTTTCTGTAAGTCAAGGTTCTACTTGGGTATTGGATACCGGTTATAGTTCTCACGTATGCAATCCAATACAGAGACTAAGCAGAAGTAGAAAGCTAAACAAAGAGTAAGTAATTTTACGTGCGGAGAATGGAGTAATGGTTGCTACATTAGCTGTAGGAACTTATAGTTTAGCGTTACCTACGGGCAAGTCTATTAAGTTAATAAGTTGTTATTATGTTTCAGTTCTCTTAAGAAACATTATTACTTCCGTTGTTGGACAAGGAAAGCTCTAGTATTATATTTAAGAACAATTGTTGTTCTATTTATAATGATAATGTTTTGTTTGAAACTGGAAGATCACTTGATGGACTTTGTAAACTTGACTTACATGAAAAATAATTTTGTAAATTGAACAAACTAGTAAAAGAAAAGGAGATGATCATTCAAAGAGTTGAACATGTGTATTTGATGAAATACAAGTCTGAATCATTTGAAAGGTTCAAAGAATTCAGAAGTGAAATAAATTGACAAAGTATTAAGATTCTTTGATCAGATCGAAGAAGGAATACTTGTACAATGAGTTTCTAGATCATCTCAAAATGGTATTTTCTCATAATGGACACTTCATGATACGCAATGATTGATTGATATATCTTAAAAGACAAATCGTACCTTGTTGGACATGGTGCGGTCCATAATGATTTTTACCAATATTCCAGTATCCATCTGGGGTTATGCCCTAGAAACGGCTGTATATCTACAAAATAAGGTAACCACAAAATTCGGCCCCAAGACTCTATAAAAGTTATGGATAGGGAGGATTCCTAGTCTTAAGTATGTTAAGATAAGGGGTTATCCAACTTATGTGAAAAGGTTTCAGAAGATAAGTTTGGGACAAAAATTTGACAAGTGCAGAGTTGTGGATATCCTAAAGAAAGTTTAGGGTATTATTACTATAATCCTATACGCTGCCTTCTTGGATAAAGATGTTTATCATTGAAGGAGCTAGTGGGAGAGTAATAGATCTTGAAGGAGTTCAAGAACCACAAAGTACCACAAGTCAAACTGAGGAACCTGTAGATAGACCTATTATACCACAACCGAATCGTAAATCTAGAAGAGTACCGAAGATACCTAGGAGGTATGGATTCGTCATAGAGGATGATAATGAGGTACACATCATAGAGGATGATGATCCAGTTATATACAATGAGGCTATGAGTAAAAGACACTCAGAGAAATGGCAGATGGCCATGAAATCCGAAATGGACTCCATCTATGAGAACTAAGTATAGACTTTGGTTACTCCACCGAAAGGCATAGTGCCTAGAGGGTGTAAATGGGTCTTTAAAGAGAAAGACTAGGGTAAATGGCAAGGTGGAGACCTATAAGACCAGTCCAGTTTAAAAGGTTTCAAATAAAGTCAAGGAGTTGATTGTGATAAAACCTTATTACCGGGTAATGCTCAAGTCCATTTGGATTTTGCTTGTGATTGCAGCTTATTACGAAATCTGGCAAAATGGATGTGGAGACGTCCTTCCTCAATGAAGACTTGTGGAGAATGTATGTATGATACAGCCAGAGGAATTTGTTTCAAAGGTTGAAGCAAATCGTGTTTTAAGCTACAATGATCCATTTATGGATTGAAGCAAGCTTTTGAAAGATGGAACATTCGTTTTGATAAGACAATCAAAAGAGTTTGATTTTATCAAAAACGAGAATGAACCTAGTGTGTACAAAAAGGTCAGTGGGATCACTGTGACATTCGTAGTATTATATGTTGATATATTACTGATAAGAAATGACACACCAATGCTACAATCAGTAAAGAAAAAATTGTCTAAACATTCCTCCATGAATAACTTGGGAGGAACATCCTATAAATTGGGGATATAAATCTATATAGATAGATTTAAAAGGATGTTCGGCTTGACCCAATGAACGTATAATCATTCGATGCTAAAGGCGTTTAGCATGGCAAACTCCAAAAGAGGTCTCATGATGATGAGCCATAGAGTGTATCTCTCTAAACTTATCTCCAATAAAAGAGAGATCACATGAGTTATTATCATGTATGTAATGAATATAAAAGGCCTGATGTTGATCAGTCATATTCTGAAGATGATCACTGTAAGACAGTGATAAACATCTTTAAGTACTTAACCGGTACTAAAGATATGATCATGATTCATGGTAGGTCTGAATTAAAACTAAAGGGTTAAATAGACTCAAGTTTTTCAGATTGATCAATACGATAACAAATCCACTTTAGGGCAAATCGTTACCTTGAATGGTGGTGCAGTGAATTGGAAAGGTTCCAAATAGCAAAGAGTTGCTGGTTTAGTGACAAAGACAAAGTATATAGCTGTAAATGAAGCTGCAAGTTGATTATTTAGATAAAAGGTTCATTACAAAACTAGGAATAGTTCCTAAGTCTCATCTTGGATTCAAACATGTGTTGCGGCACTTTTATTTGATTAGAGGAATCATTCAAAGAAGAAAAAGTCACTATAGAGATAGTAGACTCTCAAGAACAACATTGCATATCCATTTACTGAAGCTTTATCCAAACAGCAGGATGATCGTCACTTAGAGAAGAAGGGTATAAGATACCATGGTGATTGGCTTTAGTGCAAGTGGGAGATTGAAAGTAGTATGCACACAAGCCAATCATATTTGATATGATGTAGCATATACTTTGTAATCTTATTCGGTTATTAAAGGCATTTTACTTTATCTACATTGTGCTGTTATATTAAATGTGATAAATCCATAGTTTTGAGCAATACTTTTAGAATCATGATGGTGATTATGCTAATGAGATCTAAATTCTAGATAGCTCACAAACTAAAATCGTTCCTAATCGTTGGATTACTAAAAAGGGGATTAGTGAATCCGGATAGTTTAGTACATACATTGCTTGCTCTTAAGAAGAGGATGATTGATCTCATAATCATTTGTGTGGAGACACTAAAGCAAGTATGTAGGTGCTTATTGGAGAATAAGTTCATTGAACGTGGCTCGCTAGGGAATACCTAATGGATTTTTACTCGCCTGTCAATAAGAATTCCTCTAGTGATAATAGTACAAGTGATCCTTGGACTTGAAATCATCATAGTATCTTGTGTATGATAAGTTATACTTTGACATGTCCCTTAAGACCTTTAGGGTATATCAAAGGGTATGATTGGGTATAATAAGTTGTACATGGAGATAGGTAAATGATCAACAAAGAATCTACCACGTCTAGTAAAAGATATGAATGTCCTATGTGATTCGATAAATGACAACTCAGTAGTCCTTGGCCAAGGCAGAATGAAATTAGAAAGGAATTTCTAATTTGCATTATTTAGGGTTGTGCATTTGGGAATCGAAATACATATAATTAAATAAAATAAGACTTGATAGTAAATCCATGTCTTATATTTAATTGGGACATTGTATGGTAGAAGAATTGAATTGTACGGTAACTATGCACTGAAAGGTTCTTTTGTGATTAATGTTAAAATCTATATTATCTGGAAAGTCATTAATCGCTAAGGGGGCTTACCCTTATTGTAGAATAAATATTATTTATTTAAATAAATTAAATAGTTTAATTTGCTTATTTAAGTAAGATTAGAATTGTTCTAATTGATTTATTCACAACCGGTTTAATATGGAGAACCTAAAGGGTCACACCGCAAAAGAAAAATATTTATTTAAGAAGTAAATGACATAATTATAATAATAAGTTAAGTGTATTTAATTTAGTCTATGGAGATAGAATAAATTAAATAGCTTAATATTTATTATTTAATATTTTAGAAATATTAAATATAAATTAATAAGAGGAGTCTTATTATTATTATTACTATTACTATTATTTAATTCCTAATAGGGATTGGGAATTAATTAATAGAAGTACTCTCTCATAAATTTCTAATTGGATTAGGAGCATAATTAATTAAAGGAGTTTAATTATAATAGAAACCCTAATCCTAAATAGTTTAGGAAAGGGTTATTCTTACATATATAAATAAGAGAAGTCTTATCATAGATTAGGGTTACACACTGTGACACCCCCAAATCTCTACACTCCCCTGTAGCAGAGCTGGTACTCACGTGAAACTATACAACTATAAATATTCAATAAAATATGACTTCTATCTATCCAAGGTTCACAGTATCCCATAACAGGTATTAGTTCCGGCCAGAACGTTGTCTGTGTTTGGATACCCTCACTTGGATATATAGATTCATATCTAATGAATACATCTTTCATATTTATATTCCCTATCTATCTGACATTCACAGTATTAATGATAAGATTGTCCATAGAACTGAGGGGCGCATTCCAGTAAAGATGGCACCTTACTGGCACTTATTAAGTGTACCCCAGAGTTTATAGGACTTTCAACATCATTTAAATACCCTCATTCAGATGTATAGTTCGTATAGATACTGTATCTAACTTAGTACAACTATGCTAAATAAAATAAAAATCAGAGTATAACGCAATCGATGAAATAAAGGATCATAATATTTTACATATCATTTGGTTCGATTACATTGTTCTCAGTACTAAGTTATTACAACAAAAGCCTTTAAAAGACTTAGATTATTCAAAAGCAGTTAATAAAACTAGTAAACATGTCCCTTTCCTTTATCTGTCCCAGAAGTGTCAGGGATATCATTTAAAGCTGCAAAAGAAGATATGCGCAAGAATGAGCTACAAATGCTCAGCAAGTTCATTTAAAAATATAAACACAGTGTGTTTGATTTGAAAGATGTCAGGTGATGTATAACTGATACTGAGGGTTCTGTACCGGAACCATATATTTCAATTTGTTCTGTCAGTCTTCAATGACTTAGAACCTTTTGAGTTCAGATATCTGGTAGGTGATCAGCCTCACCAATATCCTAGGAGTATGCATATCATCCTACCACATTTTTGGTCAATTTAAGTTAATTGCCAATATTGGTCAATTCATTTAATTGCCAATTTAAACCTTATTTGAAGGTTTGTCGGACCACCTTCCATCCACGGTGTCCTTTTTACTCAGTATAGATGTCGTACCAAGACAATTTGGTTTGACACAATAAATTTAAGCTCAAACAGTCAATAAATTAATGATTTCATTTCTTAAGTTATGCTGAATAAGTAGCAATAACTTCACAATAATTGATAGCAAGACATAAATGAATTGCTTAATATAAGTTGAGAAAAGTTAGGACACTTGCCTTAGCGTAGTTTCGTTAAAATTTAAGACAGTTGGTCAACGTACGTGGTCTACGTATACCAATAATAAGCGTTAGCACGTATATAAACATGTATCACGCTAATCTAGACAAGTTTCATTAAGGTTCGACGTTGATTCGGTATCTCGGTCGCGTCCTTAATAGCTAAACACATAGATTGTTCGATAAAACTTCATTTGGAAGTTTAATTATTAGTCTAAATAATCCAATTATTATTTATAATACTTTTAGAAGCTTAATTTTATTTTTAAATAATTTTTTATAAGCTTGAAAGTATTTTTAAATAATTTTACCAGTTTAGAAATATTTTTAAATGATTTAATTATCATTTAGAATAATTTTAAAACATTTAATATGTTATTTAAATAATTTATTTGTCATTTAGAACATTTTTAAATATTTAAAATATTATTTAAATGATTTATTTATCATTTATAATATTTTTAGAAAGATAGAATATTATTTAAATAATTTATTTATCATTAATAATATTTTTAGAATTTATTTTATCATTATAATAATTTAATTATTACTTATAATAATTTTCAAAACTTAATTTAATATTTAAATGATTTAATTATCATTTAAAGTAATTTTTAATTACTTAATATATTATTTAAATGATTTATTTATCATTAATAATATTTAAATATTTAATATTTTATTTAATTATTATATATAATAATTTTATTTACCTTAATATCATTTTTAAATAATTAATATAATTATTAAATGATTTAATATCATTTTTTAAATAATTAAGATAATTATTAAATGATTTATTAAAATTATTATTATTATTTAATTAAATTAAATAATAATTCAGAAATATATAAAAATATTAAAATAAAAGTTTTATAATTAAAATTGTATTTTCGAATATAATTATTAATTATTAATAATTATTTAATATTTATTTATTATTTTATAATTTATTTAATTAATTTTTATTTTATTTTTATTAAAAATCCGTCGTTAAATGGCTTTAGCGACGGTCTGCTTAGTTTCTTAGTTTTCTGGGTTTGTGCATGAATTTCGTCGCTAAAGGTGTTCTTCATGAAGAACAGTTGGTCATGGTCCAACAGGGACTTTTGACCTCAAATTAATCTCAGCTGGTTTGATGTTTGTGTTTGATTTTTGTTTGTTGTTATAGCCAACATGGCAGTGTACAACGACATGTTGAATTTTATCTCAAATTATATCATATCATGTTAGATAATTAATGGTCAAACTAGCCGGTTTTGAGTTTCTGGGTTACCTAGAAACTTAGTTAGTCATGGTCGGTCAACGTGGTTTGACCATGAATAACTTTGATTCTGTGTTTGCTAAATGTGTTTTGATGCTTCAAGATTGTAGTTTACATACCAAAGAACATGTTTATATTAAGAAAAAACATATTAAATATCATCTAGGCAAGATCTGGGTTGACCAAAAGTCTGACATCAAACTGTCAGACATTCATATGATTTCTGGGTTACCCAGAAATCAGTCCCCCATGGTCGGTCAACGCATTTTGACCACCTATAACTTCCATCCTAGAGATAATTTAACCATTCTACCAATTGAATCTTAAAGCTAACATGGCATACTACTGATTCATGCTTTAAAACACATCAAACAAATATTTTAAGCCGATCAAAAGTTCTGACAAAGTAGCTTGTCAGATTGTTCTTGACTGCCAAGAACAGTTTGCTATTTTGGCTTGATTTTCATATCTTGATGTTATGTAAACGTATTCTAACTGCCCAGATCACTTAATTACATGTTAATTAGTATTCCTAAACATCTAAAACACAAAATTTTTGCAGGCTTGAAGATCAAACTTAAAATTAGGATTTATGCACCTTTTTCTTCAAATTTTTGATTCTGGCTTTTGATTCTGACCTTTGGCTTGCAGAGGCTTGTTTAGGTATGTTTATAAGTGTTTAGGTTTCAAAATTTCATAGGTCTAATGGTCAGCCTCTCATTCTATTTATAGCAACTTAGAATTAGGGTTTTATTTTACTTTTTTCCACTTTTACCCTCCAAAATATCTTGGCTTGTGAACTTGGGCTGCTCCAATCTGATCTTGGTTAACATGCTTGTGCTAGAGTGTGTTGAGCACAAGCTTGCACACTCCTAGCTTCATTTTCATTGGTTTAGATTTTAATTTTGATTTATTTACTTACTAATTAAACCTAGATTTTTGCTAATCATGATTAGGGTGTTTAATCATGTTTAGTATTAACTTAATTAAGATAATATATCATAATGAAGGTTTATAATTTCATAATTTAATGTTATGGAATCAAATTAGGGTTTTAGGGTTTCAAACAACATTCAAAATCCAAAGTATCTTACATGATTTTTGAACCATGCGGGAAATTGCTCTCTATGTTCTTTATCTACATTTTCACAACCAGCTAAGTGAAGCTCCTCTTTATGCCTCCTGTAATAAATAATATCAATATGCATTTCAACAAATTTCAAATACTTGACATATTGCTTTTGTAAGTTTAAAATCTAATTATATACTCACTCGAAATATGGTTCAACCTCTTCACAATTTTGGAAGACAAACCATTGCGTCACATTAAACTCTTCCTCTAATAACTCAACATATTTAGTTGCACCAAAATGGCGGCATTTTTGAGAGAAAATTGATAAACTATCATCAGTTACTATATCATTATTTCGCTCATCTCGATTGAATCTAGTCTCAATTCCCCGCAAGTACATTGAGCAAAAAGTTAAACACTCTTTTGCAATGTAAGCTTCTGCAACTGAACCTTCTGGTTGAGCTTTATTGTGCACACTCTGCTTCAATTCACATAATGATCTACAAAAACATAATTAACAAAGACATCAATTGCAACTTATACAAAATAATTTATATAATGAATGTGTTTTTTTTACCTTTCAATTGGATACATCCATCTAAATTGAACCGGTCCACCAATCAATGCCTCATTCGGTAAATGAATAGGCAAATGAACCATTATGTCAAAAAAAGCTGGAGGATATATTTTTTCAAGTTTACATAAAATCAAGGAAATATCTTCTCTCATTTTCTCTAATTCAGACTTCTTCAACTTCTTACAACACAACCGTTGAAAAAAATGACCCAACTCTGCTATTACGTCTGATACTTCATTGTTTAACGATCCTCAAATACCAACAGGAAGTAACCGTTGTAAAAGTATATGGCAGCCATGACTTTTCAACCCAGATATCTTTTGATCACTCGAACTAACACAACGAGAGATATTAGAAGCATACCCATCAGGAAATTTAATAGATTTTAGAAACTCGCAGAAATCCTGCCTTTCTTTCTTTTTCATGACATAACATGCAGCAGGTTTCACATATTTTCCATCGCTCCTCTTAATTAAGTGCAACTCCTTGCGAATGTTCATGTCCTCCAAATCTTGCCTTGACTTGACTGTATCTTTTGTTTTCCCATCTATACTCATCAAGGTTCCCAATATACTCTCACAAATATTCTTTTCAGTATGCATTACATCTAAATTGTGTCTTAACTTCAACTTACTCCAGTAAGGCAAATTAAAAAAAATGCTAAATTTAGTCCAATTCAATTCCTCAGGCTTGCGCTTTCTCTTTCTATTACCATGCTTCCCTGGTGTCAAATCTTCTAGTCTCCCCAACTGCATTAACACATCATCCCCAGTTAATTCTCTAGGTGCCTCGCTATCTTCTCTTTTACCATTGAACTTTCTGCTTCTTCTCCAAGCATGATCTTTTGGTAAATAGCGACGGTGTCCCATGTAACACACCTTGTTTCGCAACCCCTGAGAACATATTTGGTCATTACAAACTGGACAAGCCATATACCCTTTAGTACTCCATCCAGACAAATCACCATATGCAGGAAAATCGTTTATTGTCCATAAAACAGCAGCATGCATTTGAAATTTTTTTTTATAAGAAACATTAAAGGTTTCTATCCCTTCAACCCATAATTTTTTTAACTCTTCAATTAACGGCTGTAAGTAGACATCAATGTCCTTTCCTGGTGATTTCTTCCCTGGAATTAGTAAAGATAACATAAAGAATGGTTGTTTCATGCAATCCCAAGGGGGAAGATTCAATGGAGCTACAATAACAGGCCACATGCTATAAGTGGTGCTTAAGTTTCCAAATGGATTAAAACCATCTGCAGCTAGAGCTAGTCTAACATTTCTAGGATCATTTGCAAACCAAGTAAACTTACTATCAAAGTCTTTCCAAGCTAGTGAATCAGCCGGATGTCTCATATAATCATCATCAATTCGTTTTTCTTTATGCCACACCATCTTTTTAGATGTTTTTTGGGACATGAACAAGTGTTGAAGCCTAGGTATCAGTGGAAAATACCTTAAAATCTTTTGTGGTATCTTCTTCCCTATACCATCATTGACTTTCCATCGAGAAGTTCCACAAGTAGGGCAAGTTTCCACGTTTCCATTCTCCTTCCAGAATAAAATACAGTCGTACTTACAAGCATGGATACATTCATATCCCAATCCCAAATCTCGCAATGATTTTTTAGCTTCGTAGTAAGAACTTGGAAGCGTCTCACCATCAGGAAGAGATAATTTCATCAGCCTCAAGATCATATCTATAGTTTTATTACTCACCTTATTATACACTTTGAGGTGAAGTAATTGTATGATAAAAGAAATCCTTGAAATCTTCTTACATCCAGGGTATAATTCTGTTTGAGCACCCATCATGAGTGCCTCGAGATATGCTGGACCACCACCAATATTGGTGTTATTGTCATCTGAGATATTTTCAGCATCAGCTTGATAGTGTTGTTGACCAAGGTCAAATAACATGTCATTAACACCGTCATCATCTTCATCATCTTCTTCAAACAAATCATTATCAATCCTATCACCCTCATTGGTATGTGGATTCCTTAAATTATTTGAACTTGATGGTTCACCGTGATAAAACCATGTTGTGTACCCTGGATCTATCCCTCGCTCCAAAATATGATCTTAACTGATTTTTGATCTTGAATTATTAAGTTCAAACAATCTATACATGGGCATCGAATGTCGCACTCTGTACCTACACGATTTTCAACAAATTTCATAAAAGCGTTTACCCCATCAATATAAGCCTTAGACCATTTAATTGCACGCAACCAGCTCTTGTCCATTTTATACCCCACAGAAGCTAGTTGATACAATAGAACGAAAACAATAGCAAAAAACTAATAATGCTAAAAAAGGGCGAAGATAGCAGCACTGTATTCTTGAACTTGCCTTGCTTGGTGATTCCAGATAAAGTTTGATTTTAAATCCTGACAACTGACGTTTCTCTTTCTGATGGTTTGCAGGCATAGCTTCCAAGGATTTGGATTTGTCAACTTCATTACTTTCTTCTTTGATCTGCACAAATGAATATGACAGGGGATAAAAAAATAACACCAAAAGTAATAAAAAAGTTTGGCAATAAAAACTGCTATACATGAGAAACTGAAGTTATTTTCAAATTAGAGAATCTAATTAATTACCTGGAGTTATTTTTTAATCAGGGAGGATTCAAATATGAAGTATGAGCTAATCTTTTAATGCTAAACTTGTTCCATCTTTAAAGAACTAGAAACACACAAGTATTCTATATGCTAAAATCAACATTGTAGATTTTTATTATCTTTCTGTTAAGTTTTATCACTGCCAGTTTGTTTATAAATTAGATAGTTAGTTAAGGATCCTTGACAAATGACAGCCAGCCAAAATTCTTATAGAAGAGTTTTTTTCCAGTTGATTAGGTATCAATATTCACCTTATTAAAATGTATTGCCATTTGCAATCTTAGTATATGTCTGATATTCCCCTCATATGCGGTTACTGCACACATTTTTTTTATTGGTCTAGTTTGTAACTACTCTGTTATCCAATTGGTTATTTATATGAAGAACTATTATGTCTGTTTGTTATACATACAATTACAAATTGACCCATGCTTGATTGGTAGGTTTATACAGTTGTGTTGAATTATCAAAACTATCATGCTATAATTTTTTCTATGACTAGGGTTCAGTTAATTAAGTTGTAGTACAGATTGCTAGTCATCTAAGAAAACAAACTCAATTGATTAAACTTTTGACTTTGGTTTAATGGCTTATTATAGCCATTATTTGCTCAAAAAGTTCCAATATGGCTTTTCGAACGTCATTACGTTGCATTTGTAGTTTACAAATCTTTTACAACGCATTATACGGACTCCGTATATATCTTTATGTAAATTTGAAGTTATATGGTGTATTCGTGTCTTATTGTGTGTATTTATAGCTTAACTCTGCTTTCGCGAATATATTACATTGATTGAACTCATATTTTACTTGTATATTCGCTTTACCTACTAAGCGTGTACATATGTCAATGTTTTATACATTTCATGTATACATATGCCAATGAAGTATACATATTCCTTGTAGATATACTTCAACTACCAAGCAAAGCCATATCTCATTCGCTTAGTTTATAGATAGACATATAATATCTCTATGTCTTATGTACGTTCATAGTCATGATTATAACCATTTATCTATGTACCTGCATATTTCATTTAACGAACTCTTGATTTCGTTTTCATAGCTTTTACTTTGTATTTCGAAAATCATTTGTTTTCAATGTATATTTTTGATATCTTTCTTTCGATGTATTTCTTTTATATACAAGATAGCTTTTACATGTGTTAACGTATCCCATTAATAACCTATTACACGGATTGGCTATACGTATATATGTAAACTTGTGTTTATAAAATGTATCCATAACTTCTCTTGTGCGTTTAAAATGTATTCATAGCTTCTCTTGTGCGTTAAATGGATTTACGCTCTATTCCATTTTTCTGAGTTAAATTGTCAAAAACATCGAAATAAATTTCGCGAAACCAACAACGGACTAATTGGACGTTGGGTAACTGCTGTTGTTGCTGTGTGCTGTTGCTGCCAGGCTTGGCCTGGTCAGCCCAACCACCTGCAGCAGCCCACATCTCCATGCCACGACGCCTACTTTGCGAGTTTTTAATTTCCATCCTACAAATTCAGTCATGTTAAAATTTGAATATATTAGAGGTGGTATATCCACCTATTTTTAGAAAATATAAGCTATGCATTTCGGATAACCCATGCGAATCGAGAGCGTGTCAAAAGTGGGCAGCTGGACTGCCGCACAGCACAGCCATGTGGCTGCTGCTGCTGCTGCTGCTGGCAGCCAGCCCTTTTGCGGCGCGGCCACTTTGCGCAATTTTATCTTTTAGCTCGTATATCGGATCGCTTTCATTTTTGAATATGTTATACATGGCATATAAGACTATTTTAAAAAAATATGAGCCACCCATTTCGGGTTCGTTTGATAGTCCATAACAGGTCCCAAAAATGGGCGCACACACTAATTTTTGACTTTTCGTTTTGCGCTTAAAATGCTTCCCGTCTTGATTTATTTTACCCAAGCTCTTAAATTAGTTCTATTTAATAAATATTAACCTGACTTGGGTCTTGGCTTCACTAAAGTTTGGATTTTTAACCAAAATGAGTCTAATAGACTTTTTAACGAACACGTTATGTGCGCTCTTATAATGAACAGATTTCTTAGCCATTTCTTTGCGTTCCAACCCGAATTTGCCCTCCTTATTACTCCTCACAACAACAACTAGACTCCATGGCACTAATTCAGTTCATAACAACTAATTACACAATCAAAACTAACTAATTACAAACTAATGTATAAACTAGTTAGTTTACTAGCTTTTCAAAGTTCCAATTTCATAACATTTATACATATTCACTATGCACCATGTTAATTCTCCTTGATACTTACTATAACCATAATAAATTTTAGATCAAACTAAATTACCCATTTGAATTACTAATTGTTTTTGCTAATTTATGAACTAACCGTAATATCACAAAAGTATATGTTTTTTTATTACCTTTCTTTGCTTGATTGATAATAACTTGATGCAATTCCTTGTATGCTTTACTCCCTTGTTCCAATGGATTGAAACTTCTTTTCTTGCGCGATTGCTTCTTAACCTCTTGAGAATTTGATGGGATTTTCAACTTTCTTGGAGCAATTTGGTTTAATTTTGGGAAATATAGAAATTGGGATTATAGAACGTATGGAGAGATGAAGGCTGAAAATTGGTTTATGTTGCTAACCTTCTCTTTCCTCCTCTCCCAATCCCTTAGATAACTGATTAGTGTCTTTTAATATTTCTAACAAGTGACCAGCTCTTACTTGTTTAAAAAAAATGACTCATCCTCACAATTCCACCACATGCTTAGTACATACCTTCATTTCTTACATATATATGTATATACATAATACGTATACTACATATATATTATTAATACATATGCCAATTAAATGTATTAAAATTGACTAATTCTTCCAATAAAAATGAAATTAATACATGAAATAAAATAACACATTTAATGGAACGACCAAAATAGTTAATATTAAATAACTATTTTAATCCACTTATTTAACATAACGGGCCAATTAAAATTATTAACATTCAATTAACTATTTTAATTTACTTATTTAATATATACAACTAATTTTGTATAATTAAAATTAATCATCTCATTCCTTCCATAAATTATTTTTAACAAGTTATTTATATTCATTAAATATATTAATTTAATATATTAACCATAATTTAAATATTACCTTAATTCACCAATTTAATTAAGTGAATCAATTAAGTTGCTCATGAAATTTAATTCATAGCGAATTCATTACAAGACTTTATAATCAAATTATATTATTTCATAATCTAATTTAAATTTAATCTCCATCTATAAATTACTTCTAACAATTTATTTGCATCATACTTCTATTAAAATAATTTAATATTATAAATTATTTTAATAATTTTCTTAATCATAAATTTTACCCATCTCATTTCTTAATAAATTGATTCTACAATTTATTTACATAAACTAATAAATATATATAATAATAATAATATATTTATTAGTCACACAAATCACATATTGCACGTATTCACTTATGCAATACAATACCACATATCATAACACCAAATAAGAATTAATAATTAATAATTAAGCATATATAAATATATTTCTAAAATTATAAAAATTGGTGTTAGCAACAAAATTGTATATACTTTTTTTGGTTATATCATTTATAATTATATTATATAATTATAAATGATATATGTAACAACAAAGATAAAATCAATAAATAGATATAAGATCATACAATTTATTAGTCTGATTATTTAAATCATAAAATGAGGCTGAACTGTAGTTTTTTTGTGTGTCAATGTGGTCTATTTAAAATTAAAATGCTTTAGCCATTTAATTTTCACCCATATAAAAATATTATATCTTACGACTTTATACGTCAACTTTTGAATGAGGTGTTTGATATCCATACCTAAAATGTCAAATAATTTCTGCCATCAATTTGAGATTATTAAAAATTGATAATGGAGGTTCTTGACTAAATGGCGGCTGCCAATGATGAAAGGAAGATCGGTGACGGCGCTTGGATACAAGAAACTTTTGCCTCCATATAAAAATGTGACGCTATTGCATACTTTGTCACTAAATATAAGAATTTATGACGAACCATTTTTGTCACTTATCTACTCATCTAATTAGTGACGCACTATTATCTCGTCATATAAAATTGATATTTATGACAATATAATTTGTCATAAATTAATATTTTTTCGTCTTCAAAAATTTTCCTCCAAAATTCTTCAGAAAAAATTTGCCTCCAAATAAAATTGTGACGATATTATGTACTTTGTCACTAAATATAAGCATTTATGACGAACGATTTTTGTCACTTATCCACGCATCTAATTAGTGACGCACTATTATCTCATCATATAAAATTGGTATTTATGACAATACAAATTGTCATAAATTATTATTTTTTCGTCATTAAAAAATTTCCCTCCAAAATTTCCCTCCAAAATTTTGCCTCCAAATAAAATTATGATGAATTTGTATTTGGCGTCACTAAATGTAAACATTAGTGACGAAAGCACCTTGTCACTAAATTTTACAAATAATTCATGACAAACTATTATGTTGTCATCGAAAGAAATATTTTGTGACAATAAATACTGTCATCAATTATTACAAAATGTCACTAAAAAGTTTCCCTCCAAAATTTTGGTACGAAATTCTACCTCCAAAATAACTTGTGACGAAATTTTGTTAATCGTCATCAAATGTGTAAATTAGTGACGATATAAATGATTAATAGTGACAAAATTAAAGGTCGTCACCAAAGTAAAAGTTTTAGTGACGATTATGAATTTCGTAATTATTAATTAACAAATTGTGACGAAATTTTGTGCGTGGCAAAAAATTCGTCATAAAATGTGTGATTTCTTGTAGTGATCTTTCGTTTAGGGTTTAATTTAATCTTAATGATTCATAATTAATATTATGATTCATTATTTAGAATCTAATTATGTCAATTAAGATTCTAGTATTGCAATTAGGGTTTTAATTGATCAATTCGGACAACTATTACCAATTAGGGTTTTCAAATTAGGGTTTCTATTTCAGTTTAACATTTTAAACCCTAATTAACTTATTTTAGAATTTTATCAATTAATATAATATTATATTAAATCCGAAGCATGACAAAGCACTTCGTCATTTCCAAGCACGACACAGCAACTTACAAAAATAATTTACCGAGACGCTTATCGGTGAATTCGTCGAAAGCACGACAAATCATTTTGTCCGATTAAGCACGACACAGCTGTTTGACGAAAAAAAAATTTATTTGACCTAATTGTTTAATAAAATACACAATCACATAATACAAAGTCAAATCATGAAAAACCATTTATTAAACACATAATTTACATATACAAATCTTATTAGGGTTCGGAATATCAGTAATGATGATATATTACTAATAGGGAATGATGTTCCTATGCTACAGTCGATCAAAATTTGGTTATCTAAACACTTTTTCATGAAGGACTTGGGTGAGGCATCCTATATTTTGGGGATAAAGATATATAGAGATAGATCTAAAAGGATGCTTGGCTTGATCCAAGCAAAGTATATTGACTCGATGCTAAAGAGGTTTAGCATGGAAGATTCCAAAAGAGGTCTCATGCCGATGAGCTATGGAATACATCTCTCCAAGAAACAGGCCCCAAAGACACCTGAGGAGAAAGACCGAATGAATAAGATTCCTTATGCTTCGGCAATAGGATCTATCATGTACGGTATGATATGTACTAGACCAGATGTCGCTCATGCACTTAGTGTAACAAGCAGATATCAGTCGAATCCAGGAGAAGAGCACTGGAAGGCAGTGAAAAACATCCTAAAGTACTTGAGAAGAACTAAGGATGTATTTCTTGTCTACAGTGGGTCTGAATTGAAACTAGAGGGCTATACAGACTTAAGTTTTCAAAAGGACCAAGATGACAGTAAATCCGTTTCAGGGTACGTGTTTACCTTAAATGGTAGCGCAGTGAGTTGGAAAAGTTTCAAGCAGCAAACAGTTGTTGATTCAGTGACAGAGGCAGAGTACATAGCTGCAAAGGAAGATGCAAAGGAAGTTGTTTGGATGAAGAAGTTCATAACTGAACTTAGAGTGGTTCCTAGCATTAGAGGAGTTGTACCTTTATTCTGTGACAACACCGGAGCTGTTGCACAGGCTAAGGAACTCAGGTCTCATCAGAAATACAAAAACGTGTTGCGGCGGTTTCATTTGGTTAGAGAGATCATTGAAAGAGGAGATGTCACCCTGGAGCTTGTGGACTCTCAAGAAAACGTTGCACATCCATTTACTAAAGCTTTAACACAACAACAGTTTGATCGTCACTTAGAGAAGATGGGTATTAGATACCATGGCGATTGGCTTTAGTGCAAGTGGGAGATTGAAAGTAGTATGCACACAAGCCAATCATATTTGATATGATGTAGCATATACTTTATAATCTTATTCATTTATTAATAAAAAAATAGATTTTCTTAAAAGGCATTTTACATTATCTACATATTGTTGTTATATTAAATGTGATAAATCCATAGTTTGAGCAATGTTTTTAAAATCATGATGGTGATCATGCTAATGAGATCTAAATTCTAGATAGCTCATAAACTAAAATCGTTCTTAATCGTTGGATTGCTAAAATGGGATTAGTGAATCCGGTTAGATTAGTACATACGTTGCTTGCTCTTAGGAAGAGGATGGTTGATCTCATAATCATTTGTGTGGAGACACTAAAGCAAGTATGTAGGTGCTTATTGGAGAATAAGTTCACTGAACGTGGCTCGCTAAGGAATACCTAATGGAGTTTTACTCGTCTGTCAATAGGAATTCCTCTAGTGATAGTAGTACAAGTGATACAACTCTTTGAGGTGCAGCAATATAGTAGGAGCATCCATAGTTTCATGTTGACGCTGAAGCTCGTTACTCATGGATACGAGCATGATGCATTGAGCCAAGATTGCATCATCTTGCCACTTTCTTAAAGTAGCAATCTCTTCCTCAGAGGCTGTTTCTGCAACATTTACAGGGACTGGCGAATTTAGGACGTAAGAAATCTTTTCAGCAGTGAGAACAATTCTCAGATTCCTTAACCAGTCCGTGTAATTCGGTCTAGTCAGTTTGTTAGCATCAAGTATGCTACGCAGTGATAGTAAGTTTGACATTTTTAAATTCTGCATGTGAAAGAGATAACATTTTGCATACATTCATTTTATTAATCATCAAAATAAATTAGGTCTTTATTTAAATTGGTATCTCTCACTTTTTCATCAAACTATATTACCCTCATTATATAGTTCGGCAATTCTACTTAAAGATTTGCTAGTGAGACTAAGGATCTCATTTCAAATGTATATAGCCTTGTGGTGACACAACAAACGATATATAAATAAATAGGTAGACAACTATTGTCAATTACATTACTATGTAACTCCTTGTATTTTTGCCTCTTAGATTATTTTGATCAAGTGGTGACACATCCGAATCAAAATTATCCAAGTTAAGTCCATCCTAGCACTTCCATATATGTGAAGAGAAAAATATCGTCCTTGTAGTGACACAACAAAATAATAATGTTCAATTCCTTAATAAGCATCAAATGTGATAAATCAACATCTTAAATATTTAATACTTGCCTTGTGGTGACACAACAAACTCATATTAGACATTTAATACTCTATTGTTTTACCATGCTAGAAGGCGACGTTCGATATTCCGAATATTTTTGAACGCTTAGGACTTAATATGATTTCTTTGAGGGGTTTATTATTATTAGTCTCATCTTGTTTAGCGCGTATGCACATATATATATAAAATACGTGTCATATTATTTAACATGTGAAGCATGTTGGATAATATATAATATATATATATAGTAAGCATGCACATATAGAATACTATATTCTACTCGGATTGATTATGGACTTTTATTCTAGTTTGGTTCACTAGAGCCACCAAGTGAACCAAAAAGTCAAACCTATGGTGCAAGAATTAAATTTAAATATAACTATTACATTTAAACCCGGGCTCCATTACAAACGGGTCTTCAAGCGCTCCTTGCTCCTTTGTCTCCAATTCTTCAAAATAATTCTAACTAATCTTATTACATTAACTATTTACTATAATAGAAACCTTGATCAGCAGTCAAGGGGAAGTACATAGGAGGGATATAGAATTTACATTAAGAAAAATTAGAGAAGACGAGGTACGCAGACCCCATTTATAAAAACACATACATTCAAGCATCCTCTAAAATAATTCCAATCATACATTGGTCAATAGTCCATAATCAATCCCTATTTATTATCATACATATCTCTATATGTATCAATAAATAATATTCATCTCATGAATAATAAAACCATTCCATATATGTATTGATATCAATTAATGGGCAAAAGTTTTGCTAATATTTAGTTTTGAAACAAAATAAACTCTTTTATTTTAATCAAAAACCAAATCCAAATTAAACTCCTTTAATTTTAGCAATCTGAAATTCTATTCCAGATAAAATAAACATCTTTATTTTAAACTTTTATCAATTAAATAAATCATTTATATTAATTGAGAAAAACAAAAAAAATTCAAACTCTGCATACCTGCGCGGCCGCGCTCCAAATTGAACTAGGAGCGGCGCGACCGCGCTGCACCCCCAGAAACGTTTTCTGGGTTAGGGCGCGGCCGCGCTCCAGAATGAACTGGAAGCGGTGCGGCCGCGCCGCGATGCAGATTCAGAAAATTTTTTCCGGCCCAAAAATCCGATCGTATCGCATATCAATTCATACATGGAATCATCAAAATCAATAATTAACACAAGGATTAGGCTCTGATACCACTGTAAGGTTTGTATATAACGCAAGCATGCAATCAAATTACATAAATAGGGCGAAAGCGTGATAAAACGGATTTTAAAATTTTAATACAAACTATCACCATGATCTATCCTTGTGTTCAATTATCAATTAAACGAAAGAGAAAGAGAATAAGAATTATACCCTCGTAGATCAAAGCTTCATCGGGTACAAGTTCAACTCCTAGTCCTTCGTGTTCTCCTCGAATTCCACCGATGAGATTCCTTCCTTTGATCAACGTTAGCCACCCAAGTGTTTGGCCTCTAGAAGTGATCCACCAAGGAAGCATAGGTATTCAAGAAGTTAGGTGTTGGCAAAACCCTAGTTTCTATCTCTATAGAAATTGCAAGTACTCTTCACAATCTAATGCAAGAGTGTGTAACCCTAATCTATGATAAGACTCCTCTTATTTATAGATGTAGGAATAACCCTTCCCTAAACTATTTAGGATTAGGGTTTCTATTATAATTAAACTCCTTTAATTAATTATGCTCCTAATCCAATTAGGAATTCATGTAAAAGTACTTCTATTAATTAATTCATAATCCCTATTAGTAATTAAATAATAGTAATAGTAATAATAATAATAATAAGACTCCTCTTATTAATTTATATTTAATATTTCCAAAATATTAAATAATAAATATTAAGCTATTTAATTTATTCTATCTCCATAGACTAAATTAAATACACTTAACTTATTATTACAATTATGTCATTTACTTCTTAAATAAATATTTTCCTTTTGCGGTGTGACCCTTTAGGTTCTCCATATTAAACCGGTTGTGAATAAATCAATTAGAACAATTCTAATCTTATTTAAATAAATAAATTAAACTATTTAATTTATTTAAATAAATAATATTTATTTTACAATAAGGGTAAGCCCCTTTAGCGATCAACGACTTTCCAGATAATATAGATTTCAACATTAATCACAAAAGAACCTTTCAGTGCATAGTTACCGTACAATTCAATCCTTCTACCATACAATGTCCCAATTAAATATAAGACATGGATTTACTGTCAAGTCTTATTTCATTTAATTATATGTATTTCGATTCCCAAATGCACAACTCTAAATAATTCAAATTAGAAACTCCTTTCTAATTTCATTCTGCCTTGGCCAAGGACTACTGAGTTGTCATTTATCGAATCACATAGGACATTCACATCATTTACTAGACGTGGTAGATTCTTTGTTGATCATTCACCTATCTCCACGCACAACTTATTATACCCAATCATACCCTTTGATATACCCTAAAGGTCTTAAGGGACATGTCAAAGTATAACTCATCATACACAAGATACTATGATGATCTCAAGTCCAAGGATCACTTGTACTACTATCACTAGAGGAATTCCTATTGACGGGCAAGTAAAACTCTATTAGGTATTCCTTTAGCGAGTCACGTTCAGTGAACTTATTCTCCAATAAGCACCTACATACTTGCTTTAGTGTCTCAACACAAATGGTTATGAGATCAATCATCCTCTTTCTAAGATCAAGCAAAGTATGTACCAATCAATCCGGATTCACTAATCCCCTTTTAGTAATCCAAAGATTAGGAATGATTTTAGTTTTAAGCTTTCTAAGAATTTAGATCTCATTAGTATGATCATCATCATGATTCTAAAAGCATTGCTCAAAACTATGAGTTTATCACATATAACATAACAGCACCATGTAGATAAAATAAAATGCCCTTAATTAATTCTTTTATTAATAAATGAATAAGATTACAAACTATATGCTATATCATATCAAATATGATTGGCTTGTGTGCATACTACTTTCAATTGAAGCAATCAAAGGCTCTGAATTTGGGATAAATTGCAAGCGCTCACAAGGTGCTCGGTAAATTGCCACAACGAAAAAGTTCATCTATTTCATTGGTTTTTAAGCATAGTTTTGATTCAAAATGGCTCCCAAGAGACATCGAGGTGAGGATTCAACATCAAGGACTACAAGGAATTATGATCAGACTCGTTTTGTGAGCGAGGTTGCGTCGGAGCAGTTCCACTCGTTTCTTGTGAACAAAAATTTGATTCAAGAACGTGGCCTAGTGCCACAAGAGGATAATAGAAGAGAAATAAGAGCGGTAATCAATGAGCGTGGTTGGGGGACCTTAACAGCACAACTAGAAGCTGCAGTAGTTTTAATATTGAAGGAATTTTACGCTAATGCAGTGGAGGCTAGGAACAAAGTGGTTATCGTTCGAGGCAAGTCGATGCCATTTGATAGTTTGACAATCAACGCATATTACAATCTTGCACTGATCGATGAATTCACTCAATACATGCAGGAAGTGCTCGACTGGGATGAGGTGATCAAATATCTATGCAAGCCCGGGGCGCAATGGATTATTAGAGGCTAGGAAGCGGTGTCCTTTTCCAGGAGTGAACTAAGAAAATATGGTAAGGCTTGGTTTTATTTTATTTGTGCAAAATTGATATCGTCTTCGCATGTTTCAGATGTTATCAAGTCCCGAGCATTCTTCTGTTTTCCATTGTCAGGGGAAAAAGTATTGATGTGGGCAAAGTCATCTACGGGTCGATCCTCCATGCATTGAGGGGCGGTTCAATGGGAGAACTTCCACACCCATCTCTCATATGTGGGTTGCGTAGGAATGTCGGTGTGGTTTGGGCCCCGAACAAGATTTTTGAACAACCGAAATCAGTATTGGACAGCAACACCATCAGTCGATTCAAGGAATGGGAAGGAGGCATCCCTGAATTGAGGGGGGCTGGTTATATTTTAAAAGAGGATGTTACTACTACTGCTGAGGCTGAGGCTACTATTGTTGCTGGACGTGCTGGAGGTGCAGGTCCATCTCAGCCTGCTAGACGTGCTGGTAGAGGTTCGGCTTCTTCGTCGGGAGTTACATTGGATCTTTTGCTGACAGAAGTGAGGGCTTTGCGGGGCACGACAGAAAACCTGGGACGAGGCCAGGAACAGCTGTTGAGGTTATCATGCCAGCAAACACTAAGGGTGGATTAAATAGCGGAACGAGTTGACACTTTCGTGGATTATACGAACGAGATCATCACCACATTTGTAAATCACTTCAACGTGATTGGTTCGGATCCCATCTATTTCCCGCCACCACCTGTGTTCCCTGATATGACTTTTGAGATGGAAGAGAAGACCGATGAGGACGACCTTATAGGCGAGGATGTCTGATTCCTCAAGGAAGTATGATTTGATTTATTACATTGAGGGTAATGTAATATTTAAGTTTGGGGGGATTGATACTGTTTGTTTAATTTGGTTTGGTTTGGTTGGTTTGTTTAATTAGTTGATTAATTGTAATATTAATTAGGATGATTGCATAATTTGGTATGTTAATTAGAATTTGAATTATATATATTGCATGCTTTAGTAGTGATCATTATTACATTTTTATGATTATATGCATGTCTTATATTGTTAATTTAATATTTTAATTTTAGGGTAATTGAAATAAAGTAATGAATTTGGAATAGCCGATGATAAGAAATGATTAAACTTGGTTGAATGTTAGAGAACGTTTGAACTATGTGTTAGTTTGAGATGTCGATTTTGCATAATTGTGATCCCTATATATTTAAAGCACTTATATCCTACTGTCAGTTAACTGTATCTTAGGGAGATTATAGTTTGAAGCTTTGGTGATAGATATTATCAAGACTATAGGAGCGTATTTTAGTTTTAATTGAGGCAGGGATATGCATTCTGATGAGTAGATTTTATATCTATTAATTGGGTATGTTTGACTTGAGTATTTTGCTTTTCTTAAGAGTTTTTAGTAGTATTTTAATGCATTTTAATAGTTTTTATGAATAATAGATTCCAGCCTGTGATTGTGTAAATAATGGATATTCTTACAAGTTCAGCCTGGATTTGTTGCTACAAGTAATGATTATTGTTTGGCGAAAGTTAAACAGGTGAATAAGTTTTAGTAGCTGCAATTCATGAGGAAGATTGGCCAAAATAGATGAACAAAGGAGAATTAGAGAAGGCTAGGGTTTTGGAGTCGCGGCATACAAAGGAAACGTCGTGGCGCGCGGATAAACGATTAGAAGTCGTGGCGCATGAATCAATAGTCGCGGTGCATAATTACAAAGGGCAGAAGTCGTGGTGCATGAACCTAAGAGTCGCAGCGCTTGGACGCGAAAGGCGCCCGTGGAGTTACGCGCCCGGTGGATTTGTTTCCTTAGGCTGAAGATTTAATTTTATTTGCACTTATCATTTATGGGTTGGATCTTATCAGTAGTTAGTAATAGGCTAATAAGTAGGGTTTTATTATTCATTGAGAGAGACAGAAAAGAGAGATTAGACAGAGTACGTAGAAATATAAGGGTTTCATCAGACTTTATTTCAGAGAAGACTTGGAGCTTAGGAGGAAGACCGGATTCGACAGAGTTTATTTCTTCTCTCTTATTTCTTTATTTTGTAATCAAGAATGAGTTCTGATAAATCATTGATATTCTTTATTTTCATTATGAACTAATTCTTTTAGTTAAGGATTCAATGGAACCCGATGATGATTTTATTTAATATTTATTAGTTCTTCTATTTAAGTTGATGTTAATTGAATTGTTTATTATAACTTGTTTTAATTGTATAATTGCCTGATTAACAATTATTAGATGGACTTAGATGATATTTGACAATAGAATCTAGGTTGAGATCTGGTTATAATAACTTGTGATTAGTAATTTCTTCGGTAATAAGGATTACTGATTGAATGCTGATTTTGTGGATGGGATAGAAATATACCTGAATGCCTCAAGCAACTATTGGAAAATGATTCTTAATGAATCTACTATTATTATTTCTCATAGAAATATAGGGGAATTAATAGTAATAGGTATGCTTTATAATTATCTGAAAGGTGGTTATAATAATTATTAGTGATTTTTCGTTGACAATTCTAATTAATCAATTGAATAAAATAATAATACTATTACTTAAATGAATCATCGGGGGAAATTAATTCCTTAACCTCTTTATTTATTGATTTAATATTTCAGCAGTTAATTATTTAGTTAGTTCACTCAGTTGATATCGAAATTATCTAGATTAAATTAATTGATGAATAATTAGTGTTTAGAATTAGTTAGGTTATAATTCGCTCCTCGTGGGTTCGACACTCTACTTTCACTTGATTACTTGATTGACCGTGTATACTTGCACGTAATAATTGCTAGTATAGAAATAGCTCATCACATTCGTTCAAGTTTGGGGGAAAGTAAGTTAATGAAAAAAAGTAATATTATTCTTCCCAGAGTTGTAGTATATGGTGGGGTGAAAATGAGCTTAAAAGCACACTCCTTAGTAAATACGGGAATGAGATGGAGCGTAAAACGCACTCGTTCAATCAAATGTGAGAAGGAGCGTAAAACGCACTCACCGGAAGGAAAAATATTGAAGGTTATATATATATATATATGTGGGAAGGATAATTAATCAAGAAAAGAATGGTATTTTCCTTAGCTTAAATGATTTTTGTCTTTGTTGAAATTGTTATTGTGATATGTTTCTGGGGATATTGATAGTTCCTTGTTATTAGGTGTTCATTTTATAATCTTGTCCAAGGTATGATTAATTGAGGTGGAGGTCACACATACACACATGTTAGGATCATGATTATTATGAAATAGATGACTAAGTTGTTTGACAGATTGTGCATGATTCAATTTTTGCTGAGATTTATATATGATCTTTGAGGCTATATTCAGATTCGTGTTAATAGTAGATTGCATTTTTGGTTTTTAGTGTTTAGTTTTGTTGTTAGGTTTTGCTTGAGGGCAAGCAAAGTTTAAGTTTAGGGGTATTTGATGAATGAATTTTATATCTACTAATTAGGTAGTCTTGACTTAATTATTTTGCTTTTTCTTCAGTGTTTTTAGTTGTTTTTATTGTACTTTAGTGTTTTTGTGTATATAGTTAAATTCAGCCTATAATAGTGTAAATTATGTTAATTGTTATGAATTTAGCCTTATTGAGAAGCTACAGGTGATAAAGACCTTTGGGTGAAAGCTTGACAGGGTCAAAATGCAAGTAGCTGGACTTTATGCAGCAAAAATGGATAAAACAGACGCGCAAAATGGAAAAGGAGAAAATGGCCGGGGAGCTAAGGGTCGCAGCGCTCGAAGGCTTGTGTGGCGACGCTTGGTCCTTTATGTACAGAGAGCCGCGACGCTCGTATCTGAGTCGCGGTGCTGGTGGCTTTTCCTCAGGCGCGTGTCTCTCAAGCGCTCGGTAGATTTTGAAGATTAATTTGATTATTTTAATTCCTGATTACTTTGGACGCTTGCTAATTGAAGTTAAGAGGTTTTCAAACTCCTAAGGCCGAAGACTTTGACTTATTTACGCTAGTTTTATGGGTTGATGCATATTCAATAGAAAACTAATAAATAAAAGGAGAGACGATCAGATTTATTGGAGGAGAGCTTAGACAGAGAAGTACGTAGTTTTTCAAGGAATAAGGGTTTTATCAGAGTTTGTTCGAGGCTGCAGGAGGGAGCTGAGAAAGAAAGATTGGATTCATTAGAGTTTAATTCTTTCTTCTTTTACTCTTTATTCTTGTATTTTAGAATGACTTTTGATAAACTGTTGATGTTTTTAGTTATAATTATGAACTAAATTCTTATTTAAGGATTCAATGGAACCCGATGATAGTTTAATTTAATATTTATTCTCTCTTTGGGTTGGATTGTTTATTATATCTTGTGTTTAATGTTATAATTGTCTAATCAACAATTATTGGATGGATTTTGATGGATTTTTGACAATGAAGTCTAAATTAAGATCTGCATATAGTAACTTGTGATTAGTAATTCTTCTTAGGAGTGAATGCTAATTTGTATATGGGATAGGAATATACCCGTAGACCACAAGCAACGTGTTGAGAATGATACTTAATGAATTTATTATTATTGTTTCTTATAGGAATATAGTGAAATTAATGATAGTAAATATGTTATATAATTATTTGAAAAATAATTATATAAACTATTAGTGATTTTCTGTTGGCAATTCTAAATAATTAATTTAACAAAAGAAGAATATTGTTTATTAAATGATTCATCGAGGGAAGTTGATTCCTTAATCTTTTTATTCATTGAATTCATATTTCGTTAGTTGCTTTATTTTATTAATTAGTTCACCTGATATTACATTCGTCTAGATAAAATTAAACTGATGCATGGTTAGTAATTAGATTATTAAGGTTATTAATCACTCTTTGTGGGAACAATACTCTATTTGTCGCTATATTGCATAAGTGATCACGTATACTTGCGTGTAATTACTAGTAATATTTTTAGGCAAATAACTTGGAATACTAGGCTCGGCAACCTGTGTGGATTTCACAAACATAATGTTTCTATGTGAAGTAGAAGCACCGTTATAGCTAGTCTCCAATGATGTGTCCACATTACGATCGGATGATAAATTCCCAAATCCTAATCCTAATCGATCTGAGACTTATCTCTGATTGGTGATCAGGGAGTCCACCGAAGAAGAAGACCTGCTCCATATAGACTCGTCTTCTCTAGTTCCTCAATCGTGGAAACAAAAGTTAATGAGTAATTATGCACAGCAAAATAATATTTTAGAAAACCCCTTCAAAGATTATAAGAAATCTCAACTCTAAATTTAATGAGTAATTATGGAATTAAGTCACAAAATATAATCACAGAGTACTAAGAGTAATGTAATAGAAAAAGAAGTGCAGAAAGTAAATGACACGAGATTTTAAGTGGTTCGGAGCACGAAGATCTCCTAGTCCACTCTTCTACTCCTCGAGTAGGGATAATCCACTAAGGATGGGGTGATCACTAAGATCTGTTCACACAAAACAGTTACAACAAATGAATCACTAAAATTCCTTCAAGTCTCTAAGACTTGGCTCCAGTTAGATCAATAAGATCTCTTCAAGTCACACAAACTTGGTTACAATAGGTCACTAAGGTCTCTCAATCACTAAGAAAGAATATTTGAGATGCTGCTAAGTGCCTTTAAGTCTAGAGTCGTATGACTTAGCAGCAGACTAAGTTGTTCAGAATCGTAGAGTATAAGCGTTTAAGAACTGGCAGCAATTCGACTTGATTGATTGTTCGTTACTATTTGATTGAAGTTGCTTGCCTTTTATAGACCTTCCTTGGAATCTTCCCGTTAGAAAGTTACCGTTGCTCCATTCTAACTTGGACACTTGTCAATCTTTAACTGTTGAATTTGAAATGTTATCTGTCTTGGACCACATTAGATCACTTTCATCATACTGAGCCAGTGTGCAGAAGTAAACGCGTGTTTTTGTCCTTTAGCTAATATAGTTGTTAGACACAAAAATAAATGGCCAGTCCTTATCCACAAGTGTTTGCACGATTCACCTTGGGAGCTTCACTCTACAATATACGACCTTGTCATACCTTGTCAAAGCTGATGAACTCTATAATTTTGCCAAATCGTAGAGTTAAGTGTCCAGTCATAGAGTTTCTACAGACTCTATGTACTTCACTTGATATCAGTGTTCTTCACTCTACGATACTTTAATTTAATTTCACAAAGTCTTCTTTCTTCTTTACTTGATAACTTTTAGCTTGACTTTGGAATCTTCATTTTGATCTTGAATTCTAAGTGCTTAACACGGCAACTCTATGATCTTCAGACATGTACCGCAAGCTCTACAATCTTTAGAAGTATGCTATGCATTATGCGATCTTTGAGTGCTTCCTAACTTCACTCTACGAACAGTCTTCTGACTTAGCTTTATACAAAAATATTCATTCTACGAAATGGATCAACCTAATAAGTTTGATCCCTATACTAAGTCATTTTACATGAATTGCCTTTTAAGGACTGTACAAAAGCTACTAGTTTACAAATATACATTAATCTCAATTTACATCATCAAATTTAAATTATGCATTGTACTAACATAGATAACTAGATTATCCTTATAATTCTTTGACGAAAAAATTGTTCATATATGAATAAAAGCACGATCCGTATATAGTCCTCTCTTTAAGAGTGATAAACAAAATATGTAGATACTTAACTCATAAAGCATAGTAGATTAACTTTTATTCAAATTGGTAATATCATCTTTTGAAAGTGTTCTATATCAACCAAATTGATCCTAATATATAAACTGTCATATTATTTGTAATCATTGGTTTAACTGTCATTTTGCAAGAACTAATCCATAAATTGTCATTATTTATATCTTGTAATATTTGACATATCTGAACTTAAAATTTTTGTCTATCTGCTTAACTCAAGAAGCATTCAATTAAAGACAAATTAAAAATCTTTTAAATGGAGGGTAAAGCTGAGTGTTCTTCTACTGTGTGAAGAATTGAGTGATTCCGGTTCCAAGACCAAGATCTGAGGAAGGCCATAGGCTTGAGTTCCTAAGTGAGTGAGGAAGGAAAAAGACATCAAGTTCCAAGACCAGCCGAAGAAGGAATACAAGAAGTTCTAGAAATGGAATCTGTCATTCTTGAAGAATACTAGGGGATAGTATTTCTAAGATAGAATTAGATTTGTACAAAGGTTTCTCTACCTACGCAAGGAGTTAAACTATTTTTATAGTGAAAAAATCTCAAATCCTAGAAGAGTATGGGGACTAGACTAGCTATATATATCTATTAGAGATATATTTAGTGAATCGAGATATATCGTTCTGTCCTTTGATTGGTATCTCTTTGACTCTATTTCTTTATCTAGTTCACAACAATATTTAACTATATTTTGACAAAATCACTTACAGAACTAGATTTAAAATTTTAAAAAGGCTAAGATTTTCTAAATAGCAAATTAATCTATTCAACCCCCTCCCTCCTTCTCCCTTCTAGATTAATTATTGCAAATTCGAACATTAACACATGCGTTAGCTTATTTTATGAGACCTAATAAAACACATACATATATATAACTTATTTTGCAAGAAAATTGGAAAAATAAAAGTAAAATTACTCCCCTTTATTCCTTTCTCTTTCGGCCACTTTGGTATAAAATTAATGGTCAAAATTTGATGTGGCAACAAGAAAAGGAAAATAACAAGTACAAATCTCTCTCTCTCTCTCTATATATATATATATATATATATATATTAGCTAAGTGCCCCGTGAGAAGCACGGGTTAATTTTTTAATAGCATAATTTTTAATTTATTTTATATATAATGATTATAAAATATGTTTTTAAATTTCATAAATTAACTTACTATTGCTATTAGAATCTCTACAAACTTTGCTCAAAAAGAGGAAATTATACGACTAATGAGCTAAAGAAAACTTATAAGGAATAAAATTGTTGTAGAATACTAAGTTACTATTATGATAAAATTGAAAATTAAAATTTAATCATACATTAATTTATTTTGATATATAAATATATGTTAAGTTTTTTAATACTAATTACCACTCTCGTCCTTGAAAAACTAGCTTAGTTTAACTTTTCTAGTCAAATCGATTAATTTTAGAATTAAAAATTGAGCATTTTTATTTATATTTTTAAACTTATAAAATTTGGGGATAGTCGTAAATTTGATATAGTGTCTTATTGTTATAGTTTTTTCACCTATAATTATAAGAAAGTGGTATAAATTTTGATTACAAAACTGATCAATTTTACTGAAAAAGTCAAACTAAGCCAGTATTTTAGGAACGACTAAGTACTATTTAGTCATAATATTTTTTTGATATATTTTTAATATATAGTTATTTAGGAATAGAATTGTTCTAAAATAATGAATTATCATTATGGTTTTTAATTTTAAAATATGAACTAAATTTTAATCAATAATTTATAAGTTAACATTTTTTTTATAATATTAATAACAAAAGATCTCCTGTATGAAATAGAATTGGTAATTGAAGTATAATCGTTAATATATTTTGTAACATATATAATATATTTATTATTATTTATTATTATTTACTCATAATATTTTTTCTAATATTTTTAATGTATAGTTTATTTAGAGTTCAAAGTTGGGTAGAAATCTAAAAGTTAGAATTTTTGTATGATGAAGTAACTAAATGATTCTTAAAAATAATTAATTTTTTATAAAATACTAAGTTAATATTTACTCATAATAGTTCTTTTACTACATGTTTTTCTATATTCTTAATATATAGTTATTTAGAGTCCAAAGTTGAGTGAAAACCTAAAAGGTAAAATTCTAGACATGATTTGTATGACTGATTAACTAAAGGACACTTATAAAAAATAGAATTGTCGTAAAATAATAAGTTACTCCAAAGTTTTTCAGGATTATAAATAGAGTTTTGATTCTAGTTAAACTCTAGGTTTAAAAAGTAGTAGTAGTGGTAGTAGTACTTAAATTCTAGGACTATAACAAAGACGAAGACCAAAAAATCAAGTTTTATCTTATTATATGTAAGACCCCGATTTTTAATTAATAAAACGTATTTTTTTTATATGTGTCTATGAAACAGTAAGGTGTTAAATTGATAAAAAGTTGAAGTTAAGAATGATATGTGCAAATTATAAGAAACAAAAAGAATGTCAGTGGAAAAGCCGAAGAATATTTGGCAACGTATGAAGGTGCCATAACAACTAATTATTGGTGGATCCCACAACAGAATAATTGTCGGATACAGAAAACGATAAAATAACCATTATAAAAGTTGTCGACGGAACTGTTATATTTAACTGCTAAAATACCTAGTAATAAAGGAACAGTAACGCAGAGTGTCACTACAGTATTCCACAGTATTAAACCAATAATTATCACAGTAGCAAGGATAATAATGAAAAGTTACGTATTTAAAAGTCACATGTACTGAAAAGTTAGACAGACTTATTAATACATTAGGTAAATAACACTGTATACATAAATATCTGTGATATTAATACATTAAGTAAATAATACAGAAGATTGATAAATATAATAATAATTATGAATAGTAAATAAAATGTAATCTTTGTAACGACCGGGAATTCTGAAATTTCCTTGTAATTCGAATTTTTGAATATTAATGAATATTTTATATTTTATTAATATTATATTGTGTTACGTGTTTAAAGGTTGCGTGACAACATGGATTATGTGGATGCATAAAATTTTACGTGTTATAGTTTTATTTAAGTGAATAATTGATTTCGCGTAGCGTCGCTAAATCACTATTCACAGGGCACGTTTTCCGAGGCACTATTCATGCCAGATATTTTTGTGTCTTTTTCCAATGTTAATAAATTTCATAAATACGTGTATGCGTACGAATAATTTTTCCAAGTGTCGAAAATTTTATTTGAGCTGATACGTGATTTTATCCGTATCCGAAATGTGTTAATTGGGTGTTCCGAATATTTGGACAAATCCCATAATAATTATTTTTATACATCCCAATAATTATGGGAGTACCCATTTTAATTTTGGATAGAGTTATTTACCAGTTTCGGTACAAAAGTGGGAGTTTTTGGATATATTTTTGGTATTTTCTGGTATTTAATTTGGCTTATTGCTTCAAGTGGGAACCACCAAACCATTTTCCACCAATCAAAATGCTAGGGAGTGAGAGAGTGGGGGGTGCCGGCGCCACCTAGAGTTTGAAACCCATTTTCTCCTTAATTTCCTCCATTTCCCCAATAATCATTCACTCAACTCTCAACCTATTCCATTCCATTCCAAGTTGCTCAGCTGATAGAGATAGAGAGAGAGAGAGAGAGCTCGCCGGAAGAAGAAGGAAGAGAAAGAAGTCGCCGGAGTTCGCCGAAAAAAGGAAGGAACTCGCCGGAAAAGAAAGGAGGAAGAAAGAGAAGGCACGGGTGGAGAAACCAAGCAAGAAGGACCTTCAAAATCAAGCCTAGCCAAGCTTCTTAACATCTAGGAAGGATCTACAGAGGTAAACAACCAACCAAATCCTTTCCATTCGATTTCTTGTTAAACTTTTCAAGTTTTTCTTAGTTTTAAGCTCTTAAGCTTGTGGGTCGAATTTTTGGCGATTCTTGGTGTTTTTGTTTGTTGTGATTGTTTATAATTATTGTTAAGAGGTTATGTAAGCCATTAATAACATCAAAGTGGAACAAAAACGCAAGAAATTCTTACCTTGGCTTAATGGAGCAAGAACAATGGACAAAACATGGACTTTGGACATTCAGACTATTTTAGAGGACTGTAAAGCTATGATTTTGTGTTTGTTAATTTTATTTGTTGCTATGGTGTTGTAGTTCCATGGGTTATGAAGCTAACCCAGTTGGAATGGAGTAAAAAGGAGTTAAAACGAGTTCGTAGTAATGATTCTTGTAAAACATGTCAAGAACTCGAAGAACAGAGTATGAACTTTACACTTTGGCTTAGGATTTGACCATGTTATTGTTAATGGGTAGCTCTGCATTTTTGATATGTTGTAGCCCCATGAGTTAGGAGTCCATAGAGTCCGAAATGGACCAATTTGCTTGTGTATTGAAGGAGTTATGGAGGTTGGAATGGCCGGAGGTCGGAGTCGCGAACTGGGAAGGAACCCAGAATCCGGCTACTGGAGAGTCGCGCCGCAGCGCCACTCATAAGCCTTGCAGCTCACGCTGCAGCGAGGGGCAAGTAGGGAAAGACCGGGGCTCACGCCGCAGCGTGAGGCCCAAGCCTTAAGGCTCACGCCGCAGCGTGAGGCCCTGTCATTGGGAAAACACGGGACTCACGCCGCAGCGTGAGGCCCAGTGCTTGAGCTTGGCGCTGCAGCGTGAGCTCCGTGTTTGGGCCAGGTTGGGTTAGTCAGACCGGGTCGGATCGGGTCGGACCTAATGAGCCCATTTCAGCAGGGTCCAACACTTATATTTTTCTTGGATTAAATGATTAGACACATTAACTAAGCATATTTTGTTTAAATGCTTAATTATTTATTAAATGTCAACCAAATTAGTATTGTCTTAAGACGGAAATTGTATAATCTAACTGCAATTTAGGCTTAACTAAGTATTTTTTTGTTAAGCCCGGTGAGCGAGACCCCCGACTGGGTAGTCGTAGTGGCAATCAATGTGTTTTAATGATGCAGCGTCCGTTTTGAACCATTATTTGGTATGTGACTAATTGTTATGTAAATATGTACTTAATTGTGTAGGATATTAAGGAGCGTGTGTTATAATATTGTAGCAGCGCATCAGGCAAGTTCTTTATCCCTTGTCTAACCCTTGTGTTGGGCAAGTTTCTAAACCTTATGCACTATTCTTTTTATTTCGTGCAAACAGGTGTATGTTATGCAAGTTTCCTAACGCTTGTCTAACCCTTGTGTTGGGCAAGTTTTCCTTAACCTTACTCGAATTATATTTTGAACAGGTTTCATATTTTATACAGGTTGTATATTGTTGCAAATTTCATGACTCAAATTGAGTTATTACTTTTGAATCATATTAGTGGACTAATTATTGTCAATTACTCCACCTCCAAGATAATTATTGATATTCGCAGCTTATGCATTTGAATTCATTATCTATTGTTGGATTGTGAAACGTTTAAGTTCTTCATTTATGAACTGTTTAAGGAGATAGTCTACGCCATTTGTTTCGGTTAGACATGTACAGGTTATTATTTTAAAAGCTATCCAAACCGATTGTTGGTGCGGATTCTTGGACTGAGAGAGCAACCCTTATGTAGGGGATTATAATGTGTCGGTTATTCGATGCAGTCAGAGTTAAATGTTATGCATATACATGGTGTACGAGAGGCTGATCCCCTCGAGTACAACTGACGGGGCCAGGTTTTAAAAGAGTTAGTCGAATGATTGACTCTTTGGCCAAAAGTTCATGGTCGGTTGGACCACTCAGCAGTAAATAATCATTATTCATTGATTCATTTGGACTTTGATTATGTCATTTCAGCTATTTCATCAATGTTCATAAATTGTTGATCTATGTAGCTATTATTCTTACTCATTCATGATATATCTTCATTCTTACTTTTAAACTTGCTGAGCAAAGTAGTTGCTCACCCTTGCTATATCATGAACCCATTGCAGTTAAGCCGGGGAGTTCCAAAGCGGACAAAGGCAAAGGAAAGCTTAAGGAATAGTTATATATACTATCCCGTTGTGTAATCGTGGAATAGTTTTGTATTATTAATGTATTCTGCGATGTATTTATTTAAGGTTGTAGACATTGGGACCGTAGTGAACCTTTTGTAATGAACAACATATGTTTATTTTATTCCGCATTAGTTAATTTATGTTGTTTAGAGGTGTATGGATGCATTTTATCGTGAGCACCAAATTCGAGGTATTGGTACCTGAATTTGGGGGTGTCACAATCTTGAAATGTGAAAGTTATTCCAAAATTATATGTGATAGATTGAAGATAATATTGAAATGTGAAAATCCAAAATTTATGTGGTAGATTGAAGTAATCTTGAAATGTGAAAGTTGTGCCAAAATTTAAATGTGGTAGATTAAAAGTAATCTTGAAATATAAAAATTGTGGCAAAATAATGTGTAGTAGATTAAAGATAATCTTGAAATGTGAAAAATGTACTAAAGTTGATGTGTAGTAGATGTTGGTTAAGCTTTAGCTATAAAAAAGAGGGTTTAGCATAAGGAGTTAACATAATCTTTCTTACTTGTTCTTCTCCCATTTTCTAAATATTTCTTAGTGTGAGTGCTTCTTTGAGTGTGCTAAGAATACTTAAGTGTTGGTAATATCAGTAAGAGTATAAGGATTGTTCAGGTGAGTCTTTTCTCTGAAGTATAGTTACACAAACATCCACACACATTACATAATATTTACAACTCTTCCTTTAAAAGACTCTTCCTTTAGAAGACTCATTTTGAAAAGTTTCCTCTGGAAGATTGTTTCAAAATGTTATTTTATTCATTCAAAAATTATTTTATTCTATTTTATTTTGTACATTACACAAATTTATTTTTACAAATGCTATCAATATATTTTTGGCAATTTTACAATATATGAGTTAGTGTACACCATAGAACTTATATAAGGTAATTACTAATTAAATCATAAATATACATTTAGGTTGATCTCCTACATAGGAAGCAGAATCTAGTCACGTGCGAAGGTAAGGGATATCATTTTCTTCATATTCCTAAATTTAAACCTATTATGGTAAGAAATTATTATTCATTTCTACAGTCCTTAACATTAAACGGTGAAAATTTTTGAAATAACAATTCGTTAACATTTCTTTAATACTTTGCACTTCATCTAATATCTTTTGACTTGAACCTTCCTGTTAAATTCTAACTGTTGTATTTGAACTGTGAACTTTTGGATTATGAACATTTTGACTTGAACTTTCTATTTGAACTGTGAACATTTTAGGGGCTGTTTGTTTAGGACTGAATGCATCTGAATGACTTGTGGTCTGAATCGGTCAGTCATTCAGTCCGTTTGATTTGAATAAAAATGATCTTAATAGCTGAATCGGTAAGCCCAACTGGACTGATCGAATAAGCTGCCATTTTTTATCTGAATCAACCCTAAGCCCACTGAATAGATTTTTTTACACATGTTTCTCCTCTTTTACACTTCTCAGTGATCTTCTCCATCACCGATTCAATCACTGATTCTTTTTCTCCGGAGTGTTCTGCCATCGCGATCACCGTTCGATCCCGAAAAGTCGAGTGCTTCTTTGAGTGACTGTGTATATAAGAGAGAGAAGGCGAATTAAATGGAGAGAGAGTCCTAGTGAAGATCGTTCTTCATCGTCTAATTCGTCGCTGGAGGAACACAACTCGGACAGAGTCGGCGATGAGCAAGAAGCTGAGAAGAAGGTATGGATTGGATTCATTAATTTAGAGTATAACAAATATGACCACCCATTTTCGTCATAAAGGAATAATGGGTGGATACTTTGATGAATTTTTATTGGGACATATAAAACCCTATATTTAGAGATTTTGGGTGAGTTTCTAGGAGTAGTAGTTTTCATTAATTTAACTTGAAAGTAGAGAGCTTTATGTTGAAAGCATAGCTAGAGATTGGTTGTCTTGCCTACTAACTGTTTGATAAAATTCCTCATTGAAAATCAAATGGTGATTACAATTTGTACATAGATTGTAGGGTGATTGAAGGTAAGCTTTTATAAAGCGTCATTATGGATTACTTTTTAGAATTTTCTAAGTATTTAGAAAGTATATTTATAATGGTTTTTATCAATGTGCATATAGATATTTTCAGTGAGGAAACAATGAAAACATTAGGAACTTGTACCACATGAATGGTGTTAAGCTATCATAAAGGTCGTGCAGTAACCGTTGGGACATTGTTAATTAGTTTATTTAGCTCAAGTCCAGGACGTTGCTCAAGGCATGTGCTAATGAAGGGTTAACTACTTGGGGCTGCCATTCTAATTGTATTATTATGTTGTAGTTTTATCTCATTCTTTCCAGTTCACAGTCTTCAGCACCACTCGAGTCATTATGTATTACGTATACTGTTTAGGTGAAAGTTGATGGATTTTCATAATTGTTTCCAGCGAACTTGTTCTCCCCAAAATAAAATTTGCAAGGGTTTTGTTGTTTTTCCATTTATGTTCTTCCAGAGTCCGTATGTGTGGAGCATTTCCTTGCCATTAGCTGCTCATGGTGAAACATGTTACCAAGCTAGTATAAGAATGGTTGTTGAAATAGAAACTAAAATCTGTTGTTGTTTCGTGTATAAATGATTTTGTGTAAAATATGCACACTTGTTTGAGTTAAGCAAAGTACTGATGAGTGTGTTTTATACACATAAATTGGGTACTTTTGGCCTTGATAAATTGTAAGTCTTTAGCTATTTCGTTTGGTTTGTATGTATTTTTTCCTTATTGTTGAATTGTGTGGTTTTGTATTGCTATTATATGTTTTTGTATGCTTTTATGTGTTTTTACTTTGTTTTGTAGGAATTGAAATAAAGGCCCCTTAGATCAATGCGTTTTCGGCTTGAATTTGGCATTTCAGCTGCTTGTTTCCCAATTTCTCCTCAGCTTTCCAGAACATCTTGAATCATCTAATTTAAAGTTCGTATGAGAGAGTTATGGTCATTTTACCATCGGATTTTGCATGAATTTTACACAGCAGCTGTTTCCCGGCCAATTTGAGCCTAGCTCCGGTCAGTATCTCAACGAGCTCCAGTTATGAAAGTTGTAGATCTACTTCTTAGCTTTCCGTAGCCTCTTGAATCGTCTTAATCCGAGTTCGGACAAAGACGTTATGGTCATTTTATCAACAGACGTCGAAACTGATTCGGGGTACAGAGTTCCAGCGCCGGGGCGGGCTCCCCAGGCTATTTCCAGCGCCGGGGCGGGAACCCCCTGGATGCAGTTTGAATTTTCACGATTTTTGGCCAAAATTTGATGTCTAGGTTAGGGTTTCTCATACCCAACTCTTATAACATCTTGGGAGCGGCTGGAAACATAATTCTAACACCATCTAACACTTCTAACATCAAATCTAGAGAGTGGGAGGCTACACATAACATCAATTAGAGAGGAAAAATCTGCAATACAAGGTAATTTCAGCAAATTCCAAAGAGCAAGAAGAGCAAGGAGTATCAAATCTTGAAGGAAAGCTAGAGAACAAGAATCAACCCATCAAGCAACCATTGAATATCTTCCTAAGGGGTTTTATCATTCTATCTCTAGTATTCTCTTCATTTGTAATTCCATCATGATGTATAGATCAAATTTGATGTTTATTGTAATTTTCATGAACTAGAACTAATTTTTTAATATTTCAATGGAACCCAATACATAGTTTGAATTGAATGCTCTCTCTTTGATATTGCTTACTCATTTGTGAATTGAATATCATAATTTGTGCTTTATGTATTAATTACCTAGCTAGTAATTACCTTGGGAACCTATATGAAATTGAGAAATGGAATATAGTGTTAAGACCTTGTTATGATATTATGCGAAAATTAGAGATTCTTGGGGGTGGATAATAAGATTATTGTGACATGTGTCTTATTAATTATTTTTGAGAATAGATGACTTGCTAGTATTTAAGATAGAGATATACCTAAATGTCGCATGTAACTATTGTGAGATTACAAACTTAATGACTCCCTATGCGAAAGTTCATATGTTTGATGGGTGATTGACTAAGATTTAGTGACGTGTGTCTTGTTGATTATTCATAGAATTTAATGGCTTGCTTGCATATAGGATAGAGATATACCTATATGTCGTATTTGGGTGATTTTTATATGACCATCGAGAGTGGCTTATGAATATGGTGAATTTCTCGGTTGACAATTCTATGTTGTTAATTAGTTCAAATGAGAGAGTTAGGATATTCAAATGAAGTGTTGGGGGAAATTGTGATCTTAGACTTGTTAATATTAGATTTCATTATCTTAACGCTTTCCATAGTTTTCGATTACTTGTTTTCCTTTATTAATGCAAAACAACAAAAACATTAATCGTTTGTTTAAATAAGATTGAGATGATAAAATGTTAGTACTTGGAAAAGATTAGTGATAATTTCTCGTGGGATCGATACTCTACTTACTCTTTATTACTTGTTGACCGCGTATACTTGTGTGTAAATTGTCGTTATATAAATCGGACAACAAGTACTAATCAAACGATTAGATGAGTAGATTTTGTATCCTAGTGGATTTGGTTTTATCATATTTTTGGTAGGGTTATCATTTTGTTTATAAAAAAACCATGTTCCGAGAATTCTTCTACATAACATTCCTATTTAATTTGCAAATGAAGATGACAAACGTTCCCATGACCTTCTTATAGACATGTTTGTAATAGCAATTCATTCATTACTTTTTGGGAATCCTTTGGTTTAAGATTTTCATCAATTTAGACAAGTAGAGCCGGAGATTGTTTTTGTCATTGCATCAATCAGCTTTCAAAGATAAGACGACTGTATTTGGTGACCATGAACACAACAGCTTCACTAGATCTATCTTGAAGATTTTAGTGAGAAATAAATAAAAGAAAGTAAGTGAAAAGAAGGGGAAGAATGTAGAGTCATTTTCTCTCTTATTGTCTTGTGAACTATAAAGCGACTCATTGAAATTAATGTAATTTTAGTACTTTTATTATTTTATTAACACATTTGTTTAACTCGTTACATTTTCTATTTTCTATTAAATTTGTGTTAAAATTGTTTGAATTATTGAATACTTTATTTGATAATTTGTTTGAATTATTTATTTTTATCTGTTGTACAATGAATATTGTATTTAATTTAATTTTTTTAGTATGTCCAGACAAAATTATATACTTATTCAGCATAGTTTAGAGGGGTAAAATAGTAAAAGACTGTTATTCAGATGTTTCAGACATATCAATTATCAAACAACTTTTTTCATTCAGTATCCAGCTCTATTTAGCTCATTCAGATTACTTAAACATTCAGAATTATTTCATCAGTTTTATCAAATAGCCCCTTAGACTGTTAAATATTCTTTGTGGTGTGAACCTCATTGTTGAACTTCCTATCTATGAATATTGAACAATACCCTTGGACTTGAATTCATTCCGATATTCTGGATATCGTGTGAGAATTTGGATATTATTGGACTGTGAACAAATTAAATTATTCCTTAAACACAACTAAATTGCAGATCTCTAATATTCATTCATTGTTTTATTCTTATTATTTATGTTTATTCTTGTTATTGTACTAACCATCAATATTCAAATTGTTATGAATGTATTTGGCCTGAATGTAAAAACAATATGATTGTTGGGTGTTTTTAGCCTATGTGGCAAAGACATGTGGTGAAAGTTTTCTTTGACCTGAGTACAAAGAAGAACTGTTGTTTGACATAATCATGACTATTGGTGTTACAGTTGATGGAATCTTGATGATGAATTTTAAATTGGAGGAGATAGTAGACATTATTGTCTATTTAACTCTTCTAATGGATTGCTCATTCCGTTGCAGTTATTTATTAAAAACTTATGTTATTTAGCATTTTCTAAATCTCTGATATATCACTATTGGAGACTAAAGATAACTTTATCCGTTTGTTATCCTAGTCATGATATTCCTTACTAGATATTTGAGCTCACCCTTTTATTTTTCTTAATTCCTTTAAGGAAATAAAAATGTAACTGAGACTAGCGGGAAGAACATGTGAATGGAGTGACAGTCCAATTTAGTAATTGTAGTAGATCTAACTAAGTTGTAAAATAGTGTGTAAATAATTTTAGTGAGGACTTAGTGTGTGTGTGTGTGTGTGTGTGTTGCTGTACTATATACGGCATTGTCATAATTATAACTAGGAAAATTTATGTATGTTGTTTTGTATTTTGACGATTCAAATTGGGTTACATAGACCTGAATTTGGGGGCATCAATATATATATACACACATAAAATCCGAATCGACAAGAAAAAGAGATAAAACAGACCATAAAAAGCAATATTACTACCAGTGTTATAGAGCTTTAAGCGATATACTACTATGGGTTTGTTCAGCTATTAGCATTTGCAGTGTTTGCTGCATTTCGATCTCCAAACGTATCGTACTAATATTAGTTTGGTGTGTTGTATTTAAGTCCCAAAAATTGTGTTTGTGAGTAAAATAAGTTGCATTTAAAATAAACTACAATTAGACGAACAAAATTATCAAGTGCATTTGTAACACCAAGTAATCAAGCATACACTATTATCATATGTAATAGTAGTAGAAATATTGTACTAGGGTTATGTTGGCCATCGCTTTGTTGCTTATTAGTACTAGCCACTTATACATAAAGCTTTCCTAAATTTAGGGCTATTTTTCTCCTATATCTTTTTAACAATCACTCTTTTATATACTATTTATTATCTCTTTTATATGAAAATTGAATATTGTGTCATATAAACCCCGCTAAAATTAACTTACTATAAAAAAAGTTACTTAATATCTAAGGCATATTAAGAGTTTAATGTTTTTACAATAAATTCATAATGTATGAAGATCCTAACCACAAAAATATCGTTAATTGATTCAATAACGTCTAATACAAAATTAAATGATTATAAACAACAACTTAATTAATTAGACAAATTTATTAAAATAATGTAATGCATGATATCGTACGAAATAAGTAACGAAATAATTTGGATATACCGAGGTATGAGAATACACATGCACAATAAACAACCCAAACACAATAGAAGAACCATTTTAAAGTTAATTATGTAGCCAAACATAAACATAGATGCAAAAATAAATTCTTGTGAGTGGGAGATAAAGATAGAGAAATCTAAATTAGTAAAGTGGCCTAAAATCCAAGCTCCTAACCATTTTTGGTATGGGTCACATCTTGTCCACACCACTCTATAAGAGAAACATTCTAATTATAGAGTTCCTTAATGGACAAAACAAAAGTTTCTTAATAATTTATAATTCAAATAAATGCACAATAAGTAGTGAACATTAATCATTTATGAATGTGTAAAAGTTTAATCAATGAAACAATATAATACTCCCTCGGTCCCAAAACATTTTGACAACCATATCACTTTTCTTTCTTTCCAAGTTGACAAACAACGGTTAAGAAAAATTAACATATTTGACAACCATATCACTTTGTATTTGTGAGTTTTAGATGAAAAAAAAATGAAAAACTTTAATTATAAAATAAAAGGATAAAAAAGTTATAAAAAAAAAATTTATGTTATTTGTAGGTTTATAAAAGTAATGAAAATATAAGGTAATTTTTAAATTAGATTACTAATTTATCCTTTTAGTGTATTTATAAAAAGGGGTAATAAAGGGATTTTAATGACAATCTTGTGTTACATAATTTTCTGTATAAAATCCTCTATTTTTGACAACAACAAAAAAATTGGCAATAAAAATGGTCAAGTTTTCCGTCCTTTTCTTTCCAGATCTCTTAAGAAACTCACAAATAAATGAACAAAAAAACTTTTGAGAAGAACGAGAAAGAAGAGAGAAGCAAGGAAAAAGAAATAAGAGCTTCACTTTCGCTTCGAGAAGAACATGTTAAAGAGAAAATATGTTATACTTGTCTCTTAAAAAGACTATTTTCAGTGTAGCTGTTTTTCATGTTTGGTCTTCTAATTATTACTATTTTTTTGCGTATTTCGTCCTCATACCTTATAATTTATGCAATTTAATCTAACCTTATAAAAATAAAGTAATTGAAAGGGATTAAATACGAAAAACAACTATAGATTGCGGATGTTAACGTCAAATTTTATACACTTGATGAAATCACCAAAACAGCAGGCCAAAAAAGCGCTAATAGTTGCTGGAATAATTGTGAAGTAAAACTCACGAAATACACTCAAATAAACATACACACAACACAAGAATTTTACGTGGAAACTCAATTGGGAAAAAACCACGGAATGAGATAAAAAATCCACTATAAAATAATATGGGGAGTACAAATTGTTTATTCCTTACTTTTCTCTGTTGTACGTTATTGTGATCTCAAACCCTTGCTTGTTGCTGTATTTATAGATGTCATGTCCACCCAAATCCAATTAGGAGTAGGACCTTACCCAAATCCAAGAGTATGAGTCCTTTTTAGAATCACCTTATAACTGCAATTAATGACTGATCGATTCCTTCCCAAATTAGATATCCTTATCTCTCCCAAATAAAGAAACGTAATCTTACTTTAATAAGGACTCTTTCATTATTTGAGTCAGCTGTCAAATTAAATGTACATAGGCTAACACTAGATCCGGACTATTAAATAAATTGAGTTACACCTTGGCCAGACCCAAATAATTGCATCCCAACAGCGGAATAAACCTAAACTTCGAAAACTAAACGTAAAAAGTTGTTATATTTTAGAGATTAACATGAAAAAAACATATAGTTTTAAGATGAAATAAGTAAAAAAATCAATTAGGAGACTAAATATGAAAACAAATATAATTTGAAAACTAACGAAGAGGTTATTCTTTTTCTTTAAACACTTCTTTTTTTTGGTGCAATGGAGGACGTTAAAGACTAAGGCTAAAGCTCAGACAATCGAAAACTGGGAACTCCAATAGAGTTCTTATAAAAATAAGGAATTAAAATTTCTAGAGGAGAGTTTAGAAGTCTGAATTTAACTCCGTAATTCAGTTAATGCTATTTTTTGTCAACGCAAATATTGGTTCCACGCCAAATTTGGGGTAGTTGAGAAACTCATTCTCTACTTTGAATCTCTCGAATCAAGAGAATTAGATTCTTGTTTGAATTTTCATGTCGCGGATTAATAATACAATCAATCGTTTCGTGATAATCAATTTTAACCATAACAGAGCGAAAACTCATATCCCAAATCAAAAAAATGATTTTCTAGATGATCCAAATTTCCGTTTTAAAATATGTGACAAGAGCAGGAAAAGCTTGAAATTTCCTTTACCAATTGTCTAGGTGATTTCTAATAATCCCGGCTGACCGTGTCGGTCTCATGTTGACAATAAAAGCTCCACCTGTATTAAGTTTAACACTACCTATATTTTATTTTATTTTATTTTATTTAAAAAAAAGATTTGTATTCATTTTCTCTCCCTTTCTCACCTTTTACGTCTATTTTCTTTTCTTTTCCCTCTTATTTTACACCTCACAAACTCGGCCTATAAATTCCTTGGCATTGGTCACCCAAAAAGTTCATAAATAGAGAACGTAAAATACTTGTTATCAGTGTAAAATCGAGAGCTATAATGGACTCAACCGCGAAAGCCTCCACTGTAACCTCCGGCCGACCTTCCAAACGCCTTTTGTTCGACCGGCGCTACGGTTTGGTGTAATTTGTTCTCTCCTCCCTGTCTTTATAAACATATATTTATTTGTGTATATATAACACTACAGCGATTTGTGTTATCTTATTATTATGTATGCAGGATTGATGAATATAGAAACCCATCTGAGGAAGCCCTAGCTGGTGGCCGTGGAATGTAATAACTTATTTTTCTTCTTTCCTTATTATTGTTAATTTTAGTTGTATTTCTCAACTTTATTTGCAATCTCTGTTTATTAGTGAATTGAATTGGGAAGGAAATTGAATTAGAAATTAAATTGAGCTGATTGTTATTATTTACTTAAATTTCCTACTTTTTTTCTCAGGTAATTTGCCATGGTATAAAACAAGGATAACCCCTTCAGTGAACTTACTGCCAATTTCACGTTTGGTCCCCAAAATGTTTTTTCTTGGTCGTCCAACTTTTTAATTGTTGCAGTCCTAGTAAAATTGGTCTAATTTAGACGGAATCCCCCAATTATTTAACAGAATTCCCACACATGTGAGCGGCACATGCATATTTTGAGGGATAAAATCGTTTCTCCACTCCCTTCCCTTGTTTATATCACTAACATTAAACAAGTTTATCATTAAAATATTTAATAACATTCATTTGAAATAAAATTTTGAAACTCTTAGCATTATACCAAAATCAACTCAAAAAAAGAGAGACAAAAAATTTGGTCAATTTTTCTGCTAAAGGATTTATTTATTTATTTTTAAATTTTTTTTTTATTAAAAGATGTAGGAATGTGGATGGAAAATTAAATAATATAATTAATATTTTATTACCCAAATTTAATAAAGATTTGGAATTTCTGTCTAAATTAGACAAATTTTACTAAGATTGCAAGAATTTAAAAGTTCGTGGATCAAACATGGGGAAAAAAAGGTTTGGGGACCAAACGTGAAATCAATTTCGAGGACGATTGAAGGGTTGGGTAATAATTCATGCTCTTACATTATGCAACTGATGAGTCCCATCACATTTTTTTCAAGTTTAAAAGTAATGGGACTTAATTTTTCAATCAATTTCAGAGTTGCCCTTTACAAGGTTCCAAATTAAGGTGCATTTGACATTTTTTTTTAAAAAGGAATGAAGATGCATTTGATAATTTCCAACCAAATGGAATACCAATCATCAGCCTTTCTTTTGTTGAAGGTTTTGCATTGTGCCTTTGGCAAAAGCTTTGTTTAAGATGGCCTCACATACGGTACGCTTTATCTTTCCCCACTAATATCTTATGTAATGTGAATTATCCATTTTATAGACATAAACAATTGTATAGCTCCCTTTGTTTTTTATTCCCACTTATTTGCAACTTAAACAGTTTAAAATTATATCTTATGTGGATTTTCCTAGTGTCTGAATTCTGATTAGTTTGTGCAATTCAAGTTTAATTAATTAATTAATTAAAGTGATTATGTATGTGTTTTTCATGGTCTTGATAGATTTGTTGTAAATTCATTAAAACATGATCATATTTTGAAGGAACATGACGGATCAAAAAACTTTATTTTATTACTCCAATTTCTCGTCTATTTGAGAAAGATTACTTCAGTTTATTTGTAAATTTTCTCCTAGACGAAGATATTCTTCATATGTTACAATAAGTTGCAGTTATGTGATGTTGAGTGAAATTACTAGATAACACTGCAAATGGTGCTTGGTAGTTTGTGAGAATTTTAAGACCAAATTTCAAATTGATGCATTGTTTAATGAAGCTGACAAACTAGGAATCTTTGAATTCAAGTGGTAGGATCTGTCTTCGGAGGGTGGCTGTGGTGAACCAAAGCTATGTTTTAGACCAAGGGTTCAAATTTTGAGTTAGGGGTTGATTAGGTCCACAATAGATTTTGTCCTTTGAAATTTGTGAAAGTTTTAGACAGTATTGAAAGTAGTATGCACACAAGCCAATCATATTTGATATGATGTAACATATATTTTGTAATTTTATTCATTTATTAATAAAAGAATTGATTTTCTTAAAAGGCATTTTATATTATCTACATAGTGTTGTTATATTAAATGTGATAAACCCATAGTTTTGAGCAATGCTTTTAGAATCATGATGGTGATCATGCTAATGAGATCTAAATTCTAGATAGCTCACAAACTAAAATCGTTCCTAATCGTTGGATTACTAAAATGGGGATTAGTGAATCTGGATAGATTAGTACATACGTTGCTTGCTCTTAGGAAGAGGATGATTGATCTCATAATCATTTGTGTGGAGACACTAAAGCAAGTATGTAGGTGCTTATTGGAGAATAAGTTCACTGAACGTGGCTCGCTAAGGAATACCTAATGGAGTTTTACTCGCCTGTCAATAGGAATTCCTATAGTGATAGTAGTACAAGTGATCCTTAGACTTGAGATCATCATAGTATCTTGTGTATGATGAGTTATACTTTGACATGTCCCTTAAGACCTTTAGGGTATATCAAAGGGTATGATTGGGTATAATAAGTTGTACATGAAGATAGGTGAATGATCAACAAAGAATCTACCACGTCTAGTAAAAGATGTGAATGTCCTATGTGATTCGATAAATGACAACTCAGTAGTCCTTGGCCAAGGCAGAATGAAATTAGAAATGAGTTTCTAATTTGCATTATTTAGAGTTGTGCATTTGGGAATCGAAATACATATAATTAAATAAAATAAGACTTGACAGTAATTCCATGTTTTATATTTAATTGGGACATTGTATGGTAGAAGGATTGAATTGTACGGTAACTATTTACTGAAAGGTTCTTTTGTGATTAATGTTGAAATCTATATTATCTGGAAAGTCGTTGATCGCTAAGGGGGCTTACCCTTATTGTAGAATAAATATTATTTATTTAAATAAATTAAATAGTCTAATTTATTTATTTAAATAAGATTAGAATTGTTCTAATTGATTTATTCACAACCGGTTTAATATGGAGAACCTAAAGGGTCACACCGCAAAAGAAAAATATTTATTTAAGAAGTAAATGGCATAATTATAATAATAAATTAAGTGTATTTAATTTAATCTATGGAGATAGAATAAATTAAATAGCTTAATATTTATTATTTAATATTTTGAAAATATTAAATATAAATTAATAAGAGGAGTCTTATTATTATTATTATTACTATTACTATTATTTAATTCCTAATAGGGATTGAGAATTAATTAATAGAAGTACTGTCTCATGAACTCCTAATTGGATTAGGATGGGAATTAATTAATAGAAGTACTCTCATGAACTCCTAATTGGATTAGGAGCATAATTAATTAAAGGAGTTTAATTATAATAGAAACCCTAATCCTAAATAGTTTAGGGAAGGGTTATTCCTACATCTATAAATAAGAGGAGTCTTATCATAGATTAGGGTTACACACTCTTGCATTAGATTGTGAAGAGTACTTACAACTTCTATAGAGATAGAAACTAGGGTTTTACCAATACCCATCTTCTTGAATAACTATGTTCCTTGGTGGATAACCTCTAGAGGCAAAACACTTGGGTGGCTAACGTTGATCAAAGGAAGGAATCTCATCGGTCGAATTCGAGGAGAACACGAAGGACTAAGAGTTGAACTTGTACCCGAGGAAGCTTTGATCTACGAGAGTATAATTCTTATTCTCTTTCTCTTTCGTTTATATCATTAATTGAGCACATAGATTGATCATGGTGATGGTTTGTATGAAAATTTTAAAATCCGTTTTATCGCTCTTCCGCACTATTTATGTAATTTGATTGCATGTTCGCGCTATATACAAACCTAACAAGTATATATTGGAAGAGCTACATTTTTACGTCCTTGTCTTGCCCTTATAAAGGTCGCGAGAGTGCTAATGAGTACATGCAAGTTAAGTGCTATTATGTAGCAAATTCAGCAGCAAAAGACATTAATATTGAGATAGAATAAAGTTTTGATTTTGAAAAATTAATATGATCTCACTTTTATCTCCACCACTACATGAATCATGAATGTTATGGGTTGACACTTATCTGTTGCTGAATCTCCCTAGAGCTATAGTCATAAGGTCAAACCTTACTGCGTAGAAAACTGAACAAGAGTAATCGTAATTGAAAGTGGATTCACATGCAAATGGTAAAAGAAACTCTGCAATATGGTAGGAAATTTTCTTCCAGATAAACACTATCCATGAGGGCCGATCAAGCTTCAAGTTGGATTTGAAACTTTCTAGTTTCTATCCAGGAACAAGATTGTAGAGTTTAAGCTTATAAAAGTAGTTTTACCTTGCCATCATAACTAAAAAGCGAGCTAATTCTGCTTCTCTGCTAAGAACTAGAGTTTCAAAAGATTAGCTGATTTGTCCTCGCACAGAAATTTCTTACCAAATGAAATTGTCAGGGACCAAATCATCACTTTTACCGAATGATTCACCCATAAGGCTTGTTAGGAATGACATGTACTGATTTTACTTTAGAACTATCAAGCAAGGCTTAGCAGGTTGGAAAGGCAAGAATGGAGTAAAGCTGTAAAAGGGAATGATTCAATTCTCTGCTTCGTTTCCCCTTTTTATCCTCCATGGCTATTTGACACGCACACACACATATATATACATATATATATATATATATATATATATATATTCACTTTCTATAAGAAAATAATCTTCGTATTAAAATCACCCAAACAAAGGGGGGAGAAAACTGTTTTCACGCGACTCGTTACATTAAGAAGACACAGCAAACAAGAAAACTTATTCTAAAATAATGACTATATGGAAAAGACCTCCCCTGAGATTAGCCCCAAAAACCCGCTATCTACAGGAAAACCATTGGATTCAGCCATCCACAAGGAAACTCAAGAAAACCCATTTGATTAAGAAGACACCTATGATCCTGGAAACACCTCCCAAATCCAAAAATGCAGCAAAGTTGAAGCAAAAATTACTTTGAGAATGCCTAGTGTATCTATATATATTTTTTCGTATAGATTTTCTACTGAAGATTAATTAAAATATTTATTTATTAATCAAAGTTTTCTCGTCATGAATTGGATAGTTTGTAAGCTGATGCTCAACAAATATCTTCTATACAATGAGGTAATGTATACAAATATTGCTACAACCTGTATCATTTTCCTCAGATTTTTCTCTCTACTTTTCTTATTTTGGTATGAGGGTACTCAATTCGGATCATTTAGAGCATTCAGCTAATTTCACAGTACATTATACTTGTTACAATCCGCTTGAGCCATATGCACTGGGCAAGTCCAGACATGCCTTTGTATGGATGGTCAGTGAGGTCTGCAAGATTACTGATGCTATAACATGTATCTTCTCTTGTTTTTGACATTTTGTAACAATGTGTCAGCTCTATGCTTGGTTTCAGTAGCTATGTAAATGATGTTAAAATTCCATTAAATAAAGAACTCATGTTTTTTGCCAAATTAAAACTTAGATATTTTTGCACCAAAGGGATATAATTGTATTTTGAAGAATCCTAGGATGACTCGTACATAAATATAAGGCACCGAGTGGTAATAGCAAATTGTCTTCTAATGAATGAATGGGATGCTCTTGTATGGGTGATACCATCCATTCGAACTCCTGGAAGTACAAAAGTTAGGTATAACCTTCTTTCTTTCTACTAGTTAGATGAAGGTTGGGTGATAGTTATCTTGTTCATCTCTGGGAGGATCCCATTCCCCGGGTAGGCTATGTTGAACTCTCTAATCTATTCTGCCTCTCTAGTCTGTTGTTGGTTCATTCTATTTTTTCCTTTCCTCCACAGATTAACCTTGCCGGAAGCGCCACAATCAAAGTCCTTGAGAGGCCCGCCTTGCTTTCACCTCAGACAGTGCAGGCTAGTCTTGATGATCAGCTTCACAAATTTATGTATGCCATACAGAAACCAAAATTCAATTTGTTTGCTCTCAAAGGAAATTCAGCACTCCAGCCAACATGTGATTCTTCAAATCTCCTTGCAGAAAGCTAATCAAAAGATGGGTGCTAAAATCCACTAGTACAATAAGTGCATAGTAGCATGGTTTGTGAGACTGGCAATGATGAATCTTGTTTGTCTTCCATGTTATTTGTGGATGTATATAGTGTTTGTACTTTTTAACTCCCTCCATTTTAAAACTAGGGATACAATTTCTTTTTCATTTAATTGCAAACTAGGGATGCAATTTTATAAAGTAACATATTCTTAATATGCCATTATTTTATTTACTACCATAGCTACAACGGTACAGCCGCTACAAAATTCTTTACTAATAATCAAGGGTACATCTGAGAACATAAATTATTTTTACCAGTCGTACAATGTTTTAGAAATTGTTAGGTGGACTTGTGTATTGGAGAGGCCAGAAATTGTTAGGTGGACTTGGGTATTGGAGAGATCTTTAAGCGCCTAGGCCTTGTAGCAGGGGCGTAGCCAGAAAAAAATATTGGGGCGGGCTGACCAAGGCTATTACACTTTAGGATCATTTTGGGATGGGCTGATCAAGACTATTTAACCTTAGGACTACAAATTTTGGGGCGGGCTGCAGCCGGCAAAGCCGACTGCTAGCTACGCCCCTGCCTTGTAGGCTATAGACGGAGTTTAGGCGGCTTAGGAGGTCTAAGTTTTGATATTTGTAATAAAAACCAAAGTTGTTTTTATATTTATTTTATAATAAAGTTAATACCTTAGTAATTTATGACTATTTTCTAATATACAACAAATCTAAATTATTACTATTTTAAACATAATAAATAGTGCATATGTTAAATTTAAATGTTACATATATTATAAATTATAGTGAATTTATGTTATCTAGGTCATATGTATAATTATATAACATTAATATACTGCATGTATTGTCTAATACATGTATATAAATATGCATTAATAAAGAATTAAATGTAAAGAACATTATATTTTTTTCAACAAATGTAAAGTATATTATAAACATAGTACACAAATACCATCATCATCATTAGTATTACTATCATTATATAAAAAGTTGGCATATACATGATAAAAATAAGTGATCATGTATATAAGGACATACCGCATACGTAGGATAAGTATATTATATTATGGACCTATGAACATAAAGTAATATAACTATCTTTTCTTTTCTTTTCTTTTCTTTTCTTTTTTGCAAAATTAATATAATTATCTACCATATTAAAGCAAATAACATATTATAAAAAATAAAAAAGGGTAAGACTAGCAACCGAAAAGAAGGTAAGAACGTCTATATCCGGAATTCTGCAAATCCTCCTTCCACAGGGAATGGGATGCCCTATAAGCTATTTATTGGGTGAAACTTTTAATAATTCAAATGGAAAATGGTAAAGAATGCACATCAAATGGAAGTCATCTCTCAAAAAGTAAATAAAATATACATAGTCAACACAAAAATATAGAATTGCTTTCTACTTCATCAGAATTTAATTTCTTAGTATGTCCAAAAAAGTAAAATTATTAGGAAAAAAAGGTATATTACAAAATTCCACTTCATGAGATCTGAACTAATGTAGTAAGTAATGTTATACAAGGATAGACAAAATGTTGATTGCTTGATTGTTGGTTAAAAATCCCATCTATCATCAACATGGCTGCTAAATCCATAACAAGGGTTTTGTTTGGACTAAGATCTCCTCAAGCACACTTTTCACTCAGTTTCCTCCAATACACATTTAGCAACATAAATATTACTTTTACCGTCAGTACCAACAATACAATTATTTGTAACGAGTTTTATTGTGTCGTCAAATATAATATTTCTGACGCTTATGTGTATCGAGAGAAATTGGGTAAAACGTGTCTCTGAAGTAGAACGGTAAATCATTCTTGTTTCTCGCGAGAAATTCTTGCACGGTATCTAAGCTCAGCTTTCTTCCACCGCACGATCAGTTGACAAACAGAAAAAAGAGTGTTTACCTGGAAGCCGTTTATAAGAAAACAGCAGTAAGAGAAGGAAACAGTACGAAGAAAGAAAAAATTAAGGGCTCAACTCACCAAGATTATGATAGCAATGACCAGAAGAGGTCCTGACCAGAGGACAGACAGAAAGAGTCCATGAGGGTCGAAATAGTTCTGCCCCGCAAAGCTTTTCCAGTTGTTAGCCAAAAAGACATTAATCCTCTCAGCAAGATATACACCACCCACTGAAACACATCATTGTTTAAAATGAAATCTTCAAAGATTAAACTATAAGCTGCAATGCAAGGGTAAATATTCATGAAACCTGTGCAAGGCTGCATCCACCACATGACCTAAAAGTTTTAACTGAATAATAATGCACTTTTAACTCTCTTTTCTTGAGCCCCATTTTGAAGAGTACAATATATTTTCATAATCAAGTACATAATCACTATTTACAATATCATAATCAAGTATCAACCAAAAGACGAAATACACTAATCAATCAAACAAAGGAGAAAACATTTCACATAAAGAAAGAAATAAACTCACACATGTGATAATCACTATTTACAATATCATAATCAAGTATCAACCAAAAGACGAAATACACTAATCAATCAAACAAAGGAGAAAACATACTTCACATAAAGAAAGAAATAAACTCACACATGTGAGAATCGAACCTGTGACCTAAAGTTCACAAGGCCTTAGTATTAACCACTAGCTAAGACCTCATTGGCAATGTATTACAAAGCCCATTACTTGGTATGCTCTTTCTCATTGGAACTTCTGAAGATGGTAGACTAGATATAAACTTATTAAGCTTTGGTATTATTTGCATAAAGTAGCTTGCAAAGTGAATCAACCAACTTCAGGGTTCTTATCAAGATTTTACCACTACACTAGGAAATGTTCCCACTAAACTATTACATATTTACTATCCAAACCCATCGTCAATGTGTACGGTCAATATGCAGGTCTACTCATGTTATGGAACTAAGCTTGGAGTGGAAATGGAATACTACGGAATGTAATAACTAATAAGTCATATCAAGTTCTTACTGAATCTCCTAATTTTATCTCTATTCAAGTTGAAAATAGAATCAAAATCATCAAAGATATGAATATCTTCTCTGTCTTGTAGCACATTTAATGGAGTGACTAGCAAATGTAGTCCATAAAATGTCAGCACCAACAAAATTGAAACTTTGATCAGGCAGGGAGCACCCTGTGCGTGAGACAGAGTCATATACTAATTAACTGTAACTATAATTATATAAATATATGCATAAATATTTATTAGATTCTTAGAAAAATTATTTCAGTATATGAGTGTCATTGTTTAGAAGAGAGAGATACTTATTTGGGTAAACATTTAGAAAGGATTACAATAAGAATAGTGTAAACAAATACATAAAAAGTTGGGATTTTGACCAACTTATTGCAAACCCACATCACTCACTCCACAAGGTACATAGGCAAACTCAATGCCGATGAAATTCTATCCCTAACCGACACCAACTACAAATAAAAAAACACAGAAAAATACATATAATGTATAAACAAACTACCAAAACCAACTTAAGACCCAAACCAACTACAAACACAATACAATACAGACCGGGCCATATTAAAACAAAACCAAATGCAGAAAAGGCACAATGCCACAAACACAAAGCAAGATAACAGCCCGACACACTCATGTCCAACTCCAAGACATTACCCCAATAATATAGCATTATAGCTCATTTGCTAAGTTTAAATATATCACAACATTTGTTCCTATCCCATCAGACACTCATACACCTCATTCAAGAATTCCTCCACGTGCCACGAGTATGAACCCATCTATACGTCACCTCTAATGTACAAGACACCAAACTTACCACCAACCCTGGTACTTTGCCAGAAAATAAGTCACCAACAATTTGTAAAGGACAGAACCAAGCAGGATTAGAGGAGAGTCATAAACACAAGAAAGTAAAGTTACTATAACTCCCCTTCCATTTCTCTTCTATAAAACTTCCAAGTTTTTAACTTCTCTTATTTTCTTTTGTACCCAAAGTCACAAACACACTGTCAGTGCCAATTATGTAAGCTTTCCCATTTTGAAGTTGAGCCAAATTCCAAAGTTTCTTTATGGTTAGATCTTATTCTTTTTCGAGATTTTCAAAATCTTCATCACCTTCAGTGATCATCTCCATAACTTCTTTTTTCCCCATCCTTAACTTATTTTTCTTAGAAGTATAATATATCAGAGAAACTCCTCACCACCTTATTATAGAAATTCCTTAACTTATTTTTCTTAGAAGCATAATATATCATAGAAACTCCTCACCACCTTATCATAGAAACCCAATTTGAAAATGAGAAATTAAAAGAAGAGCCAGAATGAAGAAATTAAGCATTTGAATGTCGTATGACATTGTGATGCCCTAAATTTGCATATCTAGGAGGATTAGGGATTTAAAACACATTATGCATATTAAATCCAATTGCCAGGATGTTACTATGCATATATTGTAAAGAAACTGACAGGGATTTGATATTGTGATTTCCTTATACAGTTGCAAAACAGCTGGTTCATGCATCTTTTATTAATATTTGTTCGATGATCATAGTTAAATAATTTTATAGTTACATGCACTGCAAAATGCAAAATTTCACTAATTTATCTCCCATCTATGCTTTGACAAGAGCATATAAGCCTTACCAGTTACTAGGCTTGGGTGTTGTTAGTGTTCTCTTAATCTTTCGTTCAGTTTTTTTTTCCCTTAATTTTCACCCCAAATAAATACCAGCATTTATGCATAGATATCACAACACTAACAGAAGGAAAGTAAAATGCACATATAGTATAATATGGCCTCCAGATGAAATTGAATTATAGAAATATCATACCACTCTATCAATGCACAAAACCCAAAGGGCACATGGAATATGAACAAGACTGTCTATAGATAACCAAACATTATATTTCATCACTTCAGAAATGTTACACTTACACGCAAGAAGAAACAAGCACATCTGGAAATTGATATTATTCCTCGAGATGATTGTTACTAGAAGAAAAACTACATAGAACGTCATCAGACACATTAACCAAGGTTCCTGCAAGAAAGCAAAAACAAATGAGAACCACAATGAGCCATGAAAAGCATAGATCATAATTATAAAGTGACAATCTGGTAATATTTAGACATAATAAAATCCACCATCAGGGGAAAATAATAAAGAAAATTTGTCAAGCATGAGTCGAAGGTGTAAAATACCCCAAAAAAAACACAAGCGAATCTTTTTCCGTTTAAAATGTTTACTTTATAGCTGTAAATAGCCGACTCGGGCTTTGGCTAGACGAGCTTGAGATTGGTGTACAAACTCGGCCCGTTTATTAAACAAGTCGAGCTCATGTCGGGCTTAAGCAAGCCGTCTAGTCAAGCTTAAGCCCAACCCGTTTAACTTTTTTTATATTATAAAATAAAAAAATTAATTAAATTTTAAACGAGTCGAGCCTAAATGAGTCGGGTTTGAGCTGGACACCCACACACTGTTCGAGCTCGGCTTGTTACCTAAACAGGCAAAGAAGCTTGTTCGAGGTCAGCTGGTTTAACGAGATAGAGTCTAGCTTAGTCGAGCCAGGTCGAGTCGAGCTCACAGGCAACCCAGTTCGTTTCTAGCCCTAGCTTACTTATACATTAATATAGAATTCATCAAAATAAAGACAGTACGGCTTGTAAATTTCATTCAAATGGTTATATTCTAGTTGTCTACCTTTCATATGTGGACAGTATATTTGACAACAAAAGTTAGGTTATGCTAGAAATAATCTATGACTCTAGAGTATTCAAAAACTCAAGAGTAACTATGAAGCTACATTGAATGCTTTTATCAAACTCTAAATTCTAAAATGCAGATATGTTGGGACAACCAAAGGAAAAATTTGTTCAAGATTAACATGTTTAATATTATTTCAATTATCCAATTTGACTCAAATCTTACCATTGAGTTGTTCAAACTTCAAGCCAATTAATATTATCACTTTTTATTTCCCAATAGTACTAATTGCATGTGACATGCACAACAAATTTTTATAGGTATTTTTCGGCCAACATTCTTATTGACTAACCAAAATCTACTTTAAACTAGTTTTGGTAGCATGGTTTTCATAATGTTCAGACTATAGAAACTGAATCATGCAAAGAGGATGTTTTTGTAAGGGAAAAAAAAGAAAAGAAATATAATGCAGCGTGTATATCATTCTCTGTGTGGCCAGACAAATGTATCTTCCATTTATCTAAATATACTATGTACCCACTGCACTGTCCTCCAATCTTCACACAAACTGTAGAAAGGATTTTATTTCATTTCTAACCTCATGGACCACATGATTGGGAATTCATCCTCTTTCCCATTTGTAAGAACTAAGAAGTCTGCTTGTCCTTCATGAATGATAAGGCGGAATGTTTTGTTGAAGGATCTGTCCATTGTTCCCGTGGATTCGATCACTAGCATCAGGGAAAGAGGGCTCGTTTCACTATATCCATCTCAAAATTAATTAAATCTTGTCATTCTTCAAAAGGGGCCGGGTACATTTTCCTCACAATTTTCGTTTCATTGCTAAAGTGGCAATTTCATCCATCACCTCTTTTGCAATGTTCTTCCAATTCCTTATGGTCAAATAAGGATAACCTACTGCACAAAAATGTAATATGTACTTAAAAGGGAGGCCTTGAGTTAACAATTGCATTGCTCGGGGAGTATCTCGGGTCCTTTAACAATGAGCTAGAACATATTATCATATGTCATATAGGGGGGAATCATAAGCATTCTATTTGTAAAAACAGACCATGGATCCATCCATAGGGTACCAAGTATCCTATCGAGTAATGTTGTACTTGGTTTCTCCAACCGCAAATGGAACAATCAAACATTTGGACCCTGATGGTTTCTTTTGATAAGAAGCCAATTGGATTGACTGCCTTATTGACCGTCTTTTCTACTATAACTTTTCAAACTCTCCAGGGACAGATGCAGGGTATCATATCATACAAACAAATATATGATTGTGATTAGTGTAGAGGGAAAATAGGTTTCAACCCTTCTTTCTATATATTATTCAATATACACAAGCAACAGATGATTGAAATACTAGTAAGACAACATATGAGTCAATGAGACAGTATTTTGGAAGTGAAAATAGTTACGGTGCAATTACCTCTATTCCATTACTTTGATTGTGTTTGAGGGAGGCACTTAAGAGCATGCGATGAGCCTCACTTGGTTAGGGGGTAACTTATGAGCAAGTACTGCACTCAACCCATGCAACACTTTCAAATCTCAGGTTGGTACAGTTTATCTGAAGTTCTAATCCGAAGCATGCAGTTTGGCACTAATAATTTGACAACTTTCCTAACAGAGATATATGGGCTTTTCACTAATAGCATAGTTGCTATACTTATGTGATACATGTACTAAATTGTTATGAATTAAACGCTCTGATATCTTTTAATGTAAGAGCAAGGGGGATAAATAATCTTAAGAACATTAAGAGCTCTTTTACGGTTCAGTCTATGATTATGATGGCAGAGGCCACTGAATGGATTTCCTAAAAGGCTAACTGAGGTTCTAAGGATCTATAATTGCATTAAATATCTAATTTAAAAACTTAAATCTGAGTGGCTGGGGTTGGAGGCAATAATCATCTCTGTCTTTCATTTTCATTCTTCTGAAGAGGACAAAGTGATTACTGATTAGGGATCTATATGATGCACTAACACGGCAAGCAAAATGGTGTCCAGTTTTTAGGACAAGTAATTGATAGAACTTCTATAAGTATGATATTATAGTTTGGTGGAGTCACCCATGTACACAGGAAATACTTCTATAATACCCCAATTAGCGTAACTATTCTTTCAATGATTTAGTACTCCATTTGTTTGAAACTTCTATCTGCTATACCAGAGTAGACTGGTTTGTTTACGATATGTTGTTCATAATATAAAGAATATAAACTTACAAAATTGACAACCATTATGCTGAAAATGCAAAAATCTATGTTGATTCACTAGGTTCCATGTTATCATAAACACAACCTAGATAAACACTTGAATAATTACTCATCTAGAATCAATACCAGTATGTACTTGTCAAAAGAAAAGGCAATATCAGTATGTAAATCGACCCCATATTCATATTGTTAATCAGGACTTATAGAATTATTGTTCATACCTGATATTGCACATGTTAGGCGTTTCTATAGCAGTACCCATTATAGAAGAACATCATCAACTGGACGACCTTCAGTTTTAAAACAGAAATACCAATTACAGATAGCTAACCTAGCCTTTCTCTCCACATTCTAAACCACATAAACATGGTAGTTTTAATTCACTCTGCACCACTTTATAAACAGGAAAAGGACTGAAAGATTCTAAGCAAAATCGAATCAACTAACCGAATATCAAAAGGAATCTAGAAAATTACAAAGCCAAAAGAAAAAGGTATAGTTTACAGGCGCAGAATTTGCAAAGCTTTCAACTTTCAACATGTTCCAATACATTCACCAAATGAATATGGCATCTGTCACCACTTTACTTTAATTACATTGTATGAAAAGTAAAACCAAGAAAAAAAAACAATAGGTTTTACATAAATGTAATGTTACCCTCTGAAATATTATAATACATTAGAACTAAAACCTAGATAAAAAAAATAGATTTTAAAAGAAAAAGGCAAAAAATTCACATAAATCATAAATGTTATGGGTCGGTGCAAAATTAGATAAAGTAAGAGAAAGTACCTTCCAGTCAATAGCATGGAAGAATCCAATGAAGTTGTCATAGGCTGGTCGCATTCCAGAACGAAGTTCGGCTGTGAATTTCTCAACAAGATCAGCCATTAGATCCATGTGCTCATTCATAGCTGACTTAAGCTCTTCCATATCAAAAAACTATTGTTGATGCTTTCAGATCTTGAATGAATCCTCCTGAATCGTGAATGAACCTGGAATCAGTCATAAGTGATAATTTGAGGGTGTTCGGGAACAACTTATAAGTTGGTCAAACTAACTTATAAGTTGTTTTTTACTATTTAGGTGTTTGGGAATAACTTGTTTTTTGACTTATATGTCATTATTGACAAGTAACGAATTCTAGCTTCTCAAAAAATGACGTATAAGTCATTTTAAAATAAGTAGGTTTGGCCAAATGTAAAGACACTTTTGCCCTTATTTTAATAGTCTTTACTTCTTATTTTAACTTATAAGTCATTTTAGCCAAACACCTTCACATTTTATTTTAACTTAATTTCTAGCTTATAAGTCAAAATGATGCCAAACACTTTTATTTATAAGTCACCGCTTAAAAAGACTTATAACTTATAAGTCAATTTAAAATAAGTCATCCCCGAACAGGCAGAGCAATTACTTTCTGTTTCTGAATTTTAACTAGCAGAGCAACTCGGGCAAAGTACATGATTAACATCTTAATAGCTACATAACACATACGGTTATAGTGGAAAGAAGAACAAGAAAAAGGATTAAAAAACAAATTGATGACTGTTTGTATACCAGTATTGAAGAGAATGAATTGATGCTCCATAGTGAACGAGTCATCTCCTTTTATAATATCAAGCATTACAATCAAATCCCCATAATTATGGGATTATATCCCTATAATTATGGGACTACAATCTGATCCATTATTGCTGGAAATCCCACAGATTACTCCTGGAGAATTAGCTAATGACGCTTATTGATTTGAATATAATTTAATCAAGGTAAAAAAGTCAAAAGTTTTAGGTGCAACAAGCATGACCAGACAACTCCTTACACAAGTCATCATATATAAGGTCCAGATTTTCATCATTTTTTGAAAAAATTATGCAGTTCTTGAAAATAGAAAATATATTAACTTTTTTTTTTGTTCTCACATTTTATCTAAACATTATATGAGTTTCTTGAAAGCAACATTGTCTACAATGAAAGAAAAAAAATATAAGATAAATATTGACTAACTTATAATCTAGAGAAAAACTGAGTTGGCTCAGCGGGGACCTAAGGTCTCCATTAAATTCTCAAAAGGATGGTTTTGAGAAGTTGTCAGAACAACACTATTATCTACTCCGCTGCCCACTTTACAACTGAAACTGGCGAAATCCAATCTGTACCCAATTCTGCTAAATGGGCATTAAGTACATATTACAATGTTAAATCAAGACTCCCACATATTATTACAAACTAGGGTTGATGATTTGCACATTCTTTTGATGCCCAAAGTAAATACTCCCTCCGTCCTCAAAAGAATGACTAAAGGTACAATTTTTTTAATCCCCAAAAGGTTGAGATAAAGTACATAAAGTTAACGGTAAGTATGTCATTTAGTTGGGATCCATTAGTATAAAAAATAAAAGTACTCATCAATTTATGTAATCTTGTGGGGCCACTAAGAATAAATTTGAAAATTTTTTACTCTCTTTCCTATACTTTTACTTTTCTTAATTTGAGGACAGAGGGAGTATGTTAATTCCTATTGTCTTAATTTTGGCAATTCATCATACACCTTGAGTGCAAATCTTTTGACAGTTCTATTTTAGTTCTTAACATAAACTTAAAACTTTGATAGGTCCATTTTAGTTCTTAACATAAACTTAAAAACTAGGACAATTGACTTCAATGGAATATTAGATAAAGATTAATATAAAGAATAAAGAAAGGAAAGGAGGACAACGTCATCAAGATTAAATTCAAATTATAAGAAACTAACATTTAGAAACCTAAGGAGTATCAACAAGCCCAATCCTTCCTTTCCGTTACCTTATGGTTGGAACTTTTACAGCTTTTACTCTAAAGCACATAATATTTTCTCCTTGTTCGTATAACAAAACGCAACAAAACCAATTAAACTTCAATTATTTCAATTGAAGTCAAATTTGGATGCATGTTTTGAAAGTTTAGGTATGAATATATATATATATATATATATATATATATATCAGCCAGTTCTTTTCTCAGCCAACTCATCTCCCACTATTAATCTCAAATAGGGACGGCACAGATTAAAAGAGACTAAAAAGTATCTGCATGTCTTTGTTATGATACATGAAATTCCATCTTTGCCCCAAAAACGAAAAAAAAAATGGAATTTTATTAAATACTATCTGCAAACTCTTTAATGAAGATAGTTAACAAAATATTTTTTTGCTACCTATCCGCAACAAAGAGTTGTGGATATTATCGTTCCTTATTATAAATACCTGCATACAAAGATATGCATTTTTCTCAAACCCTAGAATTGTTATTGAATGAATCTTGAACACGAACACTTTCATCTAGAATTTTCATACTAATGATGAAGTATCAGAAATTAAATTAAACATGTTACCAACCATTGAAGAAATTCATAAGTTTAACAAAGTCTAGTTTAATGATTTCAAATTAACAATATGTACATAACCCATAGTACAAAGTCTAAATTAATGTCATATACTCGTAATATTAATCCAGCACTAGCACACTAGCAGGCAACAACATTAGGGTGTTACTAAGAACTTGGTTTTATAGAGATCGACAATTGGGACGGTACAAACCAGAACATTAGATTGCAAACCAATTTCTTGCATTTTGTTTCCATATGTTCAAGACTGAATCTATAGTAAATTTTAACTCATCAAGCCAGAAGGCAGCAGCCATGGTGAAGTTTTTTGTTTTAGCTTATAAAAATGGGAAAGTAGGGGTGGTACCCTACAGTCTTGCCAGGTAGGATTGCACTCTCGCATCATAACCCAAAGCAATACCAATAAAATGGAAGCCAGACAATTAAAAATTACTAATACATTAAATCTAACAGGTTGTACATACTGCTAAAGGAAACAAAATATTTTATAAGTAGAATTATGTTGATTGAAATGGGAAACATTCTGAGGTAGATATAGATATAGATTTACATATTTGGCCCTTTTCCAAATATAGGACAGAAAACAAAGAGGATTCATATAGTAAATATTTTTTTTTTTTTAAGTTTCTAATTCGGTTAATCGGATACCCAAATAGTATTATTTTCAAAAGCAAAATTGAAACCAAAACCAAATACCGAAACTTAAAACGGTAATAACCAAATAGAACCGAATAACTGAAATAATTTGGTTAAAAAAATACGGTTTGGTTCGGTAATTAGATTTTATAAGTATTTTAAGTTAGTCAATATTTATCTGTTAATTTTTTTCTTACAAAGCTAACAATGTTGCTTTCAAGAAACTCATGTAATGTTTAGATGAAATGCGAGAACAAACAAAAAAAGTCTATGTATTTTCTATTTTCACGAACTACATAATTTTTTCGAAAAATGATGAGAATCTAGACCTTATATATAATGACTTGGATAAGGAGTTGTTTGGTCATGCTTGTCACACCTAGAACCTCTTGTCCATTTCTTCTTTATGAATCGAATATTTGTGCTCAATAGGACCGTATCTAACCAATATATAAACTTCATAGTTTTATTTGCCAAAATTTATAGGGTTCTAAGTGCAACGGAGTGTAAACTTCAAAAGTGCGAAGTGCATTTGAGCCTTTTTTGTACTAAAATTTGCAAAAGTTTTGAACTTTTTTCCTTTGATTAAATTATATTCAAATCAATAAGCATCATTGCCTTTGATAATGTTAGTTATGTAATAATAATGTTTCCAGTAATATGATCTGCAAAATGGATGCATATTAGAACCAGTTTAAAACATAGAACACCCAACTATTGTTATGTGTATGCTAAAATTTGCACATAACAGGGACTTTTTATTTTATTTTGTTATTATTCCTATATTTTATGATTTTGTTTATATATGCATTTTAGTTAATCATATTTATAACTTAATTGTGGCATCATGATTAGAGGAACTTTAGGTGAATGGAAAAAAGAAAGGGGAAAACCCCATTGAACACAATTAACGAATTCTGCAGTATGAAATAATTAAACGAAAAATTTATTGAACATATTATTCTTTTAAGGCAAAATTTTGTTGCCAAACTTGTTTTATGCTTAATCTTGAGATTGTGTATTTATGACCTTTGATTTAACTGAAATATTTTAATGAATGTTAAAAAGTAAAATAAAGCATAGAAGAATTTCTATAGAAATCATCCTCTCTTTATATAAATCATCCTCTCTTTTATTAAATCTGTGCAACTATAAGATAGTGATACAAGTTGAATAATTAGTAACTACTAACTCGTGTGCTAAGAATGCAAGTGAACCACATCTCTTGGACACATTAGCTGGAGAAAATAGAAAATGGGTGAGCAAAAGCATTGAACTTGATGCAAGATATACTTAGTTAGGGGTCAGAATATTTAATGCCCAATTGCCCATTCTATACTAATCACTAGAATCTTATATATCCTTACTAAAATATAACGAATTTATATTCCTAAACAAAGAGCTTTTAGACAGTCCTAACTGAGAATGTTAAGGTTTCTACTTCAAAGAAGGGTACTTTAAAAGAAACTATGAGTAATAGGAGTACTTAGTTCTGTTTTTCCATTTCAGTGTCCATTAAATACAGGAAACAACAGCATACCATTTAAATACAACAAGTACTTAACAAAAAAATATATACATTATCATATACATGTCTGTGTAGTATACAAAGAGTTCTACATATAGTAAAACCTTATTCTTCATACACAGATTTATACCATGCCCTAGCCATAAAAACTAATCAACTCAAAAGTTAGTCTACATAATCAAATCCAGCCACCCCAGACTTAAATTCTCTTTGATTACTAAATACGGATCAAATTAGAAGATGTACTACCAGTCTACCTCCTCTTCCTCCCGGTTGTTAACAATGCCTAAAGTCCATTAATTCATTACATATGTAAGCATGAACTTATTTTTGATTTAGTTGGTTCTCTATTAAAAAAAAAATTGTGACATTTTATCAAACAGTAAGTATACTTGAAATATTCAAAAACATTTATCAACTGAAAGTTTAAAAATTCTCTCTTATACTACAAATCAAGTTACTCAGGTTGCCAACAACAGAATAGAGACAATGCTCCAATAAACAAATTTAATTAAAATAATAAGTAGATATGTATTAGCAAATATAAACTATCAACTCAAATTATACCAAGAACCTAACCTTGATTTTTGCAAAAAGAGGATTCAAAAATAAACCATGGGAAGGTACAACTAGATAGCAGAAAATATACAAATAATCTTCAAAATTCTTACCGTATTTGGAGTTGAAACCCTAAAGTAAGCAACCACAGATCTAGAAGAAAATTGCCACAATTAGCCAAAGATCAAAACTCTGCCACGAAAAGAAGAAGACGGAGAGATTAGATTTATGATTTTTAAATTTTAGCTGAGAAAAATACAAACATTCAAATATCTTAACAATTTATAAATAAACATAAAGAGACCAGAAACGAGGAGGCGTACCTGAAATCGACCGTGATTGTGAGTTTGAGGATGGACTGAGAGGGTGAGGGGGCAAGAGCCGGAAGTCGAGGAGGCAGGAGGCCGAAGCGGAGGGGGCAGGAGGCGGAAGTGAAAAGAGATTAGCCTGTTCGGGAATGACTTATAACTTCAAATATAAGTGACTTGCATGTTGTTTTAAGCCGGGGCTTATAAATAAAGGCCCCGGTTGGTTCGGTGAGGTTTGAAGTCTAAACCACGTATAAAATTGCTTAGGTACGATTTGATAAATTTAAAATTGTATATGAAATTATTTGTAATTAATGCGGTGCGATTTTAAACTATGCAATGGGGTTTCATTTGGTGCGATTTCAGTTCTAAAATCAATTAAAACAACAAAATTTTATGTAATTTAAATTAATAATTTAGCATCACTGCTCTAATTTTGTGACCATATTTGAAAAATAATGATCTCTTGAGCTGATAAGTCATATCAGACTGTGTTATATTACTACTTTTATTATAGGAATAATAGATTATCAGAGAGGAAAATGAGGAGGAATGCGCTTATCTATAAAAGAGAGCTTAAATTTTTGTAGATGATAAGGTGTGGGAGAGGATGGTTTGATAAGTTCTCTATAAATTATATCAACCTTCATCCTGTCACTGCGGCTAGTTAAAGGAAATGAATATGATTTTGTGGCTTATGTACACTATAGTTATTCAATCCCAATTAGTATATAAGACTAGAGCAAGTTCGACTTCTTCCCTTGAATTAAGGTCACCTAATATAAAAAAATGTTATTAAAAAGATTTTAAACGTCTCTTGGACAGTGATATAATAGTTTGCCTTATACTCCATCCACCCCTACATACATACATACACACACATGGTGCAGTTTCGGTCTTATGTATGCGGTTTTGGCCAGTAACCAAACTTAAACCGTAAATTTGGTTTTTTTAACCTACCTAAAACCACTACATACGTCGAAACCGTTAGTGCGATTTTAATTTGTGTGGTTTGTGCGATTTTTGGTGCGATTTCGGAGGCAATTTGGTTCCTTACTCAGCCCTGAAAAGCGTTCGGCTAATGACTTATAAGTTATAAATTAAGTTCAAATAAGTTATGAAGATGTTCGGCTGATAAGGACTTATAAGTTAAAATTAAATGTAAAGATTACTAAAAATGACATTATAAAAAGATACATTGATTCAATATCATATCACAACAATCATCCACAATTACAATAAATAAAAACCTACACAAATTCTCTAAACATAAAAAGATACCTTAATTCAATATTATATCATAAGAATCACCATTTTTTCATTACGTAAAACACTAAACAAATATGAGCCTTCATCAGTGTGCTCAAAATGTTCTAAGGGTTTTTTAAATATCAACTAATTTTGATCTTCACTTAATAATCTAACTTTTCAGATATAAAAAATTTATAAACGTGTTAATTTCCATATAATTTAGGAATATGAATAGGCAACTTTATAATAATTAATAATCAAGTATGATCAATATTTAATATTATTATTTTACGTTATTATAATATTAGTACTTTACAATCTTAAATTAAATAAAATTAAATATTTTCATATCTTTTACTTCCATATGATTAAATTGTTAAGCAAAAATTAAAACTAATTCGCATTTGAAATGATTTTAAATAATATCAATGTAAATCTAATTATCATTATAAATCTAATTTGAAAACTAATTTGCATTATGTAGTGAAAATTAAAACAAATTATCAATGTAAATCTTAAAAATATTTTATCATATATGTGTGTATATATATATAGCTCATACATAAGCCCATTCAAAGGTTTTCTCATTCAAAGCCCATAATTTTTTTTCATACAAATCTTATTCTACCTAACTCTTCTTCTTTATATTCATCTCTTTTTTCTCTCTTTAAAAATAAACCCAGTACCCCTTCTATTTCCTCTTTGTCCTTGCTTCTCTCTCGTATGGAGGTCCCGTTATCTACCGTCGACGATCGAACCATCGACTCTTATGCCGCTAACCCCACACCAAATTATGCCCTTAATTTAAACCACCCACTATATGCCAAGGTACAAATTCTAAAAAAATCCCTCTTTCTCTCCTTATATCTATAATATATATATATATACACATTTCTTTCTCTAAAAATCACTTATATTTGTGTTTATTTTGATGAGTATTTGGGGTTTTATGTGTTTGTTTTTGTTTTGTAGATGAGGAGTATCCAGAGGCTAGAGCCATCGGAGGAGGCAAAGGTTTTTGTGGGTAAAGTTTTCATTTTAAAAAATAATGGAAGGTAAGGTTGTCATTACATTTGGTCAAAGCTGCTTATATAAAATGACTTATAAGTCATTTTTCAAGAAGTTAAAATTTGTTACTTCTGAATAAAGGTGTAAACGAGTCGAATCGAAGTGAACAGAGAGCTACTCGAATTCGAATTGTATTTAAAAAATTTACTTAGATTCGACTCAATTCGAATATTTATTACTCGAATTCGATCCGACTCGGACCGAATTATATTCAAACTACTCGTGAGCTTCAAATTCAAGCTCGAATTCGAGTCTCCACATAATAACTAGCTTTATAATAAATATAATTATAAATTAAATTTGTTTATTTTACTTAAAATGAGAAGATATATTTACCATTACACTTTACAAATATAAAATCATAATTAAAATTAAAATTAAAATAAAATAATAATTAATTATCCTAATTTGATTTAATTTTGTATATATTATAAGAGAATGTTTCGAGTATATAATCGAATCTTTATCAATCGAGTATGTATCGAATCACAAAATTTGAGTAGTTTGAATCTTAAACGAGTCGAGTATAACCTTGCTCAGATTCTACTTATATTTTTATTCGAACTATTTTTTATGCTCAGATTTGGATCATATTATTAACGAACCGAGTTTCGCTCGTATATTTTCGAGCCGAGCCCGAACTGTTTGGCTCGTTTACAGCCTTACTTCTGAAAAATGATTTATAAGTCAAAAAATAAGTAAAGAAAAAAGTCACCCCCAAACACTAAAACAGTGAAAAACAACTTATAAGTTGGTCAAACCAACTTATAAGTTGTTCCCAAATAGGGCCTACAAGGTTTCTAAGTTTTTAAGAACTTAACTGACAAAAAAGGACAAATACATACTGTAGTTGATAGCTTTTAAACATTTGACCATTAAACTTTTAAAATCTGATTTTAACTAACTAAACTAATTAAAAAAATTAAATACGGTATTCTGTTAAATTTAGGTGACATCCGTAAAATTGGATATTGTAATTTCATAAGTGTCTTAATCATGATATATCATTAAATTAAAAAAAAAAGTATCATGGTTTTTAAAAAGAGAAAATATTCATGTTATTTACTAAGCAAATTCATGAAACCATTTCCAGAACCTTTAAACTAATCAAATCTTCCTCCACCGCTTTTAGGTTACCAAGCAGCAATATATTAGAAGTTTAGAACTTTCATAGCTACCAACATCCAAACTTTTAAACCCATAAATGATATCAACCCACTAACTAACAACAAAAAGAAAATGGAGAATAAATTTGTAAAACTCAAAAGTATAGTAATTAACAACAAAATGTTGGGAATTAAGTCAACGCAAATCACACAATAAAATAAAGAGAGATAAAACAACACAAGATTTAATGTGGAAAACCCTTAAAGGGAAAAATCACAGGCCAAACTCTAAATCTCCACTATATCAAAATAATGGGCTTACAATAATCCTCCCAAGTTTTACGCTCTAAAACTTGAGGTTCCATAATACCGCGACACAACTTTTTGTACGGACTAAAAGCTGTAAAACCCTCTCACTCACAATACAACTTTTTTGCACAGAAAATAAAAGTTACAAAAACCCCCTCTCTCACAAAAATACAAAACCCATTCACACCCTCTCTCAACCCTTAGAATGCTACATGACTTTTGGTTTGCGTTACCCTTCAACAACTCAACATAATACTCTATTTATAGAGTACCCATAATTCTCCTCTTCCTATTTAAAATAGGACACTCCCAAAATAAAACTCCTACTACAAATAAACTCCTTTCCAAAATAATATTCCTATTAAAAATAAGAGTTCTTCCTTTCCATATTAATAATTCTTTTCTCAATAGGATTCGAGAAATATCCCAACAATTTCTCCCTTGACTCGAATCCCCAAATACTTCAACTTCATGTTTGAATAGGATTCGAGGAGTATCTCGACAATTCATCCCTTGACATAAATCCCCAAATACTTCAACTTCATATCTAAATAGGATTCGAGGAGTACCCCAATAATTCCTCATTGTTGGGATATTCTTCAAATCCTATTGAGAAAAAGGATTGCTAATATGAAAAGGAAGAACTCCAATTTGTAATAGGAATATTATTTTGGAAAAAAATCTATTTATAGTAGGAATTTTATTTTGGAAGTGTCCTATTTTGAATAGGAAGAGGAGAATTGTGGCTACTCTATAAATAGAGTATTATATTGAGTTGTTGAAAGGTAACACAACCAAAAGTCATGTAATATCTTAAGAATTGAGAGAGGGTGTGAGTGGGTTTTGTATTTGTGTGTGAGAGAGAGTTTTTGTAACTTTTATGAGTGGAAAGGTTTTACAGCTTTTATTTTGTGCAAAAAGTCGTGTCGCAGTATTGGGAACCTCAAGTTTTAGGGCGTAAAACTTGGGAGGATTATTATAAGCCTATTATTTTGATATAGTGGAGATTCGAAGTTTGGCCTCTAGTTTTTCCCATTAAGAGTTTTTCACATTAAATTTTATGTTGTTTTATCTCTCTTTATTTTATTGGGTGGTTTACGTTGACTTAATTTCCAACAAGTGGTATCAGAGCTAGGTTGATTGGATCAAAGGTATAGGGGAATTAGTCGCATTGGTGTGACAAAAAAAGAGTGTGAAGAATGAAGGACTTGAAGTTGAGTTTTATCATGATGAAGATGAATAAAAGATTTTGCAGTTATGAAAGATCACTGTTGCAGTTATTAGATGAAAATCATGAAGATGTTGATGAAGGTAATGACAATGATGATGATGAAGATGATACGGATAATGCAGATGGTGTGAATGAAGTGAATGATCTGGATAGCGTGTATGTTGCAGATGGTGCAGATGATGTGGATAGTGCAAGTGATGCCGGTGATACGAATGATGATGACGACTATAACAGTGACAATGATGAAATTGAAGTGTTTGCGGATTCTAGTCGAGGGAGGAATTGTTGGGGTACTCCTCGAATCCTATTCAGAGATGAAGTTGAAGTATTTGGGGATTCGTGTCAAGAGAGGAATTGTTGGGATACTCCTCAAATGCTATTCAAACATGAAGTTGAAGTATTCGGGGATTCGAGTCCAGGGAGAAATTGTTGAGATATTTCTCGAATTCTATTGAGAAAAGGATTGCTAATATAGAAAGAAAGAACTCCTATTTTTAATAGAAATAGTAAAAGGATAGAATGTCCTATGCGATTCGACAAATGACAACTCAAAAGTCTTTGGCCAAAACAGAATGAAATTAGAAAGGAGTTTCTAATTTGCATTATTTAGAGTTGTGCATTTAAGAATCGAAATGCATATAATTAAATAAAATAAGACTTGACAGTAATTCCATGTCTTATATTTAATTGGGACATTGTATGGTAGAAGGATTGAATTATACGGTAACTATTCACTAGAAGGTTCTTTTGTGATTAATGTTAAAATTTATATTATCTGAAAAGTCGTTGATCGCTAAAAGAGTTTACCCTTATTGTAGAATAAATATTATTTATGTAAATGAATTAAATAGTTTAATTTATTTATTTAAATAAGATTATAATTGTTCTAATTGATTTATTCACAACCAGTTTAATATGGAGAACCTAAAGGGTCACACTGCAAAAGGAAAATATTTATTTAAGAAGTAAATGACATAATCGTAATAATGAGTTAAGTATATTTAATTTAATCTATGGTAATAGAATAAATTAAATAGCTTAATATTTATTATTTAATATTTTAGAAATATTAAATATAAGTTAATAAGAGAAGTCTTATTATTATTATTATTACTACTATTATTATTATTATTTAATTCCTAAAAAGGTTTGAGAATTAATTAATAAAAGTACTCTCATAAATTCTTAATTGGATTAGGAGTTTAATTAATTAAAAGAGTTTAATTAAAATAAAACCCTATTCCTAAATAGTTTAGGAGGGTTGCCCATATCTATAAATAAAAGGAGTCTTATTATGGATTGAGGTTACATACGCTTCCATAAGATTTGGGAGAGTACTTACAAATTCTATAGAGATAGAAACTAGGGTTTTTGCCTACACCCATTTTCTTGAATGCATATTATTCCTTGGCGGATCACCTCTAGAGGCCAAACACTTGGGTGGCTAACATTGATCAAAGGAAAGAATCTAACTGGTGAATTCAAGGAGAACGCGAAGGATTTGGAGTTGAACTCGTACCTAAGGAAAGCACGGTTCTACAAGGGTATGATTCTGATTCTCCACCTTTCTTTTTTAATTGATAATTGCGCATAAAGGATGATCCTGGTTATGGTTTGTAAAATTTTAAATTCTGATTTTACCATGCTTCCGCTATTTATATTCAATTTGATTGTATGTTCTGAATATTACAAACCATCAGTGGCATCAGAGCCAAACTTTATGCGAATTGTTAATTGTTTTGATTTTGTATATGTATGATATGTGTTTAGAATAATTTAATTAGGCATAATTGTTGGTATAAAATCATATTTTTTGGAGAAAAACAAGAAAAATCGCGATTTGGAAAAGTAGGACGTTGCCGAAGCGCAACAACGCTTGGCTTGTGTATGACTTGCGCAGCAGCGCAAGTCCTTCATGCGCAGCAGCGCAAGTGCCTTATGCGCAGTAACGCTTAATATTCAGAACGTCTATTTTTTTTTTGAAATTTCTAAATTAGAAATAAAGGAGTTTATTTTTCCTTTATTTCTGATTTGGAATTGGACTGAAATAAAGATGTTTATTTTAATTGGAATTGGATTCTATGTTAAATTAAAATAAATAGTTTATTTTGATTTAATTTAGATTAAAATAAAGGAGTTTATTTTTATTCAAACTTGATTTTTATGCAAACTCTTATTGCCCATTAAATGATGTCAATGCATATATGGAACGATTTTGATTTCATAAGATGAATATTATTTATTGATACATATGTTGATGTGTATGATAATAAATGGGATTGATTATGGACTATTGACCAATGTGTGATTGAATTTATTTTAAGAGAATGCTTGAATGAATGAGTTTTATAAATGGGGTATGCGTACCTCGTCTTTTCAGTTTTTCTTGATATAAATTTTATCTTCATCCTATGTACTTCCCCTTGACTGTTGATCAAAGTTTCTATTTATTGTAAATAGTTTATGTAATAGGATTAGTTAGAATTATTTTGAAGAATTGGAGACAAAGGAGCAAGGAGCGCTTGAAGACCCGTTTGTAATGGAGCCCGGGTTTAAATGTAATAGTTATATTTAAATTCAGTTCTTGCGCCCTAGGTTTGACCTTTTGGTTCACTTGGTGGCTCTAGTGAACCAAACTAGAATAAAAGTCCATAATCAATCCGGGTAGAATATAGTATTCTATATGTGCATGTTTACTACATATATATATATATATATATATTATATTATACAACATGTTTCGCCTGTTAAATAATATGACGCGTATTATATATATACATATATATATATATATATGTATATATGTGTGTGTGTGTGTGCATGTGCGCTAAATAAGATCAGACAAATAATAACAAAACTCTCAAAGAAATCATATTAAGTTGTAACGTTCAAAGATATTTGGAATATCGAACGTCACCTTCTAGCATGATAAAACGATAAAGTATCAATTAATCATTATAAGTTTGTTGTGTCACCACAAGGCTTATTTTAATTTCTTGAGATGTTGTGTTATCACATTTGATGCTTATAAAGGAATTGAACGATTTTGTTTTGTGTCACACAAGGATAGTGTTTTTCTCTTCACTTATATGGAAGTGCTAGGTTGGGCTTAACTTGGATAATTTTGATTTGAATTTGTCACACATTATCATAATAATCTAAGAGGCAAAATAAAAGGAGTTACACGGTCATGTAATTGAGAATAGTTGTTTACCTATTTATTTATATATAGTTTGTTTTGTCACCACAAGGCTATATACATTTAAAATGAGATCCTTATTCTCACTAGTAAATCTTTAATTAGATTTGTTGAACTATATAATGAGGGTAATATAGTTTGATGAAAATAGTGGGAGATACCACTTTAAATAAAGGCCTAATTTATTTTGGCAATTAATAAAATGAATGTATGCTAAAATGTTATCTATTTCACATGCAGAATTTGAAAATGTCACTCACTAATATCACTGCGAAGCATACTTGATGCTAACAAAGTGATTGGATCGAATTACACGGACTGGTTAAGGAATCTGAGAATTGTTCTCACTGCTGAAAAGATTTCTAATGTCCTAAATTCGCCCGTCCCTACAACTGTTGTAGAAACAGACTTTGAGGAAGAGATAGCTATTTTTAGAAAGTGACAAGATGATGCAACCACGACTCAATGCATCATGCTCGCATCCATGTGTAACGAGCTTCAACGTCAGCATGAAACTATGGATGCTCCTACTATATTCCTACACCTCAAGGAGTTGTATGGTGAGGAAAGTAGGACTGCAAGATATCAGATATCTAAGTAGCTCTTCTGATCTTGAATGACCGAGGGCACTACCGTTGAAACTCATGTCTTAAAGATGATCAATTTGATTGAACGTCTTGGACAGTTAGGGTTTGTGATGGATGGGGAGTTAAGTCAAGATTTGATCTTACGGTCACTCCCAGACACCTTCTCACAATTTGTTGTGAATTTTCATATGAATAAGTTGGTCGTCAGCTTGCCTGAGTTACTTAACATGCTAAAAACTGCTGAAGGTCACTTCCCATTCAAGAAGGATCAAGTCTTATTGTTGGATGATTTTTCCAAGAAAAGGAAGAGGTCTAAGGTATCTTCTGAAAAGAAGAAAAAGAAGAAGGCTAAGGGAAAGGCGAAGGTAAAGGATAATAAGAAAGCTGATCCAGATAGCAAAAGAATATGCTTCCATTACAATAAGTCGGGTCACTGGAAGAGAAATTGCAAGAAGTTTCTTACGGAACAAAAGCAGAAGAAGCTTGGAGAAGCTTCGACTTCTGATCAAGGTTTGTTCATGATTGAAATTAATTTTTCTGAAAGTCAAAATTCTACTTGGGTATTGGATACTGGTTGTGGTTCTCACATATGTAACAATATGCAGGGACTAAGCAGAAGTAGAAAGTTGAACAAGGATGAAGTCGTCCTACGAGTGGGAAATGGAGCAAATGTTGCTGCATTAGCTATAGGAACTTATTGTTTAACACTGCCTACGGGCAAGTCCATTAGTTTAAATCATTGTTATCATGTTCAAACACTTATAAGAAATATTATTTCTATTTCTATATTGGATATGAATGATTTTGATATTATAATAAAGAACAACAGTTGTTCTATTTATAATAAAAATGTTTTATATGGTGTTGACAATTTACTGAATGGACTTTATATACTTGACTTGTAAGAAAATATACTTCAAATTGAACAAACTAAGAAAAGAAAAAGAGATGATGTTAATTATACCTTTATGTGGCACTGTAGACTCAATCATATTAATGAAAAAAGATTAGCCAAGTTGCATAAAGATAGACTTTTAGAGCTATCTGATTACGAATTATATCCTATTTGCGAATCTTGTCTCATGGGTAAGATGACCAAATCCCCTTTTAGTGGAAAATGAGAAAGAGTTACAGAGTTGTTAGCCTTGGTACACACAGATGTATGTGGACCTATGACAACGACTGCACGAGGATGGTATTCTTATTTTATTACTTTCACTGATGATCATTTAAGATTTGGATATGTGTATTTGATGAAATACAAATCTGAATCTTTTGAAAAGTTTAAAGAATTCAGAAGTGAAGTAAAGAAATAAACTGGCAAGAGTATTAAGATTCTTCAATCGGATCGAGGAGGAGAATACTTAAGCAATGAGTTTCTCAATTGTGTCAAAGAAAATGGTATAATATCACAATGGACTCCACCAGGGACGCCACAGTTGAATGGTGTATCTGAAAGGAGAAATCGAACATTGTTGGACATAGTTCGTTCCATGATGAGTTTTACCGACCTTCTAGTATCCTTCTGGGGTTATGCCCTAGAATCGGCTTCATACCTACTTAACAAGGTACCTACCAAATCCGTCCTAAAGATAAGTTATGGACAAGGAGAAAACCAAATCTTAAGCATGTTAAGACTTGGAGTTGTCCAGCTTATGTCAAAAAGTTTGAGAATGATAAGCTGCAGACTAGATCCGACAAGTGTAGATTCGTGGGATACCCTAAAGAAACATCAGGGTATTATTTCTATCATCTTACTGATCAAAAAGTGTTTGTTGCGAAACATGTTGCCTTCTTGGAAAATGAGTTTATCCTTGAAGGGGTCAGTGGGAGTAAGACATATCTTGAAGAAGTTCAAGAATCACAAAATACTATGGATCAAAGTCAGGTACTTGACTAAGTGGAAGAACCTACTGTACCACAACCTATTCGTAAATCTGGAAGAGTACCGAAGATACCCAAAATGTATGGATTCATCATAGAGGATGATGATGAGGTACGCAACATAGATGATGATGATCCATTGATTTACGAAGAGGATATGAGTAATAAAGACTCAGAAAAATGGCAAGAAGCTATAAAATCCGAGATGGACTCCATGTATGAAAATCAAGTATGGACTTTGGTTTCACCACCTGAGGGTATTAAGCCTATTAGGTGCAAATGGGTCTTTAAAAGAAAGACTGGAGCAGACGGCAAGGTAGAGACCTATAAGGCCCGACTAGTTGCAAAAGGTTTCAAACAAAGATAATATGTTAACTATGATGAAACCTTCTCACCAGTAGCTATGCTCAAGTCCATTTGGATTTTGCTTGCAATTACAATTTATTATGACTACGAAATCTGGCAAATGGACGTGAAAACGGCATTCCTCAGTGGAAAACTTGAGGAGGATGTATATATGATACAACCAAAGAGTTTTGTTTCAACGATTGGAACAAATCAAGTCTATGAGCTACAACGATCCATTTATGGATTGTAACAAGCTTCTTGAAGGTAGAATATCCATTTTGATGAGACAATCAAAGAGTTTGATTTTATCAAAAATGAGGATGAACCTTATGTGTACAATAAGGTTAGTGGGAGCGCGGTTTCACTCCTAGTATTATATGTTGACGATATATTACTGACAGGGAATGATGTTCCTATGCTATAGTCGATCAAAATTTGGTTATCTAAACACTTCTCCATGAAGGACTTGGGTGAAACATCCTATATTTTGGGGATAAAGATTTATAGAGATAGATCTAAAAGGATGCTTGGCTTGTCCCAAGGAAAGTACATTAATTCGATGCTAAAGAAGTTTAGCATGGAAGATTCTAAGAGAGGTCTCATGCCGATGAGCCATGAAATACACCTCTCCAAGAAACAGACCCCAAAGACACCTGAGGAGAGAGACCATATGAGTAAGATTCCTTATACTTCGACAATATGATTTATCATGTACGGTATGATATGTACTAGATCAGATGTCGCTCATGCACTTAGTGTAACAAGAAGATATCATTCGAATCCAGGAGAAGAACACTAGAAGGCAGTGAAAAACATCCTAAAGTACTTAAGAAGAACTAAGGATGTATTTCTTGTCTACGATGGGTCTGAATTGAAACTAGAGGGCTATACAGACTCAAGTTTTCAAACGGACCAAGATGACAGTAAATCTGTTTCAGGGTATGTGTTTACCTTAAACGGTGACGCAGTGAGTTGAAAAAGTTTCAAACAGCAAACAGTTGTTGATTTAGTGCCAGAGACAGAGTACATAGCTGCAAGTGAAGCTGCAAAGGAAGCTGTTTAGATGAAGAAGTTCATAACTGAACTTGGAGTGGTTCCTAGCATTAGAGTAGCCGTACCTTTATTCTGTGACAACACTGGAGCTGTTGTGTAGGCTAAGGAACCCAGTTCTCATCAGAAATCCAAACACATGTTGCGGCAGCTTATTTGCCTAAATCTATACTAGCAAAATACGCAAGTATACGCAGTCCACAAGTAATATAATAATAAGAGAGTATCGTTCTCACGGAGAAAAGTGTGATTTATACTAATAACTGTCAACTTTGTAATAACTCAATCTTATTAAATAATTGATTAAAGATTTGAATCGTATAAGATTAAGAAATTAATTAAACTAATGCTAATTACCACAAATTTGAAAACCGTTTATGAAGACTTAGGACTAAAACTTCACTTATTGTTTCACTTAGATCAATACATTTCTTGTTAAATTATGCTAATTATTCTGGACTGTTAATCGAGAACTCATTAATATTTAATACCATTTCTCGATGTATCATAAACGAATCAACTTAAATCTACGAAGGTTAGAATTAAGGTGAACACCCAAATTAACTAATTCACTATATCTCTATATGAATTACAATTAAGAAGGATTTAAAGCACATGTTCCCTATCAGATTACATGCGACGTATAGGTATATCTCTATCCTAGACACAAATCATAAATTCTATCGCCATGCAGAAAACACAATCACATGCTATTATGATCAGATCTAAATCTATAATCCATCTCTCGAGTTCATATAGATTATCACGGTAATTACTGGCCATACAATTAAATAATTATGCGCAAATCACAATAGACAATCCGATAAGAATTAACAATATTTAACAAGGAAGCATATTAATAAAAGCTACGCAATAAGATCCATTGCAATCTTAAAAAGAAATTAGTTCATGATCATTGAATTAATATCCACAATCCACAATTGATAAAGCAATTTGAAATATAACTGAAAAGATAAAGAAGAGAAGAAAACTATGTTTGGCAATCTTTGAATCTCTCTTGAAGCTTCTCCACTGACTTCGTTGTACTGCTTCAATTGCTTCAAGTCTTTTGATCTAAATCTCCAAACTAGGGTTTTTGTCTACTAAGTTGAATGAATAATACTGACCTTAAAAGTTAATATATAGTCTTCTGAAATATGTCCTAGTCTAATTAGAATCCTTAAAATTAAATTACACATCAACTGCATCAGATAAGTAAAAAGTCAACTCTTGGTCAACTCTCGAACTGGCACGGCCGCGTTTGAAACATGCTGAAATTGGGCGCGGCCGCGCTGCTCTGCAATCCTGCAAACCTTAAGCCTTTTATGTTGCTTCCATCCAAAAGCAACCAAATCAGTTCCCAAGAACATATCCCACAAGAACAACATAAAATGCATGAAAAAAAACATAAAACCATAGAAACAAACAACAATCCAAGTCAAATGATACCTAATTCGTAAGTATGAAACCTACTCATCAAATACCCCAAAGTTGAACCATTGTTTGTCCCCAAGAAATACAATGCAAACAACACAACACGACAATACACATGTAATGTACTACCTATCATGCCTACAAATCCAGCAATAAACCAATATGTTATCCAACAATAAGCCTTAAAGATATCACCAACGTCCTCAAACAGTATATCTAATCAAATACCAAATAATACTCAAACCAATCAATCAATCTAAACATGTTATCACCCATGTAGTGTGTGTGTGCTCATTAACCATTCTAACCAACTACAGTTTAAGATTAATCACATAACACACTTCTTAGAAGTAAAATAACGGTTCCAACTTAAGTATCCTTGTAAACACGACAGTTCCGGCTAAAACCAAGTAATCACCAAGTCTAAGGGTCCCTAAGAGGTTTATTTTGACTTTATTCTACCACGAGTGTGTTTTACGCTCCATCTCGCGTTTACAATCGACTGTGTAATGTTTGACTCTCTTAGGCTTTTCAAAGTCACCCATGTAGTGAGCTTTCGATCAGTGACTCCCAAACTAGTTGGCTTTAGGGCACTAGGTGTTGAGATAGCCCTACGGATCTAGTTTCTCGAGTAACAGAGGCCACAAAACCAACCTAGTCAATATATTTATTCACACATATATATATTTCTCTCTTTTTTTTAATAATAATCCTCTAGATTCCCCCAAACTTCAGTTTTTACCTTAATTTAGCTTTTACCGCCAGTTCACTAATTTTTTTCAATTTTAACCCGAAATTTTTCCCCATAAACAAATTATGAAACTCATGAACCAAGTTGATCAAAATAGTCAAATCTTAAGTGCTATCCGGTTACATAAGCTTCAGACATACTTAAATTAACATCATAATTTAAATTACGACTAAGCATCATCTATCAATACTGATCAAGACAATCATGCAACACCAATCTTATCATCGGCCAAACTGAATTCATACTAATTTCTAGTCAGATTCATGCAACATGCATCAATGCAGCTAACTACGAACTACAAAACATGCAAAACCAACTAAATTCAAACATATATAATAAAATGCCAACACATAAGAATATCAACTAAATGTAAACTAAATGCAAATGCAATTCCCCCCAAACTTATTCACAGACAATGCCCACATTGGATAAACAATAAGTAAAGATTAGAAGAAACTCCCCTAATCCGAAGCATCGTCCTCGTCCTCCCCATCATCATTGTCCGAAGGTGTATCTAGGGGAGGATAAACCGGGGTGGCACCATATATGGGGAACTGTACTTGGACACCTAACTGCGTGAATGCCTGCGAGAGGGACTCTGAAAACTGTGAAGTGAATGACCTAATCTCATCTACACTGGTATAAATCGCATCCATCCTTCCTGCATTCATTTTTCCATCCTAGTCAACCTGTCCTGAGAAGCACGTACCGACGTTTCCAAAGCCTCAACTCGCTGCTCAAAAACCTCCTCAGTCTGACCAGAAAGGATAAATCCTGCCCCTCGAGAATGAGATTGGCCACCTTCCCACACCTACTTCTGGATTGTGGCATGGTCAATTGTGTTCATCGATAGCTGCAATGGCTCACCGTCATCCCACTGCACCCTAGCGGCAGCACATAATCTAGTAATGACCGAGGCATGCGGGATTCCACATGAGTTGCCTCCTTGCAGATATTGGAAAATGGATTGGTTGATGACATACCCCACATCCACTTTCTTTCCCCGTACAATGCCATAAAATAGAATGGCCTTATCCTTAATTACATCGTTCTGATGCCTTATTGGCATCAGATTGGCATAGATAAAACTGTACCACGCCTTTCCATATCTGCTTAGGGTCGTGTGTGGAAAATATAGTTTTTGATCAGTGCCCTATTTGGTTGACCACACAGTGCACGACTTACACAGAATCCGCATAATGTCATCTAACTTCGTTTCCCATCTCTGTGAGTATAACCAATCAGGATCATTAGGTTGGATGTTTGGCAAGTGAAATAAAGCATTGATGCTTTATTTGGAATACGACACCTGACAACCCCTTACGAATGCGGTTCCATCCTTTGTTATCCTGACATTCGCGTAGAATTCTTGGATAATCGATATTGGGGTTGGTAAAGGAGTTTTTGTGAATAACAACCATCCCATCCCTCTGATCATAGCCATCATTTGACCGTCCATCATGGGATCCGGTTTGAGTCCTCTTTCTAGCACAAATGTCTTACCCAACAGGACACGCCAAAAGTAATTTTCAGCATCAGCACTAACGAATCTGGTCTCATCAAAAGCTTCGGGTTCATTATGCTCATGGGAACTAGATGACTCGCCTCGTTGCCTCTTAGATGCCATTATCACTTCAATGTCAGACTTTGATAATATCAAAAGTTGTAACCCTTAAACCTTCCCCCAAACTTATGCAAACTCCACTATGTGCTCTTTCAAGACTTTTCACAAACACTCGGTATGCACTTTGTTTTGCCCTAAAATTAATACTTTGCTTATATTTTTGCACAGATATTACCAAGCACTCTCTCCCAATTCAATCACAGCATAAGCATTCGCAAATTTAACAGCAGTAGTAACTCCAATTGTAATTCAGAAAATACCCAATTTCTCAGAGAAGATCAATTACCTTAAATGAGAAAGAAATCCATTTGTATGTCGGTGTATGACTGCTATTCTATCCCCACTCTTTGGTCACTGCTTTTCAATAAATTTACCTACTAAAAGTTGGCAATCTCTAATCTCTGTGTATGATGAACTTACGGTGTGGAGAAGTTGGTGTTGAACGTGGCTGTGTAGACGTTGGTGGCAGGTTTAGGACTGGAAGTTACGGGGGGGGGGGAATATGGGTAATAGGGTTTAGAGTAGGAATCATTGATTTTTGTAGTGAGCGGGAGTGGAAAGTTTGGAATAGGAGTTTGAGGGGGTGAGAGCCTATGTCTGATAGGAATAGGAGAGTGAGAGGGAAAAATTGTGGAGCCAAGAGGGGAAAGGAAATAACAAATAGGGCTGAGTCGGGTTGCTGAGGATTTTAAAAAAAAAACTAGGTTTTGATCGCGGCGCAGCCGCACTGGAAAATGATCTTGCTTGGGCGCGGTCGTGCTGCACTAACAGCGAAGTAATTTCAAGTTTTGACACCAGGCGCGGGCGCGCTGCTTTCCCATATAATTTGGGCGCGGCCGCGCTTCCCTACATCCTAGCAAAAATTTTCTATTCCTCTGTTTGACCCTTAGAACTTCAGCAGCGACGTGTAACCTATAGAAACATAAAATAACATATCAATACGACTTAAAATAACTTAAATAACTACTTACTTCTAAAAAATTACTAAGAATTAAAATAAACAAAAATAAACATATGGGTTGCCTCCCATCAAGCGCTTGATTTAGAGTCTTTCATCCTGACTACTCCCTATTTTAGTCTGATACAACTGGAGTATATTGGACTTTCTTGCCATTAGCTGCGCACCCCCAATAGTGTTTCACTAACTGCCCTTTTTGAAGAATAGTCTGATGATTCTTCCTTTGAACTTTATCTCCAACCAGAGTTTTTAGACTAATACTCCCCTGAGAATCTTTACAAATCATGCATAGCTTTCGTTGACTAGAGAACAATCCTCAACGTCATTTGGGAATCTCATTGCTTTGAATACATTAATTGTAACTGCTTGGTCGTTCACTCTAGTTGTTAACTCCCCTTTCTGTACGTCAATCAGTGTTCGTCTGGTCGCCAAGAATGGTCTTCCCAAGATAATTGGAATATCCTTGTCCTCCTCAAAATCTAATACCAAAAAGTCTGCCGAAAAAATCAGTTTGTCTACCTTTACCAGTACATCCTCCACAATACCCATCGAATGCGTGTTATCTATCTGCAAGCTGTAAGATAACATTTGTCGGCTTTGCATTTTTAAACCTAGCTTCTTGAATATGGAAAGTGGCATGAGATTTATGCTTGCTCCCAAATCGCACAAAGCTCTCCCAACACATTGATCTCCAATTGAACAAGGAATTGTAAACTTCCCCGGATCTTTCAATTTTGGTGGAAGCTTTTTCTGGAGGATCGCACTACGCTCTTCTGTTAACGCCACAGTTTTAAAAACCTCAAGCCTTCGTTTACTGGATAATATATCTTTCAAAATATTTGCATAGCTTGGCATCTGCTCTAATGCTTCGACAAACGAAATATTGATATGCAACTTTTTGAAAACCTCCATAAATTTGGCGAACTGATTCGTGAGTTTTTGACTTTGTAATCGTTGAGGAAAAGACACTGGTGACACAACTGAAGTTTGTTTTTCTCCTTTTGAGCTCACCTTATGACTTCCATCTATTTTCGTATTCTTAACTTCTTCCTCCTCACTCGATTCACTTGGCACCTCTTCTTGATTTTTATCATTCGACTCATCTAGTTTTTTTCCACTCCGAAGTGTGATAGCATGACACTGCTCTTTCCCATCGTTCTTTGGATTAACCTCTATATTACTCGACAAAGCTCCCTGAGGTTTGCTGTTCAACATATTGGCTATTTGTCCCATTTGATTTTTATGGTTCCGGATTGCTGCTGCTTGACTCTTCACATTTACATCCGTTTGATTCAATAGCCGCTCTTGTTCGCTCATTCTTTTATCACTAAATGTCATGAATTTTGCTAATGCTTCCTCTAAGCTCGGTTGCTTTTCTGCCTGAGGAGTGACTTGATTTTGAAAACCCGGTGGATAAGCTTGCCTTGGAGCTAGATTCTGGGCTTGATTATTACTCTATGAGAAATTAGGATGGTACCTCCACCTCAGGTTATAACTGTTCTGGTTCTGTTGTCAGTTGTAACTCCCTATAAACTGGACTGCCTCGGGATTTATTGCACATTGCTCCGTCGAGTGTGATCCTGCATAGAACTCACACCCTACAACCATTTGTCTATTTACTCCACCAAGTGCATCCATCTTCTTTGCAAGTGCTGCAATTTAAGCTGAGAAGGATGTAACTGCATCAACTTCCAACACTCCGGCCACCTTATGCTGTGTTATCCTTGCAGTAGGCCACTGGTAATTGTTGGCGGCCATAGTTTCTAACAAATCAAATGCCTCATCAAAATTCTTGGCCATAAGTGCTCTTCCCGCAGCTGCATCTATACTCATCCGAGTGTTACTACTTAATCCGTTATAAAACGCCTGGAACTGTAGCCACTTGGGTAGTCCATGATGTGGACATTTTCTTAATAATTCCTTAAACCTCTCCCAAGCTTCATACAAAGATTCTCCATGTTGTTGCTCAAAAGTAGTAATGTCGTTTCTCATCTTTGCAGTCTTCGCTGGCAGAAAGAACTTTGCTGAAAATTTCTGAGCCAAGTCATCCCAAGTAGTGATGGATCCCGGTGGAGGAAAATGCAACCAACTTTTTGCTTTGTCCCTTAATGTGAATGGAAACAACCGCAGTCTAACAACATCATCTGTAACCCCATGGTACTTGAACGTGTCACATATCTCAAGGAAACTCACCAAGTGTTCATTTGGGTCATCATTAGCTAATCTCCGAAACTGTGTCGAGTTCTAAATCATCTGAATTGTACTCGACTTAATCTCGAAGGAATTAGTAGTAATGGTTGGCCTCGTGATGCTTGACTTGATTTCATCAATTTTAGGCATGACATAGTCCCTCAATGATTTCTGCTATTTGTTTGTCATTCTCTCTTTTGCTAGTGTCGTTTGGCAGAACTTTCTCAACAGCCGTAACTTTTTCTCAATGTCTTCCTCGCACTGCACAAGTTCCGGTTGTTTTGATCGCGTTTGCATACACGAGTCAAAATTACCTCAAACAGGGAGTAAAAAGAAAAACAAAAATGTTTAACTAAAACTGAATTAATTAAGCTGATATTTGAAAATTATAAACACAAATTTTCCCTGGCAACGACGCCAAAAACTTATTTGCCTAAATCTATACTAGCAAAATACGCAAGTATACGCAGTCCACAAGTAATGTAATGATAAAAGAGTATCGTTCCCACGGAGAAAAACTGTGATTTATACTAACAATTATCAACTTTGTATGAACACAATCTTATTAAACAATTGATTAAAGATTTGAAATGTATAAGAATAAGAAATTAATTAAACTAATGCTAATTACCACAAATTTGAAAACCGTTTATGAAGACTTAGGACTAAAACTTCACTTATTGTTTCACTTAGATCAATACACTACCTGTTAAATTATGCTAATTATTCCGGACTGTTAATCGAGAACTCATTAATATTTAATACCATCTCTCGATGTATCATAAACGAATCAACTTAAATCTACGAAGGTTAGAATTAAGGTGAACACCCTAATTAACTAATTCACTATATATCTCTATGTGAATTACAATTAAGAAGGATTTAAAACACAGGTTCCCTATCAGATTACATGCGGCGTATAGGTATATCTCTATCCTAGACACAAATCATGAATTCTATCGCCATGCAGAAAATACAATCACATGCTATTATGATCAGATCTAAATCTATAATCCATCTCTCGAGTTCATATAGATTATCACGATAATTACTGGCCAGGCAATTAAACAATTATGCACAAATCACAATAGACAATCCGATAAGAATTAACAATATTTAACAAGGAAGCATATCAATAAAAGCTACGCAATAAGATCCTAGGAGCTGTCGTTTTACACTCCAAAATTAATACCCTACTAACATTATACTAGCACAAAACTTAGTATAATGACAAATAAGGATCGATCCCACAGAGAAGTGAATTAGTCTTTTACTTATTCTAATATTCCTATTATTTCTATTAATTAGGGGGGGAGGGTTTGAGTTTGATTCACTAAGCCAACAAAAGTAATTAAGAGTGATCAATGAATAAAAAGCTTCAGTTCTTCAGTTCAGTATCTCCTTAGCACAATTATGGAAGAGTCAAGTTTAACAATATTTATCCTTCAATGAGATTAATAACCCTAGATAACCGCAATCGCTAATTATCCGAAATTCTCCTTATGTGTAAATCAAATGTGACAATCGCCTTAAGAGACCTTAACTATCATATAACCTAGAACTATCAGTCTAGATTTAATATAACAGCAACATGAAGAATTAGAGAATTCGGTTATTCCAAGCAACAATTACACAATCAGGAATTAATTAACTTGCCTTCTAATAATCTTAACAATATGCAAAAGCTTGTCCACAATCAAATACTATTAATTGCTACTTATGATCAAATATAATATCGTTTAGTTAATACTATATCTTAATCTAGCAGATGATATTAATCAAATTAATTCATTTGGCCAAATCAAAAGATTAAATAACACATAATCAATTAAAACAGATTATTAGAATACACCTCATGCAAGAAGGAATAAATAAATAAAACCTTATTAAACTATTAATTATGAATAAGGTTCAACATCCCTTAGAACTGAAAGTAAGAGTTTATACTGACATGCCTTCAATTTCCTCTAGTTAGGGTTACAATTGTAGTTGTCAAGATCTCCCCCTAATAATAAATTAAAAACATCTATTTATAGTCCTAAGATAATATCCTAAGTCTCTAAGAATTAAGAATCAAATTTGAAATAGAAATCCTCAAAAATTATAAAAAGTCAAAGCTGGTCAAACTTGGTCAACGCCGCCTTTCTCGCCAGGGCGAGGATTTTGCACTGGGTTTCTCACCGGGGCGAGAAACTCCAGAGAAGTCTGGGCCGGGGCGAACTCTGACAGAGGCTGGGGCGAAAACGGACAGAGGCTTTCTCGTCGGGGCGAGAACCTCAGATTTTTCAACTTTTCAACTTTTTCTCGTTTTAGCTCCGATTTTCCATCTTTTTCCACTTTTGACTCTGAATTCTCTTGATATCAATAAACAATCTAATAAGTGCATATACACAATAAAACATGCAATAAACTAAATATAAAAGAATGAAAATAAATGAATATTATGCACTTATCAAATTCCCCCACACTTAGTCTTTACACGTCTTCGTGTAAACTAAAACAAAGGTTATATTGAAATCATTTGAATTCCATTCAACCAAACTCTCAAAGGTTCAAATTCAATTAGCATCCATGAATACTAACACCAATCAACATAAATTTGTTCTAGACTTCATCAATCAACTAATAACAATAATCTCATCATTCCCCACTGAACATCTATAAATCAAATTGAAACCACATAAGCATCTCCTATAATTAACACAGATATTCAACTCAGTTTGTATGGAACAACAACCGTGCACACTGACTCAAAACCAGAAAATGTTTTTTTTCCCTGCCATTCATTTTTCTTCATTCAGGTGAATGCATTTTATGCTCCATTTCACCTTTCCTCATTTTTTTCTTAAGCGAGTGCATTTTATGCTCCATCTCACTTTTCTTCTCACCAACGAGTGCGTTTTACGCTCCATCTCGCTGCACGTGTTTATGAGTGAGTGCGTTTTACGCTCTATCTCAACCCACCACATGTCTTCCTTTTGAGACAAAATGTTTTTAGTATGTTTTTCTCAATTCTTTTCAAATTTTCAATTTTTTCACAAAGTCCTGCAAACAAGATAAGTAGTTAAACAGTTCTAAATCATGAAATCAGTGCACAAAGTCAACTCCACAACTAACTCAGTCAAGTAAACATGTATCTCATACTCAATTACTCATGCAATACCAACTCAATCTAAATCAGTTAACTATGGGTCCTAACTTCATTATCATCATTTATCAATTAATTCAGCATCAAACAAATTCAATCATTGGCATCAATCTTCATTCTAAAACCAAAAACCTTTGAAAACTTGACCCACAAAAAAAAAAATCAAGATTTTTTCAAAACAACTCAGATTTTTAAACTTAGAGCAAAACCTACCCTAAACTAACCTAACCTAACCTAACCTAAACCCCTCCCCCACACTCAAACCTTACATTGTCCCTAATGTAAGACAATCATGCAAAAGACAAGATAACTTAATAAAATGCAACTAAAACTAAGAAGGAAAGGGATAGAAAAATCAAATCTGAGATCTTGGGTTGCCTCCCAAGCAGCGCATTTGGTTAACGTCGTTAGCCCGACATCGATTCTCTTCAATCATTCATAGCTTGGATCCACTAGGTCTATCATCTCCACACTCTCCATCGGAAATCCTTCACGGAAAGGTTTCAGCCTATGTCCATTGACCTTGAATACTTTCCCTGTCTTTGGATTCTGTATATCTATAGCACCATGAGAAAACACATTAGTAATAACGAATGGACCTTCCCAACGAGAGCGCAACTTACCTGGAAATAACTTCAACCTCAAATTGAATAGGAGAACTTGTTGTCCAACAGTGAAATCTTTTCTCAAAATCTGCTTGTCATGGAAGGCCTTCGTCTTATTTTTGTATAGTCTAGAACTCTCATATGCTTCATTCCTCATCTCTTCTAATTCTTGTAACTGGAACTTCCTATGCATCCCCGCTTCATCCAAACTCATATTACATTGCTTGATCGCCCAAAAAGCTCTGTGTTCTAACTCCACGGGTAAATGACATGACTTCCCAAAAACCAATCTGTACGGAGACATACCAATAGGGGTTTTGTATGCGGTTCTATACGCCCACAATGCATCTTCTAACCGCAGACTCCAATCTTTTCTGCTTGGCTTAACGACCTTCTCCAAAACGGATTTCACTTCACGGTTGGATACTTCAGCCTGGCCATTGCTTTGCGGATGATAAGATGTAGAAATCTTATGCAAAACATTATATTTCCTGAAAAGTGCTGCTAGCATCCTGTTACAAAAGTGAGTTCCTCTATCGCTGATGATAGCTCTAGGAGTTCCAAATCTGACAAATATGTTAGTTTTGACAAAATCTGCAACAACTTTAGAATCATCAGTCCTGGTGGCTTTAGCCTCCACCCATTTAGAAACATAGTCAACAGCCAACAGAATGTAAATATTATCATGAGAAACAGGAAAAGGTCCCATAAAATCAATACCCCAAACATAAAAAATCTCAACAATTAAAATGGGAGTTTGTGACATTTGATTTCTATGTGATATGTTACCTGTTCGTTGACAATTCTCGCATGATTTACAAAATAGATATGAGTCTTTAAAAATTGTTGGCCAATAAAAACCACTTTCTAAAACCTTATGAGCAGTCCGTTTTGGTCCAAAATGACCTCCACAAGCATAAGAATGACAAAAAGTTAGAATAGACAATGTTTCGGTATTAGGCACACATCTACGGATTATCTGATTAGCACAAAATTTTCACAGATATGGATCATCCTAAACATAATGTCTAGCATCACTCCTAAGCTTATCCTTCTGGTTTTTAGAAAATTCATTGGGAATAAATGCACTTGCCAAATAATTAACAATGTTAGCATACCAAGGCAATTCCTCCTGAATAGAAAAGAGACGCTCATCTGGAAAGGAATCATACAATGGTAGTGCCTCTTCATCTCTCACCAGTCTACTCAAGTGATCTGCTACCAAGTTACCCGCTCCCTTCTTATCCTTGATTTCCAAGTCAAATTCCTACAACAGCAGAATCCATCTGATAATCCTGGGTTTAGAGTCCTTCTTGGTTAACAAATACCTGAGAGCTGCATGGTCAGAATAAACTACACTTTAGTGCCAAGTAAATAAGATCGAAATTTATCTAAAGCAAAAATAACAGATAAAAGTTCTTTTTCTGTTGTCGAGTAGTTAATCTGAGCTGCATTCAATGTTTTAGAGGCATAATAGATGGCATGGACAACTTTGTCAACTCTTTGGCCCAAAACAGCTCCGACTGCATAATTGCTTGCATCACACATTATTTCGAAGGGAAGATTCCAATTTGGCGGTTGAATCACAGGTGCGGAAGTCAATAGGCTCTTTAACATGTCAAATGCCTCCTTGCACGCTTCATCGAACTGGAATTCCACATCTTTTTGTAGCAACTTACATAATGGCAGAGCTATTTTGGAGAAGTCTTTGATAAATCTCCGATAGAATCCTGCATGTCCAAGAAAAGAACGAATCTCCCGCACACTGGCGGGGTAAGGCAAAGCAGACACAATATCTATCTTAGCTTTATCAACCTCTAAACCTTTAGTTGACACAACATGACCAAGCACTATACCTTGTTCTACCATAAAGTGACACTTTTCCCAATTAAGAACAAGGTTAGTTTCCAAGCATCTATCTAGCACACGCGTTAGATTTTCCAAACACAAATCCAAAGAATCACCATGAACTGTGAAATCATCCATAAAGACCTCGATGTAATTTTCTAAAAGATCAGAAAAAATGTTTATCATGCATCGCTGAAAAGTACCTGGTGCATTGCAAAGTCCAAACGACATCCTCCGGTATGCAAAAGTACCAAATGGACACGTGAATGTGGTCTTTTCCTAGTCTTCGGGTGCAATCACGATCTGATTATATCCTGAAAAACCATCTAGAAAGTAATAATAAGTATGCCCCGCTAATCGTTATAGCATTTGATCAATAAAAGGAAGATGAAAATGGTCTTTTCGAGTTACAATATTTAATTTCCTGTAGTCAATACACACTCTCCATCCTGTTTGTATTCGTGTGGGCACCAACTCATTATTGTCATTTGTGATGACAGTGATTCCAGACTTCTTCGGAACTACCTGTACCGGACTCACCCACTGACTGTCGGAGATGGGGTAGATTATGCCTGCATCAAGCAATTTAATCACCTCTTTCTTGACTACCTCCATCATGGGTGGATTTAATCTTCGCTGTGCTTCTCTCGTGGGCTTTGCTCCATCATCCAAAAGAATCCTATGCATGCACATCGCGGGGCTTATACCTTTGATATCTGCTATCGTCCAACCAAACACTGTGACATGGTCCCTTAGGACTCTCAACAATTTTTCTTCCTGCACTTTGGTTAGATTACTAGCAATAATCACAGGTAAAGTTTCATTAGTCCCTAAATATGCATATTTCAAGTGAGCAGGTAAGGGTTTCAATTCTAAGATTGGAGCTTGCTCCACAGATGGTAACAGTTTTTTTATGAGAAATAGGCAATTGAATTGATTGAACTGCATACTTATCTGTGAATTTTGGTAAAGAGTGCAATGCAATCACAACTTCCTTCAATTCCTGCTTTTGGTCAAATTCTTCCTCTTTATCCATGTCCAAGTTGTTAGTAATGGCCATCTCCAAGCTTTCCCGATGTACTTGATCAAAAGATTCCTGCACTATAGAATCAATGATGTCAATAGCAAAAACATGATTTACATCACTAGGGTACCTCATTGCATCATATATATTGAACTGAATTTTCTCTCCATCAAATTCCATGGTCAAGGTCCCATTGTGCACATCGATCATTGTCCTTGCTGTTTTCAAGAATGGTCGCCCTAACAAGATATGCGAAGGATTTGGAGATCTGTCATCTTCCATATCCACAATGTAAAAATCTGCAGGAAATATTAACTGATTCACCTGTTCTAAGACATCTTCAATTACCCCTTGAGGGTAAGTGTTAGTACGATCGGCAAGTTGAATGATAATACCAGTTTGTTTCAAAGGTCCTAGATTTAAAGAAACAAATACAGATAATGGCATGACATTTATTGAAGCTCCTAGATCTAGCATGGCTTTCTCAAATCTGGTATTACCTATTCTGCATGGGATTGTAAACATTCCTGGCTCTCTACATTTAGGGGGTATTTTTCTTTGAAGCATTGCTGACACATTCTCTCCTACAATGACTTTTTCATCATCTTTCAATTTTCTTTTGTTAGTACATAATTATTTCAAAAACTTCGCGTACCTGGGCACTTGTTTGATGGCATCCAATAGAGGAATATTTACCTCTACCTTCCTGAAGGTTTCCAAAATTTCCTTTTCGTTTTCCTCCTTCTTTGAAGTCTTGTGTGTTCTAGGTGGAAACGACAACAGTGGGGTCTTAACTGGAGTAGATGGGGTAACAATTTTCCTCGGTGTCTCAGTCTCCTCTTTAGCTTTGTCCTCTTCAATTTCCGTAACTGCTTTGGGTACTTCCAACTCTTTTCCATTCCTTAGTGTAATCGCACTAGCATTCTCCCTTAGATTGACAACTGTTTGGGAAGACAACTTTCCTGAACCTTGAGAATCCAACCTCCCCACTGTGGTGGCAAGTTGACCTATCTGATTTCTCAAGTCTTGAATAGAATTTTTCGTTTCCTGCTGGAACTGTTGTGTCTGATTCATGAATGCCTTGAACATGTCTTCCAAAGATGTTCCAGGATTTGCAGGAGCTGCTTGTCTAGGTTGATATTGGGATTGAGTTGGTTAAGAGCCTTGTGGGAACCCTTGTTGTTTAACCGGATACACGCTTTGCGCTGGTGGCCTATTTCCTCCATAACTAAGGTTAGGATAATCCCTCCATCCTGGATTGTAAGTATTGGAGTACGGGTCATACTTCCGCTGTGGTTGTGCCTGATAATTCCCCATCGCATTAGCTTATTGTGCGGTTTCATCCTCTTGCAATGTCGGACAAGAATCAGTACTATGACCACCCATTAAACAAATCCCACACCTTTTTGCTGCTGGTGTATTTCCTGTAGCCATTTGTCTAACCAGCGCAGTTAGATCAAAAATTTGTTGTTCAAGGTTGCTCGTGGTCATCTCATTTACTCTTGCAGGTGTATGGTTATTCCTTGTCCAATACTGCTGAGAATTAGCAGTCATATTTGCAATTAGAGTCCTCGCAGCCTCCGGTGTCTTATCTACTAGTGCTCCTCCACTTGCAGCATCGATCATACTCCGATCCATTGGTGATAATCCCTCATAAAAGTATTGAATCAGGTGTTGATCATCTATTTGATGGGGAGAACAACTGGAACACAGTTTTTTAAATCTTTCCCAATACTCATACAGTGTCTCTCCGCTGAACTGTCGAATGCCGCATATCTCCTTTCTGATGTTAGCAACTCTTGAAGCAGGAAAGTACTTCTCCAAGAACAGCCTTTTCATGTCATTCCATGACTGTATTGACCCTGAAGGAAGATAGTACAGCTAGTCTTTCGCTAGATCTCCCAATGAGAATGGAAATGCCCTTAGCTTGATTTGATCCTCGGTTACTCCATGTGGTTTCATGGTGGAACACACCACATGGAATTCCTTCAAGTGCTTGTATAGATCTTCACCTGTGAGACCACGAAAAGTAGGCAAAAGATGAATTAATCCCGATTTAAGTTCAAAAGTAGGATATTCAATGCACAAGGGTTGTTGATTAAGATTAGGAGTGGCTAATTCTTTGAGTGTTCTATTGTTATTTGGCACCGCCATTTCTTCTTCTTCCTCTGAATCGGTGGGTGATGTATTTGACAGTAATTCAAGTGCTATGTTGAGTTCCGGTGATGGAATTTCGTCTGACTCTGCAATGATGCCTCGAGCTTGACGAGCTTCTTTCCTTAGCCTGCGTGCAGTTTTCTCAATTTTTGGATCAAAATTCAAATCACTGAATTGAGAGGATCGTGTCATAAACTACAATAATGAACAAAAATAAAATAAAATAAAATGAAGAATAAATAAAGATAAATAACACTTCCCCGGCAACGACGCCAAAATTTGGGAGCTGTCGTTTTACACTCCAAAATTAATACCCTACTAACACTTTACTAGCACAAAACTTAGTATAATGACAAGTAAGGATCGATCCCACAGAGAAGTGAATTAGTCTTTTACTTATTCTAATATTCCTATTATTTCTATTAATGGGGGGGGGGGTTTGAGTTTGATTCACTAAGCCAACAAAAGTAATTAAGAGTGATCAATGAATAAAAAGCTTCAGTTCTTCAGTTCAGTATCTCCTTAGCACAATTATGGAAGAGTCAAGTTTAACCATATTTATCCTTCAATGAGATTAATAACCCTAGATAACCGCAATCGCTAATTATCCGAAATTCTCCTTATGTGTAAATCAAATGTGACAATCGCCTTAAGAGACCTTAACTATCATATAACCTAGAACTATCAGTCTAGATTTAATATAACAGCATCATGAAGAATTAGAGAATTAGGTTATTCCAAGCAACAATTACACAATCAGGAATTATTTAACTTGCCTTCTAATAATCTTAATAATATGCAAAAGCTTGTCCACAATCAAATACTATTAATTGCTACTTATGATCAGATATAATATCGTTTACTTAATACTATATCTTAATCTAGCAGATGATATTAATCAAATTAATTCAATTGGCCAAATCAAATCAAAAGATTAAATAACATATAATCAATTAAAACAGATTATTAGAATAAACCTCATACAAGAAGGAATAAATAAATAAAACCTGATTAAACCATTAATTATGAATAAGGTTCAACATCCCTTAGAACTGAAAGTAAGAGTTTAGCCTGACATGCCTTCAATTTCCTCTAGTTAGGGTTACATTTGTAGTTGTCAAGATCTCCCCCTAATAATAAATTAAAAACATCTATTTATAGTCCTAAGATAATATCCTAAGTCTCTAAGAATTAAGAATCCAATCTGAAATAGAAATCCTCAAAAATTACAAAAAGTCAAAGCTGGTCAAACTTGGTCAATGCCGCCTTTCTCGCCGGGGCGAGGATTTTGCATTGGGTTTCTCGCCGGGGCGAGAAACTCCAGAGAAATCTAGGCCGGGGCGAACTCTGACAGGGGCTGGGGCGAAAACGGACAGAGGCTTTCTCGCCGGGGCGAAAAGTCCTAGTACAAAGTTCTCGCCGGGGCGAGAACCTCAGATTTTCCAACTTTTCAACTTTTTCTCGTTTTAGCTCCGATTTTTCATCTTTTTCCACTTTTGACTCTGAATTCTCCTGATATCAATAAACAATCTAACAAGTGCATATACACAATAAAACATGCAATAAACTAAATATAAAAGAATGAAAATAAATGAATATTATGCACTTATCAGATCCATTGTAGTCTTAAAAAGAAATTAGTTCATGATCATTGAATTAATATTCACAATCCACAATTGATAAAGTATTCTGAAATACAACTTAAAAGATAAAGAAGAGAAGAAAATTGTGTTTGGCAATCTTTGAATTTCTCCTGAAGCTTCTCTGCTGACTTCGTTATACTCTTTTAATTGCTTCAAGTCTTCCGATCTAAATCTCCAAACTAGGGTTTTTGTCAGTTGAATGAATAATACTAACCTTAAAAGTCAATTTATAATCTTCTTAAATATGTCCTAGTCTAATTAGAATCTTTAAAATTAAATTACACATCAACTGTATCAGATAAGTAAAAAGTCAACTATTGGTCAACTCTCGAACCGGCGTGGCTGTTCTTAAAAACAAGCTAAAATTGGGCGCGGCCGCGCTGCACTGGCAGAAAGAAGAAAATTGATTATGAAGTGTGGCGCTGCCGCGCTGCTCCCTAGTTCAAATTGAGTGCGGCCGCGCTGCTTTGCAATCCTGCAAACCTTAAGCCTTTTTTGTTGCTTCCATCCAAAAGCTACCAAATCAGTTCCCAAGCACATATCCTACAAGAACAACATAAAATGCATGAAAAGAAACGTAAAACCATGGAAATAAACAACAATCCAAGTCAAATGATACCCAATTCGTAAGTATGAAACCTACTCATCACAGTTTCATTTGATTAGAGAGATCATTGAAAGAGGAGACGTCACCTTGGAGCGTGCAGACTCTCAAGACAACACTGCAGATCCATTTACTAAAGCTTTAACCCAATAACAGTTTGATCATCACTTAGAGAAGATGGGTAAATTATTACCTTGAATGGTGGTGTAGTGAATTGAAAAGGTTCCAAGCAGCAAAGAGTTGTTGGTTTAGTGACAAATACAAAGTATATAACTGTAAATGAAGCTGCAAGTTGATTGTTTGGATGAAAAGTTCATTACAGAACTAGGAATAGTTCCTAAGTCTCATCTTGGATTCAAACATGTGTTGCGGCACTTTCATTTGATTAGAGAAATCATTGAAAGAGGAGAAATCATTATAAAGATAGTGGACTCTCAAAAACAACATTGCATATCCATTTACTAAAGCTTTATCCAACATCAGGGTGATCGTCACTTAGAGAAGAAGGGTATTAGATACCATGACGATTGACTTTAGTGCAAGTAGAAGATTGAAAGTAGTATGCACACAAGCCAATCATATTTGATATGATGTAGCATATACTTTGTAATCTTATTCGGTTACTATTAAAAGAATTAATTTATTAAAGGCATTTGTATTTTATACATGATGTTGTTATATTAAGTGCGATAAACCAATAGTTTTGAGCAATGTTTTTAGAATTATGATGATGATCATGCTAATGAGATCTAAGTTCTAGATAGCTTAAAACTAAAATCGTTCCTAATCGTTATATTACTAAAAGAGGATTAGTGAATTCGGATAAATTAATTCATACTTTGCTTACTCTTACGAAGAGGATGATTGATCTCATAATCATTTGTGTGGAGACACTAAAGCAAGTATGTAGGTGCTTATTAGAGAATAAGTTTACTGAACGTGACTCGCTAAAGGAATACCTAATGGAGTTTTACTTGCCTGTCAATAGAAATTCCTTAAGTGATAGTAGTACAAGTGATCCTTAGACTTGAGATCATCATAGTATCTTGTGTATGATGAGTTACTTTGACATGTCCTTTAAGACCTTTAGGGTATATTAAAGGGTATGATTGAGTATAATAAGTTGTACATGGAGATAGGTGAATGGTCAACAAAGAATCTACCACTTCTAGTAAAAGGAGAGGATATCCTATATGATTCGACAAATGACAACTCAGAAGTCTTTGGCCAAAGTAGAATGAAATTAGAAAGGAGTTTTTAATTTGCATTATTTAGAGTTGTGCATTTAAGAATCGAAATGCATATAATTAAATAAAATAAGACTTGACGGTAATTCCATGTCTTGTATTTAATTGGGATATTGTATGGTAGAAGGATTGATTTGTATGGTAACTATTCAATAAAAGGTTTTTTGTGATTAATGTTAAAATTTATATTATCTGAAAAGTCGTTGATCGCTAAAGGAGCTTACCCTTATTGTAGAATAAATATTATTTATTTAAATTAATTAAATAGTTTAATTTATTTATTTAAATAAGATTTGAATTGTTATAATTGATTTATTCACAACCGGTTTAATATGGAGAACCTAAAGGGTCATACCGCAAAAAAAAATATTTATTTAAGAAGTAAATGGCATAATCGTAATAATATGTTAAGTATATTTAATTTATGCTATGGTGATAGAATAAATTAAATAGCTTAATATTTATTATTTAATATTTTAGAAATATTAAATATAAATTAATAAGAGGAGTCTTATTAATATTATTACTATTATTATTATTTAATTTCTAAATGGTTTAAGAATTAATTAATATAAGTACTCTTATAAGTTCTTAATTGGATTAGGAGACTAATTAATTAAAAGAGTTTAACTAATTAAATAAAATCCTATTCCTAAATAGTTTAGGAGGGTTTCCTACACTATAAATAAGAAAAGTCTTATTATGGAAAAGGGTTAGACAGCTAGATACACTTCCAATAGTTGGGAGAGTACTTACAATTTTTATAAAGATAGAAACTAGGGTTTTGTCAACACCCATCTTCTTGAATACGTATTATTCCTTGGTGGATCACCTCTAGAGGCCAAACACTTGAGTGGCTAATGTTGATCAAAGGAAGGAATCTAAACGTGAATTTCAAAGAGAACGCGAAAGGATTTGGAGTTAAACTTGTACCCGAGGAAGCACGGTTCAACGAGAGTATAATTCTTATTCTCTATCTTCTTTTGTTAATTAATAATTGCACATAAAAATCGATTCTGGTTATGGTTTGTAAATTTTAAATTCTGATTTACCATGCTTCTGTTGTTTATATGCAATTTGATTGTATACTTATGGATATTACAAACCTAACAGTTTGAGTATAGTTCCAATCATAAGGAATCTCTGGAATGAATCTACAAAAGCTAAATTACAATAGTACTCTACCAATTCATAAAGAATAAGTCAGTTCGCAGAGTAAACTAGATTTCGTACAGCAACAACTGATATTGTAAAATGACAAAGAGACAGCTAAATCGTAGAGTTGTCTTCAGCATCGTAGAACTGCTAAGGTGTTCAGAGAATAAAGAGGAGTTTGCTAAAGTCTACCCAAGCATCAAAGAATACTCATTCGTAGAGCAGACAGTAGAGCAGTAATGAAGTCCTAATCGTAGAACAAAATGGAAAGATCAATTCTACGATTCTCATCACTCTGCTAACACTAAAGATCGTTGAACTAACAAAGCAAGCGTAGAGCAGATCGTAGAGATGTCTCGACCATCGTAGGACAGATCGTAGAACTGCCTCATCAATCGTAAAGCAGAACGTTGAGCAAAGCTAAGCAAGACTCTACATTCTTCAACGAACTCAATGACCAAGTCAAGCCTAAAGAACATATCAGAAAGGTTATAAGTCTGACAAGTACAAAGCATTGCAGAGTATCACAAAACAAAGAATTCAAGAACATTTTTCTCACCATTTTCAAATTCAGAGAAGAGGATTAATATGAAGCTGAGTCTAAATGGCTAAAATGAAGATGTGACATCACTAAAGTGTAACAATTCAAATTCCCAAATAATTATTAAAATAAAGATTTTATTAAATAAATTTTTTATTTTTAATAATTTATTTTATTATACTGCATGTGTGAATGTGTGCGGTGTAATATGTGTATGTATGTGATGTGGTGAATATATAAATATATATATATATATATATATATATATATATTTACCGCATGTAATTAAATTGTTAGAAACAATTTATAAAGATTAAGAAAATAAATAAATGTATGTATACTGATTTAATGTATACATTAAATAAGATGTATTAAAATAATTTATGATATTAAATTATTTTAATATGGTGGAATTATTGCATTAAATAAATTATTTTTATTTAATGTATAACTTCATTTTTATGGAAAATATTATGTAATACATGATAATATTTAATGTATGTAATATAATATACGTATGTACTGTAATGTATGTATGTTATATGTATGTATATGTGTGCTGAGTAGCCTCCAAGTAATCTGAGCTAGGAAATAAAAGAGAAGTAGGAGCTGTAAGCTCCTTAAACTCAATAGACCTCAAGTTCAGCAAGCCTATAATACGTAAGGAGCAAGGGATCAGTCGTGAAGAGCAAGTGTTGTGCTCATCAAGTCTCAAAGCCTTATAAAACCCAAGCCAATATCAGTAATCGATTTCTTTGCTCGACAATCAAATTCTCAATTCTGTCATTTCATCTTTCTAAAAGGATTGAAGCTCAGTAATCTATAAGGGAAGTTGGATTAGCAATTAAAGAAAAGTGTAAAGTTAATAGGAGAATTGAAAATTTAAACCACGAGCTGAGAAAGGAAAAAGAAACCCAAAATCAAAGGTAACATACATACACTTGTTATATTTTATCAAATGGAATTGAATTAAATAATTGATTGTCGTTATGTATGTGATTTTTATATGAAATTTGGAAGGACATATGTTTAAGATAGTTTGAATTCTGAATTTTTAAAATAAAAGCCCACAAGTTATTTGTTTAATTACCCCAAAATGAGAATTGATTTCTAAATCTTGGAAATTTGGAATTTAATTGATGTGTATAGTATTTGTTAATGTGAAATGGATATAAAAACATGTCTCTAGTGGTCTGAAATGGGAATATAGCAACCAAGAAGCATGTTTGAAAGATTTGTGGTTTGAATTGAAAAACTGCAGAGAACATAGTCTGTTTTTGGTCTCAGCTGAAGTGGCGCGGCCGCACCACTTCCCAAGTCAAAACCGGCGCGACCGCGCCGGTCTCTGTGATGCCCCCAAATTCGGGTCTCCAACTACCCGGATCCGGTCATCACGATCCAATACAACATTCACCTCCAACAACATACATTGACTAAAATGCGGAATATAACAAACATATGTTGTTCATTAGAAAGGTGTTACTAGTCCCAAGATACAATAACCTTAAATATTTAACAGAAACCCATACCCCAAATAACTAACAAGGTTTAAATTACATTAATAATAATTAACCACACATAAGATAAAATCAGCTACGTGAATCCTATCACTTCATCTTTTCTTTACCCTTGCTTTTTCCTGATGTCTCGGGTTTAGCTGCAATGAAAGTCATGATATAACAAGGGTGAGCAACGAGTTTGCCCAACAAGTTTAAAGTACCACAATAAGGATATATCATGATGAAAGGAATATAGAAACAGAATTCAACAATATAATTATCAGAAGCAAGAACAATAATTGCTTTTAGAACGATTGATAGTCAAGTAGACTTTGAACAATAACATCCAAAGGAGTCAATAGCTAATTGACCCTTCGGTTACTGGCTACAGAATAAGTACTTAAGGGGATCAGCCTTGCATACGCTATGTATATGCATAACATTTAACTCTGCTGTTTGTATCTTATATACGGTACTTGGGGGTACTCCCCTATAATAAAAGGGGTGTTCATTCAGTCTAAGAATCCTTACCGTCGATTGGTTCGGATAGCTTTTATAAATTCTCACATACTTGCCTGACCGAACAAGGGTTCAGACTTAATTATGAATAGTTCGTGAATTTCGGAACTTTAATAAATGTACGAATTCAAATGCACCGAATGCGAGTGTCAATAATATCGATGTGGATTAACCGTAAATTAATTAAACCACTTAAGCATTCTTGGGATAAAATTTCAAGCTACAATGCAATAGTAGCCTGCTCGAATGAAAAGAAATTTTGCAACAATTAAAGTTTCGAGATAGAGAACTTGCTCAATGTAAAAGTTAAGTAAGATGGAACTTGCCTGTTTGCTCAGCTACAGATAAATTTTAGCTTTAATTAATCGACCTTGGATGTCCTATCATTTGATAAAGTCGACTTATCAATTAATATGGCATAGTTGTATATTGGTACACCTTCTTATGCTATTTATTTGGCAGATAAATAATTCATCATCTACGTTTAATTACTATTTAACATTAGCTAAATAGAAACTAATTAATGACCTTTAGCTATTAAAATAAATAATAGCTAATCATGATTACTTATTCTTCGAATACTCAGCTTATCACCCTTATTTGTCTCTAAATATGGGTTAATAATCCTTATTTACTATTTATAAAATAAATAATAAATTTATTATGGTTTAATAGCAACTAAATGATAATTGATTACTTATTTAGTTTATTTGCGCTTAATTACTATTCACCTTTAAGGGTAATTGAGTAATTATTATTTCTTGTTCCTTATTCAAAAATACTTAATGTATTAATTCTCCACACACTTAATTGTTATTTAATATTAATTAAATAATCATTAAGTATTTATTATCTTTATGTATTAAGGGCCAAAAATAATTAACTTATTAATCTCACTCATACTTAATCATTATTTCAATAAGGATTAGGTAATTGTTATCCTTATTAGCTTTATTCATACCTAATTATTATTAATTGAATACAATCAAATATTTATTATCTTTATTTATTATTTAGTGATAAATAATAAATAATTATTTTATTAACTTCATTCATACTTAATTATTATTTAATATTAAATAAATAATAATTAAGTATTTATTATCTTTATTTATTATTGATTGATAAATAATAAATAATTATTTTATTAACCTTATTCATACTTAATTATTATTTAATATTAATTAAATAATAATTAAATATTTATTATCTTTATTCATTATTTAGTGATAAATAATAAATAATTATTTTATTAACTTTATTTATTAGTTATAATAACCAGTTAATTTACAAGTGCATTATTAACTCAAATTAATACCCAATAATTACGCCAAGGATAACACATTTGATTATCAGTTAAACTACATTGAATTACACAACCCATTCGAAAAAAGTTCAATTGTTGTATAATACTACTCACGTTAATAGTTTTATGCTGCCAAGATCAACAGTCACAATTATATCGAACTCATGCAAATTTCATTTCAAACTAACCAAAAATTATTACCCAACACAATAGGCAACAAATTCTAAACAAATTCATAGCAACTCCGATTTTCAATTCAGTAACCATCCCAAACATTATGATATCAAAAGAAAAACAAAGTTTAATTTAGGCATTATGCCAAGCATCTGCTGGGCATTCCATAACTCGACATTGGCCTAAATACAGTACAAAATCGGCTGTCAGAACCTTTAAGGTTCTCCAACACCAGATTCCCAATAAAGAATTAACACAATACAATACCAAATTTTCAAACCCAAGCAATACAATATAATACAATGTATCACACAAATCGACTAAGACTAACAAACTATCACAGTCGCTTGATAAACCCATTACTATACCTTGATGTCGATCGACTTGCAGTCCTTCTCCTTCTACCGAAATAAGTGGTATAATTTTGGGACATTTACTCCACCTGGATTTTGCAACCCACGATCGGTTACCCCTTGTTCCCTCTCTCTCTTTAATTTGGAACCCCAATTTTTTCGCAGCTCGGTCTAGGGTTCGTGTGGGTTCTAATTTATAGAGGAAGCTTTACCCAATTTACTTGGGCAATACCCTAATTAACTGAGTCAATGACCATCGGGTAGAGGGAGGTAGCGACTGGTCGTCCCCATCAAGCCTTATCAACACCAGCTAGCACCGGCCGGCACCCTCGAGCCGCGTACCCCCCCCCCCACCGGTCAAATCGCCGGTCGCTTGAACCCTTGGTCCATTCGAACTCGTTCGGTCGCCCATGTCGAATTCTTGCTTAGCCCGCTGGTCGTTCCTTGGTAGCCGTCAGTCGACGCTTATCCTTCACCCAACCGGTCGATTCATGCTGTCGCCGGCGCACGCCTGGCGACCCCTTTCTCCCGTCTCTCGCTTTGTCTGGTCTGATTGATTGATGGTTTGGGTGCTTAGCTCGGTTGTCTGATTTGAGAGGCTAGGGCCTTGCTCGATTATCTCCAAATTAACCGGTAGATTGCCCCAAATAAATAAAAAAAAATCGATCCAACCCGGCTAACATAAGAATTGGGTTCAACCCGGCATAAAGAGAATTGGGCTCAGCCCAATTGATTTAATACTTAGGATCTATCCAGTCCGCTTGGTTTGGTCCAACGGAAAGTAAAGGAAATTGGGTCGGCCCAATAGGAAAAATAAAAGGAATTTGGCCCAATCCGGAAATAAAATAAAAGAAAAATGGGTCCAGCCCAAATGAAAGAAATGTGACCCATTAAATTAATACCCTTATGTTCTAATATTTAAATTAAATAACTAATTCGATTAATTAATTATTTAAAATATTTATTACAACAATAATTCCCCGTTTGAATTATTTAATCCGATAATGATAAAATAAAATTATTTATTAAATTTTTTTCCAACTTTCTTGCCAACCAACTATTAGGGTTAAATCACTAATTTACTTAAACTATTAGTGAATCTCTTTAATGCAACGAAAATTATTGGACCATATAGCTATATAATTAATTAATAATACCTACATGGATCCAATTGAATCCGTAAAATTGAATAAAAATAAATTTCATATATCAAATTAAATTGATACAAGGTTTAAAATTCTTGGACATTACATCCTCTCCCCCTTATAAAAATTCCGTCCTCAGAATTTCAACCTAAGGTTACTCAAATAGCTGCGGATAATTTGCTCTCATCTTCTCTTCGAGTTCCCACGTGGCTTCTTCCCCCTCGTGATTCCTCCAGAGTACTTTAACCGAATGAATAATTTTATTCCTCAGCTTCTGCTCTTTCCTATCAAGTATTTGGACAGGAATCTCCTCGTACGATAAGTCCTTTTCGACTTGAATTGGCTCATAAGAAATGACATGCTTGTAGTCTGGCTTATATGGACGTAGCACTGATACATGGAACACGTTGTGAATGTGCTCAAGTTCAGGAGGTAATGCTATCTCGTATGCCACTTTGCCGATCCGCCTCAAAATCTCGAACGGTCCTATGAACCTAGGGCTCAATTTTCCCTTCTTCCCAAAACGGATCTTCCCTTTCCAGGGAGATACCTTCAAAAATACAGAGCTGCCAACTTCAAAGTCTCGCTGCTGACGATGTAAGTCGGCATACTTCTTCTAACGATCCTGAGCTGCTACTAACCGCTGTCTTATTACTCTAATGATTTCCACGGTCTGCTGTACCAACTCTGTTCCCAACAAACTCCGCTCACCAACTTCATCCCAACATAACGGCGTTCAACACTTCCTTCCATACAACGCTTCGTACGGTGGCATGCCAATGCTAGCATGATAACTGTTATTGTAAGCGAACTCTACCAGTGGCAAGTGATCGTCCCAGCTGCCCCCTAAGTCCATCACGACTGCTCGGAGCATATCTTCCAGGGTCTGAATCGTTCGCTCGCTCTGACCATCAGTCTGAGGATGATACGCCGTACTCAACCTCAACTGCATTCCCATTATTTACGGTAGACTTCTCCAAATATTTGACGTGAAGCGCGGATCTCTGTCAGATACAATAGATACCGACACTCCATGTCGCGATACTATTTCCTTTACGTAAAGTTTCGCTAATTGCTCCAATTTGTACCTGATCTTGATCGGTAGAAAATGGGCAGATTTGGTCAAATGATCTATGATCACCCAGATGGCGTCTAGACCTTTCTGGGTCGTTGGAAGTTCTACCACAAAATCTATTGTGATGTGCTCCCACTTCCACTCTGGAATCTCCAAGGGTTGCAACAATCCGCTCGGCCGCCACTGACAAGTTAAACACCGGCTGACGTATTCTGCAACTTCTCCTTTCAAATGCAGCCACCAATAATGCTGACGAAGATCTTGATACATCTTGGTGCTACCCGGATGTACCGAAAATCTCATATTATGGGCCTCCTGCAATATTTCTTCCCTCAAGTCTGGTACGTATGGTATCCAGATCCTTCCCTCGAACCTCAGCAATCCTGTACTGTCAATCTTGTACTTCAACGTTTTTCCCTCCAATAGTTGCTTTTTAATGACAATGCACTCTTCGTCAAATTCTTGAGCCTCCTTTATCTTATCCAGTAGAGTTAGACCTGCTATCACGGTAAATAAGTTTTCCTCCGTCTCCATCGGATACTTAACCCCCAATTCCAGACGCTCAATATCCTTTATCAATTCCTCCTGAGTTGTCAGCTGCTGGCGTGCTATCGCAAGCACCCAAAAATAAAACCTTACTGCAAAAGATATTAATGTAGTAGTGCAAGTAAGAGTCGATCCCACAGAGAATGATTAGTCTAAATTTATACTTTGTGAACCAAAGGGGGGGTTGGAATTTTATTTAACTAATTAACTAAAACAGAATTAAAGTAATAAGAATAAAATAAAGACTTTAGTTCTTCCGTTCAATATCACCTTATCATAACAATATTTATCCTTCAATAAAATTAATAGCCCTAGGTAACAACAAGCTCTGCTACCCGAAACTCCCCTTAATTATCACTCAATGAAATAAGCTCTTCACAAAATTCTAACCATTATATAACCTAGAACAAGCTCTCTAGATTTAATATAACAGCAGCATTAAGATCTAGGGAATTAGACTATTCCAAGCAACAATCACACAAGCTCGGATTATTTAACTTGTCTTCCAATAATCATAGCAATACTCAAAAGCTTGACCACAATCATGTATCACTAATTGCTACTTGTGATTAGGAATAATATCAATTACACGTAATACTGTCCCTTAATCTAGCAGATGATATTAATCAAATTAACTTAACTGATCACATTAAATCAATCAAAATAAATATCATTCAACAGTTAAAACTGATTATCGAGAATGAACTTCATATAGGAAGGAACAAATAATGTATAAAAAGTTCAACATCCCATTGGAACTAAATAAAAGAAAAGAGAAGAGTTCATAGCAAATATGCAAATATAATTTACAAGATATTCAACAATAATAGAATATAAAAAATAAAGGAAGAGTTTAGAGAAGAAAAACTATGCTTTGACATCCGACTGTCACTTCGGATCACAATCTTCAATCTCCAAACATTCGCCTTCGATTCTTCGCTTCCATAAATGTTGATCTCTTGCTTGCTCTTGAACTATAAAAATGGAGAGGAGAGTAGCCTCCCCTTGGAGGTGTACTTCCTCTCCCTACTCCTATACTAACAAACTAATGTAGAGAATGGATACAAGGAATTGGTGTATGAATTGGAGGTGAATTGGTGTGTGAATTGGTGTGTGAATTGGTGTGTTGGTGTTGAAACACCTCTTGCTATTTATAGGCACTCAAGCATACAAGATGGTCAAGATCCAAAAACTAATCTAAGTCATGTGCATCAGCCATCCAAAGCAAATATCAAGCCAAAAACGTGCCCATGTGATGTGCTAAAAATCCAAATCTGTCAACTAACTGATCAGCACCTTGTAAGCCAATTCTGAATTAGCAAATCACCGAATTTGGACTTGGGCAAAGAACACAAGTTGTAGCCCTGGAGTTTCTAATGAATTTGGGCTTTTGAATCACCTGATTTGGAGTTGGGAAGCTCAAGTTATGGTCCAAATACTCCAACTGGTCCGAATAGGAATCCAGTCCATGCGGGATTCGGATTAGCTATCTAAAAACCAATATTTGGAGGCCCAAATGAACTTGGATTTTTGCTCACCATACCATTTCGGAAAGCTTGAGAAGTCTACTAAAATCTTCAATAAGAACACATTCTCATTTGGAAATTTTAACACCATAGAAATCGTAAATGAAGCTCCAGAGGTCAATCTGTCCAACCGAGTAATTTTCTGGAATATTCAGCTTCGACGTTCGTTGGTAAAATAGTCATAACTCTCTCATCCGAGCTCTGATTAAGGCGTTTCAAGATGATCCGGAAAGCTAAGAAATAGATTTACAACTTTCCTTCTTTGAGCTTTGAGAGATATTGGTTGGACGAAGGACGAAATTGGGCCTCAATGGGCTGCTATGTCAATGATAAATTATGGACATTGATCCAAATACCCTTTTATTCTTTTTTTCCTGCAAAACAAAGTAAAAATACATAAAAGTGATACAAAGACATATTTCATAACAATAAGATAAAAACACATAAAAAAGAATATAAATTACTCAAGAACTCACAAATCATCAAGCTAAAAATACTCAATTTATAGGTACAAAATTGACTCATCAAATACCCCCAAACTTGAATCTTTTCTTGTCCTCAAGCAAAGCAAATACAAAAATAAGACTTAAAACTCTTCTAATAAAACCTAACTTGAGCAATGAGACATAAAGTTTGAAAAATGACCTCAAAGATGTCAACACATTATAACTTTAGAAAAACTTTCAAAATATCGCAACGTCTAGGATTTTAACTTGCTTGTTAGTCATACCTCACTTTAAATCCTTTCCGTGTGTGTGTGTGTATCCAATTGCACTAAACGAAGTATAACTCGGATGAACTTATCTAACCACATTACCTTATGAAGGAAAATAAACTCCAACAACTACATGCTTAACACATCACTCACCGCTAATGTAGACAAATCATAAATTACAAAAATTGAGATCAAAAGACTCTAGGTAAGTGCATTTTATGCTCCATCTTATCATAAGTCATCTCTTATGGGTAAGTGCGTTTTACGCTCCATCTCATCCCATTGCAAGATTTGCGATTAATTGCTTCTTCTTCTTCTTTTTTTCTTTTTTTTTATATAGGTGAGTGCGTTTTACGCTCTATCTCCCCTAAGCACGTGTTTATGAGTGAGTGCATTTTACGCTCCATCTCAACTCACCACATAACCAACAAATCAACTTGATTACATTGCTTCGAGTGATGTTTAAACGAGTTATAGAGTTTATTGATATCTCCCATAAGCATTCGGTCATATATAAGTCTTCTCTAAGTGTACCACTAGTTCATTACAAATGGATAAGTGCTCAAATGAGGTAGGGATTCAAACAATGTAATAACCAACAAAAAAGTTAACCACACAGACTAAGCAATATTTGTCCATTTTTCATGAGTTACAATTTATTCAATCAAGTTTTTTTTGTTTTTTTATTTATTTATCATTGGTCATAGTTCTAAATCAAGTCAATGCTCAAGAAACACATTTTAAAAAATAACGACCCTTAAAAAATCATATTATTTTATAAAAACACACAAATACTAAATACCATAAAAAACACAAATATTAAATACTACCTCCAAACTTAAAACTGACATTATCCTCAATGTAAGCAATAAATGAATCAAATGCAAAAGACTTCCCTAAAATTATGTCAATTATCGTGGGGTGTTGGAACTGTAGAATGACCTAACACGAAAGATAAAACAAAAATAAAATCAAGTGAAATAAAATTAAATGAAAGGGATGTGAAATTTGAGTTGCCTCCCAAGTAGCGTTTGGTTTATAGTCGCCAGCCCGACTTCTTTATTTCTTATTTGAGACTTTGAGATCACCATGGACAAGTCAAGAGTCCCTGCAAAATTAAAAAGAAATATGAGTTTAAATTAAGATAGAAAATTGCTAAAATGAAATAAGGTTCACAAAAACACAAAATAAAACTAAAATCATTCCCCGGCAACGGCGCCAAAATTTGGCGTGCTATCGCAAGCACCCAAAAATAAAACCTTACTACAAAAGATATTAATGTAGTAGTGCAAGTAAGAGTCGATCCCACAGAGAATGATTAGTCTAAATTTATACTTTGTGAACCAAAGGGGGGGTTGGAATTTTATTTAACTAATTAACTAAAACAGAATTAAAGTAATAAGAATAAAATAAAGACTTTAGTTCTTCCGTTCAATATCACCTTATCATAACAATATTTATCCTTCAATAAAATTAATAGCCCTAGGTAACAACAAGCTCTGCTACCCGAAACTCCCCTTAATTATCACTCAATGAAATAAGCTCTTCACAAAATTCTAACCATTATATAACCTAGAACAAGCTCTCTAGATTTAATATAACAGCAGCATTAAGATCTAGGGAATTAGACTATTCCAAGCAACAATCACACAAGCTCGGATTATTTAACTTGTCTTCCAATAATCATAGCAATACTCAAAAGCTTGACCACAATCATGTATCACTAATTGCTACTTGTGATTAGGAATAATATCAATTACACGTAATACTGTCCCTTAATCTAGCAGATGATATTAATCAAATTAACTTAACTGATCACATTAAATCAATCAAAATAAATATCATTCAACAGTTAAAACTGATTATCGAGAATGAACTTCATATAGGAAGGAACAAATAATGTATAAAAAGTTCAACATCCCATTGGAACTAAATAAAAGAAAAGAGAAGAGTTCATAGCAAATATGCAAATATAATTTACAAGATATTCAACAATAATAGAATATAAAAAATAAAGGAAGAGTTTAGAGAAGAAAAACTATGCTTTGACATCCGACTGTCACTTCGGATCACAATCTTCAATCTCCAAACATTCGCCTTCGATTCTTCGCTTCCATAAATGTTGATCTCTTGCTTGCTCTTGAACTATAAAAATGGAGAGGAGAGTAGCCTCCCCTTGGAGGTGTACTTCCTCTCCCTACTCCTATACTAACAAACTAATGTAGAGAATGGATACAAGGAATTGGTGTATGAATTGGAGGTGAATTGGTGTGTGAATTGGTGTGTGAATTGGTGTGTTGGTGTTGAAACACCTCTTGCTATTTATAGGCACTCAAGCATACAAGATGGTCAAGATCCAAAAACTAATCTAAGTCATGTGCATCAGCCATCCAAAGCAAATATCAAGCCAAAAACGTGCCCATGTGATGTGCTAAAAATCCAAATCTGTCAACTAACTGATCAGCACCTTGTAAGCCAATTCTGAATTAGCAAATCACCGAATTTGGACTTGGGCAAAGAACACAAGTTGTAGCCCTGGAGTTTCTAATGAATTTGGGCTTTTGAATCACCTGATTTGGAGTTGGGAAGCTCAAGTTATGGTCCAAATACTCCAACTGGTCCGAATAGGAATCCAGTCCATGCGGGATTCGGATTAGCTATCTAAAAACCAATATTTGGAGGCCCAAATGAACTTGGATTTTTGCTCACCATACCATTTCGGAAAGCTTGAGAAGTCTACTAAAATCTTCAATAAGAACACATTCTCATTTGGAAATTTTAAAACCATAGAAATCGTAAATGAAGCTCCAGAGGTCAATCTGTCCAACCGAGTAATTTTCTGGAATATTCAGCTTCGACGTTCGTTGGTAAAATAGTCATAACTCTCTCATCCGAGCTCTGATTAAGGCGTTTCAAGATGATCCGGAAAGCTAAGAAATAGATTTACAACTTTCCTTCTTTGAGCTTTGAGAGATATTGGTTGGACGAAGGACGAAATTGGGCCTCAATGGGCTGCTATGTCAATGATAAATTATGGACATTGATCCAAATACCCTTTTATTCTTTTTTTCCTGCAAAACAAAGTAAAAATACATAAAAGTGATACAAAGACATATTTCATAACAATAAGATAAAAACACATAAAAAAGAATATAAATTACTCAAGAACTCACAAATCATCAAGCTAAAAATACTCAATTTATAGGTACAAAATTGACTCATCAGCTGCATCAATTTCACCTTGCCTTTCCTGCTTAAGGCATCAACCACCACATTTGCTTTGCCCGGATGGTACAGAATCTCACAGTCGTAATCCTTGATCAATTCTAACCATCGGCGCTGCCTCATGTTCAGCTCCTTCTAAGTGAAGATATATTTTAGACTCTTGTGATCTGTATATATCTCGCACTTCTCCCCCCTATAGGTAGTGCCTCCAAATCTTCAAGGCGAAAACTACCGCGCTAACTCCAGGTCACGAGTCGGGTAACCCTTCTCATAATCCTTCAGCTGACGTGATGCGTACGCAACAACCTTGTCGTGCTGCATCAGCACACAACCAAGACCTTTGTGTGATGCATCGCTATACACTACGAAACCCCCAATGTTGTCGGGTAAGGTCAACACCGGTGCTTGGCTAAGCCTCTTCTTCAGCTCCATAAAACTCTTCTCACATTTCTCCGACCAAACGAACTTAACTGTTTTTCTGGTGAGATTGGTCAACGGCGATGCTATCTTTGAAAAGTCCTGTATGAATCTACGATAGTATCCTGCTAATCCCAAAAAGCTCCTGATCTCTGTTGGCGTCTTCGGCTGCTTCCAATTGATAACTGCTTCTACCTTTGCTGGGTCCACCGAAACACCATTTTTGTCGATGACGTGACCCAGAAATTGTACCCTCTGCAACCAAAACTCACACTTAGAAAACTTTGCATACAACTGCTCCTTTCTGAGAGCTTCCAATACAATCTTTAAATGTTCAGCATGCTCCTCCTCTGACTCGGAATACACCAGAATGTCATCGATGAATACAACTACGAACTTGTCCAAGTACTGCTTGAACACTCTGTTCATCATATCCATAAATGCCGCTGGCGCATTCATTAATCCAAATGACATTACCAGAAACTCGAAATGCCTGTAACGAGTCCTGAATGCGGTCTTCAGGATATCTTCCTGCCTCACCTTCAGCTGATGATAGCCTGTTCTTAGGTCGATTTTTGAAAAGTACTTCGCTCCCTTAAGTTGATCAAACAGATCGTCAATCCTAGGAAGCGGATACTTATTCTTAATCGTAACTTTGTTCAACTCCCGATAGTCGATACAAAGCCTCATAGAACCATCCTTCTTCTTTACAAACAGAACTGGCGCTCCCCACGGGGACACGCTCGGTTTGATATAACCCTTGTCTAACAATTCCTGTAGTTGAACCATTAACTCCTTCATTTCTATAGGTGCCATTCGATACGACGACTTCGATATTGGTGCAGTTCCCAGGACCAAATCGATAATGAACTCGATTTACCTGTCCGACGGTAGTCCCGGAAGCTCATCTGGGAAGACATCGGCGAAATCCCTCACGATTGGTATCTGACTCATCTCATCCCCGACCTGACGAGTATCAACCACATGGGCCAAATAACATACGCAACCTTTCTTAAGCAATTTCTTGGTTTGCATCATAGTAAGACAACAAGATTGTCTTGGTAATTTATTACCATAGAATACCACCTTCGGCTTGTTAGGAGTCTTCAGGTGTACACATTTCTCCTTAAAGTCAATAACTGCTCCGTGAATTGATAGCCAATCCATTCCCAAGATTACATCAAACTCTCCCAGCCGAATTGGTATCAGATCCACATTGAGCTTAACTCCTCGCAATTCAGCACAACAGTTCCTATGAATGCATTCTACGGGGATAATTTCCTTGTTTGCTACTTCTACGTTCATAGGGTGTTCTAACTTTTCACGAGGTAAATTTAACTGACTAGCAAATTCTTCGGAAATAAAAGAGCAGGTAGCACCCGAATCAAATAACACATATGCATTTATATCATTGTTTGGGATGATACCTGACACCACGTCCCTGGATTCCATGGCATCCTGAACGGTCATGTTGAATGTGCGTGCTGTGGGTCTGTTGGCTTGACTGGCTGGTGCCCCGTAGCTCAGCCGGTTATTGTTTCCGCTGTTGTTGTTGCTCCTGTTGCCACTCCCGACATCGCCCTTCCTCTTCGGGCAGTCCTTAATCTGGTGGTCGGGTGATCCACAAGAGAAACATCCTTCTTTCTGCTTGTTAGGACACTGAGGAGCCATGTGCCCCGGTTGTCCACATCGGTAATAAACACTTTTCCCTTTCATGCACTCCCCCGAGTGATTCTTCCCGCAGTTGTTACACTTCCCATTTTTCTTAGCCTCTCCTCCGGATTTATTGCTCCCGAACGATTCGCTTTCATTCCATTTGCGCTTATTGGGGTTGCTGCCTCCGCTGCTCCCTGCTTTGGCAACCTCCTGACTCTTCTTTTTATCTTGGTTGAACCATGCCACCGCTTCATTGTCCCCTTCCGCAATGATAGCTCTCTCCAGCAGTTTCGAGAAGTTCTTAATTTTCAATATTGCGACTGACTTCTGAACCCATGGTTTCAGTCCCAACTCAAACCTTCTTGCCTTCCTGGCCTCGGTGTCCGCGTACTCTGCGATAGTCATATTCCCCTGTTTCAGTTCTAGGAACTTAACTTCCATGTCCTGCTGTGTATTCTCCGGAAAGTAATTTTCGAAGAACAACTCTTTAAATCTTTCCCAGGAAATGACTCCCTCACCTGCTCGTCCCTTATTGGCCTTCCACCAATAGTTAGCCTCGCCTTTCAGCATGAAAGTGGCAAATCCTGTTTTCTGTTCATCGACCACCCGTGCGACCTCGAAGACCTTCTCTATCTCTTCGATCCAGGTCTGTGCTTCGATTGGGTTAAGAGTTCCCTTGAACTCGGGTGGTCCAACCAGTTTGAAATCCTTAAAATTTGCCAAATGATGCACTGGCTCGGGTGCTGCTTGGGTCCCTTCATGTGGCGGTCTTGATTGCATGGATTCCGCCAGCATTTCTGCGAACACCCTCATTGGATTGGGGTGGTCCCCCACCTCGCTTTCTGACTCTTCGACCTGCTGGTTACGCGATCGTCTTCTCGGCGGCATGATCTGATAAAGGAAAACTGCCGACTTTTACCTATAGTTTTACGTTTTACACAATAGGGTATTGAAATCAGCAATCAGGAGTAGAAACATTTATCAAACACACTTGATTTAAATAAAACATCCGCATTTATATTTATATACCACTGCTTAAGTACAACTGAACTCAACCTGTGGCATACTTCTATAAATACGCCCTGGCATGTCCTATTAAACATTAAATATCCCCTAAGACAAAAAGTGGGGAAATGATAACCTTCTACCCCTCTATCAAACAAAAGTTGGGGTTTAACTGCTACCCCAAGCATGCTACAAATACGGGGTTTACAACACACATATGTCCCTAGTATAACAAAAAGTGGGACCTACTGCACCTACAAACATGACAAGACAAGACAAGGCATCCATCCTAACACGTCACTACATGTCGTGACGAATTCACGCCTGCTGACCTGAAGAAAATGCTCCACCCATGACTCGACGACGAACCGAGCGACTAGATTCTCCCATCTCAGTCCGAGGCCTCCTATAGGCTGCATCCAAAGCAAATCCCAAGGTCTCTATTCTCACCACTCCCGCCTCCAATCTGTCTTCCAACTGATCAACTCTTCTTGCCTCTCTGACCCAAGCATCTCTAACCCGCATCCTCTTAGCAATCTCTAGCCCGAACTCGAACCTTATATCCTCCTGCTTGGCCTTCAGATAGGCGATCTCCATATCCTTCTGTTCCAGCTTCTCTCTCAGTTCAGCATTCTTGGCCACCATCTGATGTAGTAGTGGTCCAATCTGCTATGCTGAGACCTCATAACCTTGTAGTTGTGCCTTCAACACTCCCAACTCATGCTTCAACTGATATGCTAGCTCCCTATACTGATCCTCTCTCGACTGATGGGTCTGGTTCTGTTCCTCCAGATGGGCTACCCTATTCTCGAGCTCCTCGTTCCTACTCGACAGTCCTTCAATGATATCATCTGCAGTAGATCCCATGCCATCAATATATGCAGGGGGCTCATCACCCTCAGTCTCTGGGTCCTCCTCGCCATCATCCGGGTCCTGACTGCCGGACCTCATTACTCTACCTATGACAGGCTCTACTAGATCCTCCAAATAGTCCTCCCCTGGGTCAGGCCCACCCATTGGTACTCCTGGGGCAACAGGTGCATAGCCCATTAACTGCTCGGTAACAACAGGTATATCGGTGAATACCTCCTCCTCCTCCCGGACTCCACTGGTCCCTCCTATGTCAGTCATCCTACAAACACAGACAGAGACAACAAATAATCAGGTGTCAGTATCATAATAAAATATGTTCATTGATAAAATGAAATGATATTTTATCATGTACAACTCGGCTTGGCAGATTTTCACAATCCACCCCCAGACAAAACCACCATCCGAATCTCCTCGATTCACATCCTAGCGTACTCAATACGAGTTTAAAACTAAGGTCATAACCTAGGTTTCGCGATCCTAAAGTTTATAACCTACAGCTTTGATACTAACCTGTGACGCCCCCAAATTTGGGTCTCCAACTACCCAGATCCGGTCATCACGATCCAATACAACATTCACCTCCAACAACATACATTGACTAAAATGCGGAATATAACAAACATATGTTGTTCATTAGAAAGGTGTTACTAGTCCCAAGATACAATAACCTTAAATACTTAACACAAACTCATACCCCAAATAACTAACAGGGTTTAAATTACATTAATAATAATTAACCACACATAAGATAAAATCAGCTACGTGAATCCTATCACTTCATCTTTTCTTTACCCTTGCTTTTTCCTGATGTCTCGGGTTTAGCTGCAATGAAAGTCATGATATAACAAGGGTGAGCAACGAGTTTGCCCAACAAGTTTAAAGTACCACAATAAGGATATATCATGATGAAAGGAATATAGAAAGAGAATTCAACAATATAATTATCAGAAGCAAGAACAATAATTGCTTTTAGAACGATTGATAGTCAAGTAGACTTTGAACAATAACATCCAAAGGAGTCAATAGCTAATTGACCCTTCGGTTACTGGCTACAGAATAAGTACTTGAGGGGATCAGCCTCGCGTACGCTATGTATATGCATAACATTTAACTCTGCTGTTTGTACCTTATATACGGTACCTGGGGTACTCCCCTATAATAAAAGGGGTGTTCATTCAGTCTAAGAATCCTTATCGTCGATTGGTTCGGATAGCTTTTATAAATTCTCACATACTTGCCTGACCGAACAAGGGTTCAGACTTAATTATGAATAGTTCGTGAATTTCGGAACTTTAATAAATGTACGAATTCAAATGCACCGAATGCGAGTGTCAATAATATCGATGTGGATTAACCGTAAATTAATTAAACCACTTAAGCATTCTTGGGATAAAATTTCAAGCTACAATGCAATAGTAGCCTGCTCGAATGAAAAGAAATTTTGCAACAATTAAAGTTTCGAGATAGAGAACTTGCTCAATGTAAAAGTTGAGTAAGATGGAACTTGCTTGTTTGCTGAGCTACAGATAAATTTTAGCTTTAATTAATCGACCTTGGATGACCTATCATTTGATAAAGTCGACTTATCAATTAATATGGCATAGTTGTATATTGGTACACCTTCTTATGCTATTTATTTGGCAGATAAACAATTCATCATCTACATTTAATTACTATTTAACATTAGCTAAACAGAAACTAATTAATGACCTTTAGCTATTAAAATAAATGATAGCTAATCATGATTACTTATTCTTCGAATATTCAGATTATCACCCTTATTTGTCTCTAAATATGGGTTAATAATCCTTATTTACTATTTATAAAATAAATAATAAATTTATTATGGTTTAATAGCAACTAAATGATAATTGATTACTTATTTAGTTTATTTGCGCTTAATTACTATTCACCTTTAAGGGTAATTGAGTAATTATTATTCCTTATTCCTTATTCAAAAATACTTAATGTATTAATTCTCCACACACTTAATTGTTATTTAATATTAATTAAATAATCATTAAGTATTTATTATCTTTATTTATTAAGGGCCAAAAATAATTAACTTATTAATCTCACTCATACTTAATCATTATTTCAATAAAGATTAAGTAATTGTTATCATTATTAGCTTTATTCATACCTAATTATTATTAATTAAATACAATCAAATATTTATTATCTTTATTTATTATTTAGTGATAAATAATAAATAATTATTTTATTAACTTCATTCATACTTAATTATTATTTAATATTAAATAAATAATAATTAAATATTTATTATCTTTATTTATTATTTATTGATAAATGATAAATAATTATTTTATTAACCTTATTCATACTTAATTATTATTTAATATTAATTAAATAATAATTAAATATTTGTTATCTTTATTCATTATTTAGTGATAAATAATAAATAATTATTTTATTAACTTTATTTATTAGTTATAATAACCAGTTAATTTACAGGTGCATTATTAACTCAAATTAATACCCAATAATTACGCCAAGGATAGCACATTTGATTATCAGTTAAACTCCATTGAATTACACAACCCATTCGAAAAAAGTTCAATTGTTGTATTATACTACTCATGTTAATAGTTTTATGCTGCCAAGATCAACAGTCTCAATTATATCCAACTCCTGCAAATTTCATTTCAAACTAACCAAAAATTATTACCCAACACAATAGGCAACAAATTCTAAACAGATTCATAGCAACTCTGATTTTCAATTCAGTAACCATCCCAAACATTATGATATCAAAAGAAAAACAAAGTTTAATTTAGGCATTATACCAAGCATTTGCTGGGCATTCCATAACTCGACATTGGCCTAAATACAGTACAAAATCGACTGTCAGAACCTTTAAGGTTCACCAACACCAGATTCCCAACAAAAAATTAACACAATACAATACCAAATTTTCAAACCTAAGTGATAGACACATTTTTTATACATTTTATTCTTCCCATATTTATTATTTTATATGTTTATTTTATTTAATTAATGCATTTTATTTTATTTTGTAGGATTTATCTTATTTATCTTGGTGAACAAGTAAAAGATAATTATTGCCGCTTTTAAAGATGGAAAAGGATTCTTGGGAGATTACTATGTAGAGATTGAAGTTCAGAAGGAAAGAGGAGAATAAAAAGGAAACAAAAGTGGCCAAGTTCAATGAATCTAAATTAGGGCACAAATTTATTTTCCCTATAAATAGGTCTCTTGTTTTAGAGAGAAGGGTATCACTTGTTATTTTCTTTTCCTTAGTTTTCGGCTGGTGTAGAAGGGAGAGAGTTATTTAGCAATTGAGAGCTTTGTTTTTCTTCTTATTCTGTTCATGTGTGGTACTAGTGTCAGGGAGTATTTGTAATTTTCTTTTATTTTAATAGAAATTCTCTTTTTAATTATTGTTCTTATTTCATGCAATTATTATTAGTAGTTTTAATTTTGAATTTGTTAGTTTTAATTTTCATGGCTAGCTAAACTTCTAATATCTAGGATGATGATGAAACTAGGTATTTCATAATAATTAATCTCTTTCCGTTCCGAAATTAGTGCTTAATTATTTTCGCCTTCATATTTTCCTTCGCATTAATTGCATATGATTCTTATATTGATTGCGAGGTTTTGATAAGTTATAGTTAATCTGTGAATTTTTCATAACTTATGCTTGCCCATATTAATTATATTAATCATTATTTTTAAAGGGAAGGGAAAATAATTTAGGAATTAATTGGAAAAATAAGAGATTATTTATTATGTTAGTATTTAGTGGATTCGGATTCCTAGGTAGCTTTTCTCATTACTAGTTTTCATTAATTTTTAATTTGCATTATTTAGTTAATTAATCATCTCCATCATATTTATTTCTAATTCGCCTAGAATATTAATTAAGGATACCTTAAAATTAATCTAGTCTCTGTGGGTTCGACCTGTACTTGCCAGTTCTTCAATTTGACACTGTGCACTTGCAGTTACATATTTTTATCACATCAAGTTTTTGGCGCCGTTGCCGGGGATTAGAATTAATTTTTTTTTATTCCTTAATTTTTATTTATTCGAATTAGTTTTTAATTCAATTTTTTTTCTCTTTTTCAGGATTATCGAAGCGGATCGAAGGAGCGAAAAGATAACAATTTTGTTGCTGCGTTTTTTCTGGTACTTCGTATCTCCATATTTTATTTTAATTTTTAAAAAAAAACAAAAAAAACAGTAGCTTAGTTTTATTTTATTTTTAGTTTTTATTATTAGTTAGAAAACTAATTGCCGCATTCATGCATTCACTCACGTAGAGCACATCCTGTTTAGGTTTTAGTTTTATTTTTATTTATTTATTTTTTATTTTGTTAAATATAAACTGTGGTGATTGCTGGAGGATTGAGGTACGCCAAATTTCTCTTTACTTCGTAATTCACATAGTGTTAGGACATTTTATTTGTTTACTGTTTCTTTTTAATTTTATTTGTTCATTTTCATCTTTAATCTACCATTAAGGGCAAAAACCTGTAACAAGATAAGGTGGGGATTTCATCACCCTTCCTTGGCCCACAAACAACCCAACTTGCATTTTGCATAACCTTGACCTAATAAAATCAAGTAGACGTTAGCCCCTAGGACTCTCGAGCTCAATTAGGACAAGAAACTCCAAGAGGAGGCTGAATTTTTAATTAATCAAACTACTGGTGTCTAGGCAAGTGGTTCAAAAGGCAAACGCCTAAAGAACGTGTGGTTATTTAATTAGTCACCGTACCTACGGAGAGACTCCCACCGTTCTTACACTTACCTGGCTAGTAGGGTGATTAATTTCGAATTTGGTGGACCTTGAGGTGTAACTTGGAACAGTTAGGAGCTGTCTAGATTTTATTTAGGTTGACCTTAGACATAATTTTTTTTTTCTTATTTATTATTATTTTCTCTTATTTGTTTTTGTGTGCTTATCTGTTTATTTGCTTATTTGCTGAGTAGTGTATGCAAAAAGTGTGGATTAGGGACAAAACATCCCGATTAGTGAGAACACCTGATTTTTTGGAGTCCACTTTAAAAGATCTCACTTTAAAAAAAATGGAGGTCGCACAAACCGTTTCCTTAAGGGATCGATGTTATCCTTCCCGTTCTGCCCAACCTTCATGCATCAGTCTACCACCAGTAACGGGTAATAATTTTGAACTTAAACCGCATTTTATAAACATGTTACCTAGGTTCACTGATATAGAAGATCCATATTTATTCATTCAAGAATTTGAGGAAGTTTGTGCTTTAATGAAAATTCAACAATTGTCTGATGACTCAATTAGGCTAAGATTTATCACTTTCGCTTTAAAAGATAATGCTAAAAAGTGGTTATATAGCCTGCCGAATAATTCCATATCAACTTGGGAGGGATTTGTTGTTACATTTCTAAAAAAATATTTTCCAAATCATAAAACTGCTAAAATTAGGACTGTAATTCATCAATTTTGCCAACTTGAAAGAGAGTCATTTTGGAAATATTTTGATAGATTTAAAAATTTGTTATCCCAGTGCCCACACCATGGAATTAAGAAATGGCGATTATGCCAAATTGCCTACGAAGGTTTAGATTATCCCACTAAAACAATGTTAGAGTCAATGTGTCAAGGGGATTTTCTGAATAATGATGAGGAAAAAGCTTGGGGGTTTTTAGAGGACTTAGCAGAAAAAACCATGCAATGGGAAACCACCCGAGAGACCGATAAACCTAGCTCATCTAGGGGTGTTCATACAATTGACAATTCAATTGCCACCGAAGCTAAGTTGGCTGGTGTACTTAAAAGACTCGAAGCTTTAGAAATTAGGGGACCATCACATGTGAACCAAGTCTCAACACCAACACCTTTGTGCCTAAGGTGTAATTCACCAAGTCATGTGATAGAGGAATGTCCTAGAGTTATGGCCCAACCTGAAGAATACGAACAAGTCAATGCAATGTTTCAAAGACCTAGGAATGTCCCATTTGCACCCACTTATAATCCAGGTTGGAGAAATCATCCTAATTTTGCATGGAACCAAGGACCCTACCCAAATAACCCTTCAAATCAGGTCAATCAGTCTCTAAATCAATCTTTTCAACCTTATCAAAAGTTGAATCCTGGTCCATATCAAAATTCAACAACTCCACCAGGTTTTTCTAATGAAAGTGAGAAGAGATTTAACATTTTAGAGAAGAGCATAGAAACTTTAATGAAATCTCATAGTAGTTTCATGCAAAGCACTAACCAAGCCTTATCTCGTTTAGAGATCCAAATGAGTCAATTGGCCACTACAGTTAGTGAAAGGGAGAAGGGTAAACTTCCTAGTCAACCCGAGACTAATCCGAAATTTTCAGTCCCTAATCAAAAACCTTATCATGCTAATTCACTTGAAAACAACCAAGTCAATCATGTGAATTCTGTAATCTCTTTAAGGTCTGGAAATTATTTTAACAATCATGCTGGTATTGATAATGAAGAAGAGAAAAATTTAACTGTTGAATCTAACAATCCATCTTCAACGTCAGCCCAGCCTGAAAAGCCCACAAACTCCACAAACTCTGAGTCAGTAAACTCATCCACTAAGCAGGTGTCCAAAAATGATCAAACCACATCTTCTGAGTCAGCTGAAAAAGTCTTTAAACCAAAGGCCCCATTCCCTTAAAGACTTATTTCAAACAAGCAGTCAGCCCAGTTAGACAAAATTCTAGAAGTGTTCAAACAAGTAAAAATTAATATTCCCCTTCTAGATGCCATTCAACAAGTTTCCTCATATGCTAAATGTCTAAAAGATTTGTGCACACACAAAAGAACCACTCATGTTCCTAAGAAAGCTTTTCTAACAACTCATGTTAGTTCTATCTTGCCATGCGAAGTCCCTGTGAAGTATAAGGACCCCGGTTGTCCTACTATTTCATGCATCATAGGTGACACCTTAATTGAAAAGGCTTTGCTTGATTTAGGAGCTAGTGTGAACCTTTTACCATTTTCTGTGTACCAAACCTTGGGTTTAGGAGATTTGAAAAAGACAAGTGTCACACTCCAACTAGCTGACCGCTCCGTTAAAGTGCCAAAGGGAATAGTTGAGGATGTACTCATTAAGGTTGGTGATTTTGTCTTCCCTGTTGACTTTGTTGTCCTTGAAACCCAGCCTGTGGCCAATCCTAAGGGTCAAATTCCTGTCATTTTAGGTAGACCATTTCTAGCAACCTCTAATGCGTTAATCAATTGTAGAAATGGACTAATGAAATTGACATTTGGAAACATGACAATTGATTTAAATGTGTTTAATGTGGGAAAGCAACCTAGTGATTTTTCTGACCAGCCCATTGAAGTGAACATGCTTAATGAAATGTCTGAAAATGAACTTATGGAAGAAGATGAAATTCTTAATTTTTGTCTAAATCATTTTGGTCAAAATTGGGATGAGACAGAGTATGTAAATAAAGTGAATGATATGTTAGAGTTATCTACATCAATGTCTCACTTTGAATGGGAACCCGTGACTGAGCCAATCTTACACTCCTCAGAACCTCTTGAAAAGAGTCCACCAGAGTTAGAACTCAAACCTCTTCCGGATAATCTTAAATATGCCTATCTAGGTCCCTCCAAAACTCTTCCTATAATCATTGCTTCTGATTTAACGAACACACAGGAGGAAGAATTATTGACCATCCTTAGAGAAAATAAGGAAGCCATAGGATGGAGCATAACAGATATTAAGGGGATTAGTCCAACCATTGTCCAACATAGGATCCACTTAATAGACGATGCTAAACCAGTGAGAGAACCACAGAGGCGGTTGAACCCAGTTCTAAAAGAGGTTGTTAAGAAGGAAATTCTTAAGTGTCTAGATAATGGGATCATCTATCCCATTTCTGATAGCCCTTGGGTAAGTCCTGTTCAGGTGGTGCCTAAAAAGTCTGGCTTAACTGTGGTTCAAAATGAAGCTAATGAGTTAGTTCCCACTCGTGTCCAATCTGGTTGGAGGGTTTGCATAGACTATAGAAAACTCAATGCTGCCACAAGAAAGGATCATTTTCCTTTACCATTCATAGACCAAATTCTGGAAAGGTTAGCTGGTCATGCTTATTATTGTTTCCTTGATGGATACTCGGGTTATTTTCAAATTCCCATAGCCCTAGAAGACCAAGAAAAGACCACATTCACTTGTCCTTATGGAACCTTTGCATATCGTCGCCTACCCTTTGGGCTTTGTAGTGGCCCTGCCACCTTTCAAAGATGTATGATGAGCATATTTTCTGACATGGTGGAAAAATTCCTAGAAATTTTCATAGATGATTTTTCCATATTTGGATCTACATTTCATGAGTGCCTTCACCACCTTGACTTAGTTCTAAGGAGATGTAAGGAAACAAACTTAATTCTAAATTGGGAAAAATGTCATTTCATGGTAAAACAAGGAATTGTTCTTGGTCATATCATATCTGAAAAGGGAATTGAAGTAGACAAAGCCAAAATCGATCTAATTGCCAATCTTCCACCACCTAGGACAATCAAAGAAATTCGTTCGCTCCTAGGACATGCAGGCTTTTATAGGCGATTCATTAAAGATTTCAGTAAGAAAGCAAGACCCATGACCAATCTTCTAGGTAAAGATGAAAATTTTGAATTTAATGAAAAATGTCTCCAATCCTTTGAACAACTCAAAAAGGAGTTAACTTCAGCTCCTATCATCAAATCACCCGATTGGAGTCAACCATTTGAGTTAATGTGTGATGCATCTGACTATGCAGTTGGTGCTGTTCTAGGGCAAAGAATTAACAAGATTCCCCATGTCATATACTATGCTAGTAGGACTTTGAATGATGCACAATTGAATTATTCAACTACTGAAAAAGAACTCCTAGCTGTCGTTTTTGCTCTAGAAAAGTTTCGATCTTATCTTATTGGGTCTAAAATCATTGTTTACACTGACCACGCTACCCTCAGACACCTTCTCTCCAAGAAAGATTCAAAAGCCCGTTTAATTCGTTGGGTCTTATTGCTCCAAGAATTTGACCTCGAGATAAGGGACAAAAAAAGGTCCGAAAATGTGGTAGCTGATCATTTGTCCCGTTTAGTTGTGGAGTCCACCTCTGACCTGCCCTTAAATGAATCTTTCCCAGATGAGCAACTTTTCTCCATATCTGCTACACCTTGGTTTGTTGATATTGTGAACTACCTAGTTACTAATGAGATTCCTTCCCATTGGTCCAAACAAGACCGATCCAAATTTCTTTCTCAAGTCAAACACTTTTATTGGGACGACCCCTATTTGTTTAAATATTGCCCTGATCAAATCATTAGGAGGTGTGTACCCGACCATGAGTTTAGGAGTGTTTTGTCATTTTTTCATGACCAAGCTTGTGGAGGACATTTTGGAGGCAAAAAGACGGCCGCCAAGGTCCTCCAGTGTGGTTTTTATTGGCCTCGTCTATTCAAGGATGCCGCCGAATTTTGTGCCAGTTGCAATAGATGTCAACAATTAGGCAGGATCACTAGGAGAAATATGATGCCAATGCAACCCATTCTCGTCATTGAATTATTTGATGTATGGGGAATAGATTTCATGGGCCCGTTTCCAAATTCTTTTGAAAATTTGTATATTTTACTTGCGGTGGATTATGTGTCTAAGTGGGTAGAAGCTATTCCAAGCAAGACCAATGACAACAAGGTTGTTGTCAAATTTCTGAAAGAGAACATTTTCTCTCGCTTTGGTACCCCTAGGGCCATAATCAGTGATCAAGGAAAACATTTCCGTAATCAGCCTTTTGAATCCTTGCTGAAAAAGTATTCCATCACCCACAAGCTTGCAACACCATATCACCCTCAAACAAGTGGTCAAGTAGAAGTCTAAAATAGGCAAATAAAACAAATCCTGGAAAAAACGGTGAGTTCCAATAGAAAAGACTGGTCTCTTAAATTGTCCGATGCATTGTGGGCTTACCGTACTGCCTTTAAGACTAATTTAGGAATGTCACCGTATAGGCTTGTGTTTGGGAAAGCTTGTCACTTACCTGTTGAACTTGAACATCGTGCTTTGTGGGCCATAAAACAGTTGAATTTTGATATGTCCACTGGTGGGAGTAATAGACAATTGCAATTAGCTGAGTTAGATGAGATTAGGAATGATGCTTATGAAAATGCTAAAATTTACAAGGAAAGAACAAAAGTGTTTCATGATAAATCAATTTTGAGAAAATCATTTTCACCTGGTCAAAAAGTTCTCTTGTATAATTCGAGGCTACATCTATTTCCTGGCAAATTGCGTTCTAGATGGGATGGACCTTTTGTAGTAAAGGTAGTTTACTCTCATGGGGCAGTCGATGTTGAAAATTCACAGAGTGGTAAAATTTTCAAAGTGAATGGTCAACGACTTAAACCTTTTTTAGAAATGCCAAACGAACCAGAGGAGGTGGTGTATCTTGTTGACCCACATTAGTCCAAATGACTGGCATTATACTTGTATTTGTAAGTTGTTTGTATATTTTTTTTATTTTTGTACAGTATTGTCATCCGATTTCTGCTCCACCATACAAGGTACAATTCTTTCATTTCTTTGTTCTCTCTCTTCATTTGCATACATTGAGGACAATGCATGATTTAGGTATGGGGGGAGTTTTGCATTTTTATTATTAGATTATTTTTATTTTTTTTCGGTATTTATTTTTTTTCTTCTTTATAGGAAATTAATTCTTTTTGTAAAAAAAAAATAAAAAAAATAAAAAAAATGGAAAAATAAAAAATAAAAAATTTTGTTTGACTTTTTATGGATTGAATTAATTCTAATAAGTATCTGTGGAGCAAAACTCATGAGTAAGATTAAAAGATTTAGAACTCTTGAACCTTTGATGAGATACAAAATCTTAGTTTGAGGCATCATCTAGAATAAAATTGAGTTCCTATGCATTTTTGGCACTTCACGTTCGCACTAACTCTTAGTTGTGGGGTATAAACTATGATTTGAGCAATTTCAAGAAAAAAAAAAAGAAAAAATTTGAAGAAAAAAAGAAACAGAAAAGTTGGAAAAAAAGTTGAAAAAATAACTGCTTCAATGTCCATTGAACGAAATAACTGGGTATCCAAGCCTGAGGAAGCATCGATATTCACGCTGAAAAGTGTGATGGATATAAGCAGCTTGACTAGTCAAAATTTGTGGCCTTTGTTGCTCGAGTTAGTAAGCCCTTAGGGGTGTCTCTACACCTAGTGCCCTAAAGCCAACTGGTTTGGGAGTCATTGGTCCAACGCTCGCTACATGGGTAACTTTGAATAGCCTAAGAAAACGAGACATTGCACAAGTCAAGAAAAAAAAAGAGAAAAATGAGAAATGAAAAAAAGAGAGGAAAAAAGAAAAAGAAAAATAAATTTGCTTGATTTTCATGGTAATAATCCCTACTAATAGTTACATCACATACACATGCATGCATAACGTGGAATTAATTTTAAGAAGGATAGTGTCTAGAATGAAGATTGAGTATTTTTGATAAGGTGATAGTGTGATTTTGAATTTGATTTTGCTTATGTATATTGGCCATGTATACTTAGAAGTTTTTTTTTTCGATTTCATAATTTGTTGAACCCAACAATATTTTATTTTGAATTTTGAATTTTGAATTTTGAATTTTGTGGGTATATTCACTGCAAACCCTCACGAGACACAACTCGTCCACTTGGGGTAACCTTGGGGGTTTAAAGGCTTGTTGCACATGCTAAGTGCAATCGTGCTTCCTACGAAAATGGGGTAGTATAGTTTTTGTTTTTATTTTGTTTTTATTTTACTCGAGGACGAGCAAAAGATAAGTATGGGGGTATTTGATAGACACATTTTTTATACATTTTATTATTCTCATATTTATTATTTTATATGTTTATTTTATTTAATTAATGCATTTTATTTTATTTTGTAGGATTTATCTTATTTATCTTGGTGAACAAGTAAAAGATAATTGTTGCAGCTTTTAAAGATGGAAAAGGACTCTTGGGAGATTACTATGTAGAGATTGAAGTTCAGAAGGAAAGAGGAGAATAAAAAGGAAACAAAAGTGGCCAAGTTCAATGAATCTAAATTTGGGCACAAATTTATTTTCCCTATAAATAGGTCTCTTGTTTTAGAGAGAAGGGTATCACTTGTTATTTTCTTTTCCTTAGTTTTCGGCTGGTGTAGAAGGGAGAGAGTTATTTAGCAATTGAGAGCTTTGTTTTTCTTCTTATTCTGTTCATGTGTGGTACTAGTGTCAGGGAGTATTTGTAATTTTCTTTTATTTTAATAGAAATTCTCTTTTTAATTATTGTTCTTATTTCATGCAATTATTATTAGTAGTTTTAATTTTGAATTTGTTAGTTTTAATTTTCATGGCTAGCTAAACTTCTAATATCTAGGATGATGATGAAACTAGGTATTTCATAATAATTAATCTCTTTCCGTTCCGAAATTAGTGCTTAATTATTTTCGCCTTCATATTTTTCTTCGCATTAATTGCATATGATTCTTATATTGATTGCGAGGTTTTGATAAGTTATAGTTAATCTGTGAATTTTTCATAACTTATGCTTGCCCATATTAATTATATTAATCATTATTTTTAAAGGGAAGGGAAAATAATTTGGGAATTAATTGGAAAAATAAGAGATTATTTATTATGTTAGTATTTAGTGGATTCGGATTCCTAGGTAGCTTTTCTCATTACTAGTTTTCATTAATTTTTAATTTGCATTATTTAGTTAATTAATCATCTCCATCATATTTATTTCTAATTCGCCTAGAATATTAATTAAGGATACCTTAAAATTAATCTAGTCTCTGTGGGTTCGACCTGTACTTGCCAGTTCTTCAATTTGACACTGTGCACTTGCAGTTACATATTTTTATCACATCACTAAGCAATACAATATAATACAATAATACAATGTATCACACAAATCGACCAAGACTAACAAACTATCACAGTCGCTTGATAAACCTATTACTATACCTTGATGTCGATCGACTTGCAGTCCTTCTCCTTCAACCGAAATAAGTGGTATAATTTTGGGACATTTACTCCACCTGGATTTTGCAACCCACGATCGGTTACCCCCTGTTCCCTCTCTCTCTTTAATTTGGAACCCCAATTTTTTCGCAGCTCGGTCTAGGGTTCGTGTGGGTTCTAATTTATAGAGGAATGTTTACCCAATTTACTTGGGCAATACCCTAATTAACTGAGTCAATGACCATCAGGTAGAGGGAGGTAGCGACCGGTCTTCCCCATCAAGCCTTATCAACACCAGCTAGCACCGGTCGGCACCCTCGAGCCGCGTACCCCCTCCCCCCACCGGTCAAATCGCCGGTCGCTTGAACCCTTGGTCCATTCGAACTCGTTCGGTCGCCCATGTCGAATTCTTGCTTAGCCCGCTGGTCGTTCCTTGGTAGCCGTCAGTCGACGCTTATCCTTCACCCAACCGGTCGATTCATGATGTCACCGGCGCACGCTTGGCGACCCCTTTCTCCCGTCTCTCGCTCTATCTGGTCTGATTGATTGAGGGTTTGGGTGCTTAGCTCGGTTGTCTGATTTGAGAAGCTAGGGCCTTGCTCGATTATCTCCAAATTAACCGGTAGATTGCCCCAAATAAATAAAAAAACGGATCCAACCCGGCTAACATAAGAATTGGGTTCAACCCGGCAGGAAGAGAATTGGGCTCAGCCCAATTGATTTAATACTTAGGATCTATCCAGTCCGCTTGGTTTGGTCCAACGGAAAGTAAAGGAAATTGGGTCGGCCCAATAGGAAAAATAAAAGGAATTTGGCCCAATTCGGAAATAAAATAAAAGAAAAATGGGTCCAGCCCAAATGAAAGAAATGTGACCCATTAAATTAATACCCTTATGTTCTAATATTTAAATTAAATAACTAATTCGATTAATTAATTATTTAAAATATTTATTTCAACAATAATTTCCCGTTTGAATTATTTAATCCGATAATGATAAAATAAAATTATTTATTAAATTTTTTTCCAACTTTCTTGCCAACCAACTCTTAGGGTTAAATCACTAATTTACTCAAACTATTAGTGAATCCCTTTAATGCAACGAAAATTATTGGACCATATAGTTATATAATTAATTAATAATACCTACATGGATCCAATTGAATCCGTAAAATTGAATAAAAATGAATTTCATATATCAAATTAAATTGATACAAGGTTTAAAATTCTTGGACATTACATCCTCTCCCCCTTATAAAAATTTCGTCCTCGGAATTTCAACCTAAGGTTACTCAAATAGCTGCGGGTAATTTGCTCTCATCTTCTCTTCGAGTTTCCATGTGGCTTCTTCCACCGCGTGATTCCTCCAGAGTACTTTAACCGAATGAATAATTTTATTCCTCAGCTTATGCTCTTTCCTATCAAGTATTTGGACAGGAATCTCCTCGTACGATAAGTCCTTTTCGACTTGAATTGGCTCATAGGAAATGACATGCTTGTAGTCTGACTTATATGGACGTAGCACTTATACATAGAACACGTTGTGAATGTGCTCAAGTTCAGGAGGTAATGCTATCTCGTATGCCACTTCGCCGATCCACCTCAAAATCTCGAACGGTCCTATGAACCTAGGGCTCAATTTTCCCTTCTTCCCAAAACGGATCTTCCCTTTCCAGGGAGATACCTTCAAAAATACAGAGCTGCCAACTTCAAAGTCTCGCTGCTGACGATGTAAGTCGGCATACTTCTTCTAACGATCCTGAGCTGCTACTAACCGCTGTCTTATTACTCTAATGATTTCCACGGTCTGTTGTACCAACTCTGGTCCCAACAAACTCCGCTCACCAACTTCATCCCAACATAACGGCGTTCGACACTTCCTTCTATACAACGCTTCGTACGGTGGCATGCCAATGCTAGCATGATAACTGTTGTTGTAAGCGAACTCTACCAGTGGCAAGTGATCGTCCCAGCTGCCCCCTAAGTCCATCACGACTGCTCGGAGCATATCTTCCAGGGTCAGAATCGTTCGCTCGCTCTGACCATCAGTCTGAGGATGATACGTCGTACTCAACCTCAACTGCGTTCCCATTCTTTCCTGTAGACTTCTCCAAATATTTGACGTGAAGCGCAGATCTCTGTCAGATACAATAGATACCGATACTCCATGTCGCGATACTATCTCCTTTACGTAAAGTTTCGCTAACTGTTCCAATTTGTACCTGATCTTGATCGGTAGAAAATGGGCAGACTTGGTCAAACGATCTACGATCACCCAGATGGTGTCTAGACCTTTCTGTGTCGTTGGAAGTTCTGCCACAAAATCCATTGTGATGTGCTCCCACTTCCACTCCGGAATCTCCAAGGGTTGCAACAATCCGCTCGGCCGCTGGTGCTCTGCCTTGACCCTCTGACAAGTTAAACACCAGCTGACGTATTCTGCAACTTCTCCTTTCAAATGCGGCCACCTATAATGCTGACGAAGATCTTGATACATCTTGGTGCTACCCGAATGTACCGAAAATCTCGTATTATGGGCCTCCTGCAATATTTCTTCCCTCAAGTCTGGTACGTATGGTATCCAGATCCTTCCCTCGAACCTCAGCAATCCTGTACTGTCAATCTTGTACTTCAACGTTTTTCCCTCCGATAGTTGCTTCTTAATGACAATGCACTCTTCGTCAAATTCTTGAGCCTCTTTTATCTTATCTAGTAGAGTCGGACCTGCTATTACGGTAAATAATTTTTCCTCCGTCTCCATCGGATACTTAAACCCCAATTCCAGACGCTCAAAATCCTTTATCAATTCCTCCTGAGTTGTCAGCTGCATCAATTTCACCTTGCCTTTCCTGCTTAAGGCATCAGCCACCACATTTGCTTTGCCCGGATGGTACAGAATCTCACAGTCGTAATCCTTGATCAATTCTAACCATCGGCGCTGCTTCATGTTCAGCTCCTTCTGAGTGAAGATATATTTTAGACTCTTGTGATCTGTATATATCTCGCACTTCTCCTCGTATAGGTAGTGCCTCTAAATCTTCAAGGCGAAAACTACCGCGGCTAACTCTAGGTCATGAGTCGGGTAACCTTTCTCATAATCCTTCAGCTGACGTGATGCGTACGCAACAACCTTGCCGTGCTGCATCAGCACACAACCAAGACCTTTGTGTGATGCATCGCTATACACTACGAAACCCCCAGTGTTGTCGGGTATGGTCAACACCGGTGCTTGGCTAAGCCTCTTCTTCAGCTCCATAAAACTCTTCTCACATTTCTCCGACCAAACGAACTTAACTGTTTTTCTGGTGAGATTGGTCAACGGCGATGCTATCTTTGAAAAGTCCTGTATGAATCTCCAATAGTATCCTGATAATCCCAAAAAGCTCCTGATCTCTGTTGGCGTCTTCGGCTGCTCCCAATTGATAACTGCTTATACCTTTGCTGGGTCCACCGAAACACCATTTTTGTCGATGACGTGACCCAGAAATTGCACCCTCTGCAACCAAAACTCACACTTAGAAAACTTTGCATACAACTGCTCCTTTTTGAGAGCTTCCAATACAATCTTTAAATGTTCAGCATGCTCCTCCTCTGACTCGGAATACACCAGAATGTCATCGATGAATACAACTACGAACTTGTCCAAGTACTACTTTAACACTCTGTTCATCATATCCATAAATGCCGCTAGCGCATTCGTTAATCCAAATGACATTACCAGAAACTCGAAGTGCCCGTAACGAGTCCTGGATGCGGTCTTCGGGATATCTTCCTGCCTCACCTTCAGCTGATGATAGCCTGTTCTTAGGTCGATTTTTGAAAAGTACTTCGCTTCCTTAAGTTGATCAAACAGATCGTCAATTCTAGGAAGCGGATACCTATTCTTAATCGTAACTTTGTTCAACTCCCGATAGTCGATACAAAGCCTCATAGAACCATCCTTCTTCTTTACAAACAGAACTGGCGCTCCCACGGGGACACGCTCGGTCTAATATAACCCTTGTCTAACAGTTCCTGCAATTGAACCATTAACTCCTTCATTTCTACATGTGCCATTTGATACGGCGGCTTCGATATTGGTGTAGTTCCCAGGACCAAATCGATAACGAACTCGATTTCCCTGTCCGGCAGTAGTCCCGGAAGCTCATCTGGGAAGACATCGGCGAAATCCCTCACGATTGGTATCTGACTCATCTCATCCCCGACCTGACGAGTATCAACCACATGGGCCAAATAACATACGCAACCTTTCTTAAGCAATTTCTTGGTTTGCATCATAGTAAGACAACAAGATTGTCTTGGTGATTTATTACCATAGAATACCACCTTCGACTTGTTAGGAGTCTTCAGGTGTACACATTTCTCCTTACAGTCAATAACTGCTCCGTGAATTGATAGCCAATCCATTCCCAAGATTACATCAAACTCTCCCAGCCGAATTGTTATCAGATCCACATTGAGCTTAACTCCTCGCAATTCAGCACAACAGTTCCTATGAATGCATTCTACGGGGATAATTTCCTTGTTTGCTACTTCTACGTTCATAGGGTGTTCTAACTTTTCACGAGGTAAATTTAACTGACTAGCAAATTCTTCGGAAACAAAAGAGCAGGTAGCACCCGAATCAAATAACACATATGCATTTATATCATTGATTGGGATGATACCTGACACCACGTCCCTGGATTCCATGGCATCCTGAACGGTCATGTTGAATGTGCGTGCTGTGGGTCTATTGGCTTGACTGGCTGGTGCCCCGTAGCTCAGCCGGTTGTTGTTTCCGCTGTTGTTGTTGCTCCTGTTGCCACTCCCGACATCGCCCTTCCTCTTCGGGCAGTCCTTAATCTGGTGGTCGGGTGATCCACAAGAGAAACATCCTCCTTTCTGCTTGTTAGGACACTAAGGAGCCATGTGCCCCGGTTGTCCACATCGGTAACAAACGCTTTTCCCTTTCATGCACTCCCCCGAGTGATTCTTCCCGCAGTTGTTGCACTTCCCACTTTTCTTAGCCTCTCCTCCGGATTTATTGCTCCCGAACGATTGGCTTTCATTCCATTTACGCTTATTGGGGTTGCTGCCTTCGCTGCTCCCTGCTTTGGCAACCTCCCGACTCTTCTTTCTATCTTGGTTGAACCGTGCCACCACTTCATTGCCCCCTTCCGCAATGATAGCTCTCTCCAGCAGTTCCGAGAAGTTCTTAATTTTCAATATTGCGACTGACTTCTGAACCCATGGTTTCTGTCCCAACTCAAACCTTCTTGCCTTCCTGGCCTCGGTGTCCACCTGGTGTGGGGCAAATCGGGCCAACTCGTTGAATTTTGCCACGTACTCTGCGACAGTCATATTCCCCTGTTTCAGTTCTAGGAACTTAACTTCCATGTCCTGCTGTGTATTCTCTAGAAAGTAATTTTCGAAGAACAACTCTTTAAATCTTTCCCAGGAAATGACTCCCTCACCTGCTCGTCCCTTATTGGCCTTCCACCAATAACTAGCCTCGCCTTTCAGCATGAATGTGGCAAATCCTGTTTTCTGCTCCTCGGCCACCCGTGCGACCTCGAAGACCTTCTCTATCTCTTCGATCCAGGTCTGTGCTTCGATTGGGTTAAGAGTTCCCTTGAACTCGGGTGGTCCAACCAGTTTGAAATCCTTAAAATTTGCCAAATGATGCGCTGGCCCGGGTGCTGCTTGTGTCCCTTTATGTGGCGGTCTTGATTGCATGGCTTCCGCCAGCATTTCTGCGAACACCCTCATTAGATTGGGGTGGTCCCCCACCTCGCTTTCTGACTCTTCGACCTGCTGGTTACGCGGTCATCTTCTCGGCGGCATGATCTGATAAAGGAAAACTGCCGACTTTTACCTATAGTTTTACATTTTACACAATAGGGTATTGAAATCAGCAATCAGGAGTAGAAACATTTATCAAACACACTTGATTTAAATAAAACATCCGCATTTATATTTATATACCACTGTTTAAGTACAACTGAACTCAATCTGTGGCATACTTCTATAAATACGCCCTGGCATGTCCTATTAAACATTAAACATCCCCTAAGACAAAAAGTGGAGAAATGATAACCTTCTACCCCTCTATCAAACAAAAGTTGGGGTTTAACTGCTACCCCAAGCATGCTACAAATACGGGGTTTACAACACACATATGTCCCTAGTATAACAAAAAGTGGGACCTACTGCACCTATAAACATGACAAGACAAGACAAGACATCCATCCTAACACGTCACTACATGTCGTGACGAATTCGTGCATGCTGACCTGAAGAAAATGCTCCACCCATGACTCGGAGACGAACCGAGCGACTAGATTCTCCCATCTCAGTCCGAGGCCTCCTATAGGCTGCATCCAAAACAAATCCCAAGGTCTCTATTCTCACCGCTCCCGCCTCCAACCTGTCCTCCAACTGATCAACTCTTCTTGCCTCTCTGACCCAAGCATCTCTAACCCGCATCCTCTTAGCAATCTCTAGCCCGAACTCGAACCTTATAGCCTCCTACTTGGCCTTCAGATGGGCGATCTCCATATCCTTCTATTCCAGCTTCTCTCTCAGTTTAGCATTCCTGGCCACCATCTGATGTAGTAGTGGTCCAATCTGCTGTGCTGAGACCTCATAACCCTGCAGTTGTGCCTTCAACACTCCCAACTCATGCTCCAACTGATATGCTAGCTCCCTATACTGATCCTCCCTCGACTGATGGGTCTGGTTCTGTTCCTCCAGATGGGCTACCCTATTCTCGAGCTCCTCGTTCCTACTCGACAGTCCTTCAATGATATCATCTACAGTAGAGCCCATGCCATCAATATATGCAGGGGGCTCATCACCCTCAGTCTTTGGGTCCTCCTCGCCATCATCCGGGTCCTGACTGCCGGACCTCATTACTCTACCTATGACAGGCTCTACTAGATCCTCCAAATAGTCCTCCCCTGGGTCAGGCCCACCTAGTGGTACTCCTGGGGCAACAGGTGCATAGCCCATTAACTGCTCGGTAACAATAGGTATATCGGTGAATACCTCCTCCTCCTCCCGGACTCCACTGGTCCCTCCTATGTCAGTCATCCTACAAACACAGACAGAGACAACAAATAATCAGGTGTCAGTATCATAATAAAATATGTTCATTGATAAAATGAAATGATATTTTATCATGTACAACTCGGCTCGGCAGATTTTCACAATCCACCCCCAGACAAAACCACCATCCGAATCTCCTCGATTCACATCCTAGCGTACTCAATACGAGTTTAAAACTAAGGTCATAACCTAGGTTTCGCGATCCTAAAGTTTATAACCTACAACTTTGATACTAACCTGTGACGCTCCCAAATTCGGGTCTCTAACTACCCGGATCTGGTCATCACGATCCAATACAACATTCACCTCCAACAACATACATTGACTAAAATGCGGAATATAACAAACATATTTTGTTCATTAGAAAGGTGTTACTAGTCCCAAGATACAATAACCTTAAATACTTAACACAAACCCATACCCCAAATAACTAACAGGGTTTAAATTACATTAATAATAATTAACCACACATAAGATAAAATCAGCTACGTGAATCCTATCACTTCATCTTTTCTTTACCCTTGCTTTTTCCTGATGTCTCGGGTTTAGCTGCAATGAAAGTCATGATATAACAAGGGTGAGCAAAGAGTTTGCCCAGCAAGTTTAAAGTACCACAATAAGGATATATCATGATGAAAGGAATATAGAAAGAGAATTCAACAATATAATTATCAGAAGCAAGAACAATAATTGCTTTTAGAACGATTGATAGTCAAGTAGACTTTGAACAATAACATCCAAAGGAGTCAATAGCTAATTGACCCTTCGGTTACTGGCTATAGAATAAGTACTTGAGGGGATCAGCCTCGCGTATGCTATGTATATGCATAACATTTAACTCTGTTGTTTGTACCTTATATACGGTACCTGGGGTACTCCCCTATAATAAAAGGGGTGTTCATTCAGTCTAAGAATCCTTACCGTCGATTGGTTCTGATAGCTTTTATAAATTCTCACATACTTGCCTGACCGAACAAAGGTTCAGACTTAATTATGAATAGTTCGTGAATTTCGGAACTTTAATAAATGTACGAATTCAAATGCACCGAATGCGAGTGTCAATAATATCGATGTGGATTAACCATAAATTAATTAAACCACTTAAGCATTCTTGGGATAAAATTTCAAGCTACAATGCAATAGTAGCCTGCTCGAATGAAAAGAAATTTTGCAACAATTAAAGTTTCGAGATAGAGAACTTGCTCAATGTAAAAGTTGAGTAAGATGGAACTTGCCTGTTTGCTCAGGTACAGATAAATTTTAGCTTTAATTAATCGACCTTGGATGACCTATCATTTGATAAAGTCGACTTATCAATTAATATGACATAGTTGTATATTGGTACACCTTCTTATGCTATTTATTTGGCAGATAAACAATTCATCATCTACATTTAATTACTATTTAACATTAGCTAAACAGAAACTAATTAATGACCTTTTGCTATTAAAATAAATGATAGCTAATCATGATTACTTATTCTTCGAATACTCAGATTATCACCCTTATTTGTCTCTAAATATGGGTTAATAATCCTTATTTACTATTTATAAAATAAATAATAAATTTATTATGGTTTAATAGCAACTAAATGATAATTGATTACTTATTTAGTTTATTTGCGCTTAATTACTATTCACCTTTAAGGGTAATTGAGTAATTATTATTCCTTGTTCCTTATTCAAAAATACTTAATGTATTAATTCTCCACACACTTAATTGTTATTTAATATTAATTAAATAATCATTAAGTATTTATTATCTTTATTTATTAAGGGCCAAAAATAATTAACTTATTAATCTCACTCATACTTAATCATTATTTCAATAAGGATTAAGTAATTGTTATCCTTATTAGCTTTATTCATACCTAATTATTATTAATTAAATACAATCAAATATTTATTATCTTTATTTATTATTTAGTGATAAATAATAAATAATTATTTTATTAACTTCATTCATACTTAATTATTATTTAATATTAAATAAATAATAATTAAATATTTATTATCTTTATTTATTATTTATTGATAAATAATAAATAATTATTTTATTAACCTTATTCATACTTAATTATTATTTAATATTAATTAAATAATTATTATTTAATATTAATTAAATAATAATTAAATATTTGTTATCTTTATTCATTATTTAGTGATAAATAATAAATAATTATTTTATTAACTTTATTTATTAGTTATAATAACCAGTTAATTTACAGGTGCATTATTAACTCAAATTAATACCCAATAATTACGCCAAGGATAGCACATTTGATTATCAGTTAAACTCCATTGAATTACACAACCCATTCGAAAAAAGTTCAATTGTTGTATAATACTACTCACGTTAATAGTTTTATGCTGCCAAGATCAACAGTCACAATTATATCCAACTCATGCAAATTTCATTTCAAACTAACCAAAAATTATTACCCAACACAATAGGCAACAAATTCTAAACAGATTCATAGCAACTCTGATTTCCAATTCAGTAACCATCCCAAACATTATGATATCAAAAGAAAAACAAAGTTTAATTTAGGCATTATACCAAGCATCTGCTGGGCATTCCATAACTCGACATTGGCCTAAATACAGTACAAAATCGACTGCCAGAACCTTTAAGGCTCACAACACCAGATTCCCAACAAAGAATTAACACAATATAATACCAAATTTTCAAACCCAAGCAATACAATATAATACAATGTATCACACAAATCGACCAAGACTAACAAACTATCACAGTCGCTTGATAAACCCATTACTATACCTTGATGTCGATTGACTTGCAGTCCTTCTCCTTCTACCGAAATAAGTGGTATAATTTTAGGACATTTACTCCACCTGGATTTTGCAACCCACGATCGGTTACCCCCTGTTCCCTCTCTCTCTTTAATTTGGAACCCCAATTTTTTCGCAGCTCGGTCTAGGGTTCGTGTGGGTTCTAATTTATAGAGGAAGCTTTACCCAATTTACTTGGGCAATACCCTAATTAACTGAGTCAATGACCATCGGGTAGAGGGAGGTAGTGACCGGTCGTCCCCATCAAGCCTTATCAACACCAGCTAGCACCGGCTGGCACCCTCGAGCCGCGTACCCCCCCCCCCAACCGGTCAAATTGTCGGTCGCTTGAACCCTTGGTCCATTCGAACTCGTTCGGTCGCCCATGTCGAATTCTTGCTTAGCCCGCTGGTCGTTCCTTGGTAGCCGTCAGTCGACGCTTATCTTTCACCCAACCGGTCGATTCATGTTGTCGCCGGCGCACACCTGGCGACCCCTTTCTCCCGTCTCTCACTCTGTCTGGTCTGATTGATTGAGGGTTTGGGTGCTTAGCTCGGTTGTCTGATTTGAGAAGCTAGGGCCTTGCTCGATTATCTCCAAATTAACCGGTAGATTGCCCCAACTAAATAAAAAAAACGGATCCAACCCGGCTAACATAAGAATTGGGTTCAACCCGGCAGGAAGAGAATTGGGCTGAGCCCAATTGATTTAATACTTAGGATCTATCGAGTCCGCTTAGTTTGGTCCAACGGAAAGTAAAGGAAATTGGGTCGGCCCAATAGGAAAAATAAAAGGAATTTGGCCCAATCCGAAAATAAAATAAAAGAAAAATGGGTCCAGCCCAAATGAAAGAAATGTGACCCATTAAATTAATACCCTTATGTTCTAATATTTAAATTAAATAACTAATTCGATTTTTTAATTATTTAAAATATTTATTTCAACAATAATTTCCCGTTTGAATTATTTAATCCGATAATGATAAAATAAAATTATTTATTAAATTTTTTCCAACTTTCTTGCCAACCAACTCTTAGGATTAAATCACTAATTTACTCAAACTATTAGCGAATCCCTTTAATGCAACGAAAATTATTGGACCATATAGTTATATAATTAATTAATAATACCTACATGGATCCAATTGAATCCGTAAAATTGAATAAAAATGAATTTCATATATCAAATTAAATTGATACAAGGTTTAAAATTCTTGGACATTACAGTCTCCACTAATGAAAAAATGACTTTTTTGCCATCTGAACTTCTGGGGAGGTGTATTAGGATCCTTTAAGCATAAAAATGAGTCTAAAGTAATGTCCCAATTGGCTATGCATGAAATGAACTATCAAAGCTAGTTTTGGAAAGAAAATGCAAATGAATTGTTTAAGTTATAAAATGCCTAAACCTATGTTGGTATTAAGTGTCTGAGACCTGTGTATACGCTTGTGTTGACTGCCAAAGTGCCCCCTCAAATGTAGGTTGGAATAGAGTTAGAATCAACTCAGTATTGGACAGAAAAGGGAGTAGCGTGGCCACGCCACTCCCAAGCATAAATGTAGCGTGACCGCGCTGCATTGTAGAGTTGACAAATCAGTTTAGCTGTAATCTGAGTTATGATGCATGTGTAATATGATCTCTTAAGCCCCAATGCACGTTGTTAAGGATATTTAGGCCAACTAAATCTAAATCAGCTATGCCAAGCTAGCGTTCTAACAAAAAGGAATGATTTTGAATGAAAACGAGTAAAGGCGAAATAAAAGTTTTGATAAGGATTCCGTTAATAATAAATGGTAAACCAAACGTGTATTGAACGCATGACTAAGTATGTGCACCTAGTGTACATTTCTATTTGGTGTCTATGTGCATTAAGCCTATGTGCTTTGAATACATGGTTGAAGTATGGGTGCAACAAATATGTGCAACTTGTTGACATATGTGCACATCAATTACGTGTAGCTAAAGTATGCTTATGCATAAACATAAATATGTAGGATACTTGAAGAGAAGTTAAGTTAAACTATAAACGTAACCTACGAGCAAGGCTAGTATCCTGGACTTGTTACTTTTAAGCAAGTATCCTAACTTGTTTCATTTAAACAAGTATAATGAAGCTTTAATTAGTTATATGTTGAAAGGATATCAATATTTTAATATAAGAATGCCATGATGTGTACTCATTAAATTTCAGTATGCATGTACAGTTTAAAAGTAGTCTAAGCTATTTGTTCCAGCTAGACAAAGTTTATATAGTATTTCATTGCTTTTATATTAAGTCTTTAAAATATTATTGAGTAGATAGAGTTGTTCAATCATATTATTGTGATTTGAACTCCAGACTGAGAATGAACAACCCAGAATTAGGAAGTTTTATATTGCGCCAAAAAGGCAGTGACGATGGATGCAAATGTCGTTCCCGTAGATAGTATTAATCAATACAAGGCATAACGGACTGACTGATCACCCACCGTGCCTATAAGTTAGATGGTTCACAGATGAATTTCTGATAAAACCTTTTTCAGAAAAATGGAAAAGAAAAGTTCATGATCTTGTGACCACTCAGCATGTAAAAGTCAATATATTGCTTCGAAAATGCAAACAAGATATGTTTCAATTGCTTTACAGTATTGTTTCATTGTTAAAGCATATCTTAAAAAAAACATTTATTTTCTTGCACAAGTTATTATTAACTGCTATTACTTGCTGAACAATTGAATGCTCATTCTTGCTTTGAATATAAATGTTTTCAACTAAGCATGATCGAATAGAAGGATCCGGAAGGGATAAAGGTAAGGGCAAGCTTAATGAGTAGTTGGAAGTTGTTCTTGTAATAGATAGACTTTTGTTATGTAAATACAGTACTTATCATGTAATAAAGCATTTGAAGGTCTTCGTACCTGGGATAGATACCTCTGATGTAATAATTACTATTATTTACTAATAAGTAGTTTGAATGAATGATATTGTAGCACCAAGTACGAGTATCAAGTACCCGGATTTGGGGGCACCACTTAAAGAGTGGTAGAATAGTCTGCAGTCTGATGGGATGTTTGCAGAGCCAAAAGTTATATGTCTACCTACCCACCCTCAAAGTAGTTGTCAGAGAATATCTTGAAACAAAACGGTAAATACACTAACGGATACTTTGTAACGGGAAGTCTTTTAGAAAAGACTATAAATGGCTTCAAGAATTCAAAAGAAATGAAGTGTGAAGAAAAAGAGATAGAAATGAAATAAGAGTGACAGATCAAAAAGGCAAAACGCAAGAACCACTCTACGAATCACCAAGAACACGAAAAGCTGAATTGATGAATAAGTAGAGTAATACAATTCTACAACTCAAGATGTGTTCAAAGTTGCTGAGTACCAGAAGGAGTCAAGGCTCAAAGAAAAGATCAGCAGGATCTTAAAGATGATATCATTCAATCTGCTGAATACTACAAGGAGTCAAACATCAAAGCAAAGATCAGCATCATCTTGAAGATGATATCAACTAAGCTGCTAAGTACCAAAAAAAGATAGAGCTACACTACAAAACTTAACAGCACCTCAAACATAATCAATCAATTGTGATGTGTTTGATCTCAGTGATCATTATGCCAAGTTGAAGAAACTTGAAGAGGGTTAGGAGTCCTGGGCTGAGGGTCCAAATTACCAAGTTGAAGAAACTTGAAGAGGGCTAGGAGTTTTGCGTTGTAATGCCCATGAAATTTGAACGTCATTATTAATTAAGTATATATTTAATTTTTAATGAGTGAGTTTTATGTGCTTATTGAAACCTTTGTGTGCATTGGTAGATTTTATGACTATGTGATTAATTGATTTATTTTTTAGCAAAGAGAAATCACTAATAGTATTTTTTTTTAAATTAGTGAACAGGCCGTAAGGTTTAATATCAATAAAATTGATAAGGTATTCACTAATTTAATATTCAAGTAAATTGAATATAGTTAGTGAATTAGATGTGATGAGGTAATTATTAAAAGCATTATTAATGAAGATATGGTCAAATTGAATGATAATATTTAATAGTCAATTTAGTAATTTATTTACTAATTGACTAAGTTACTTAATTAATGAACCTAGCCCAATCATTTAAATTAATCATGAATTTGGATATTAATTGTGTGACACATTAAATGAGCTATCATTAGGTTAAATTAAATAGTCCAATATTGCATTAAATAGATTTGGTTTTATTAGCCCAATCATTTAATTCCAAGGCCCAATGTGTATTTAATGTATTGCCCAAAACTTAGCCCACTTTATAATTTAAAGATGTAACATTTATTGATTAATTGTAGCATATTGGGGATAATATTTTTGGGACAAAATCCCCAACACCTTCGGCAATGAGAGAGAGAGTGAGAACAAGTTGCTTTTCCAATTTTATTTTATCTTATTAACTAGCTTGTGTTGGAAGTTGGGTCTTAGATTTGATGGTGTAGCTACCTAAGATGTCAAGTAGCCACCCTAGTGACATAAAGCTCTCACTAGCTCCATGATGACAAAGGTAGAGGTTCTTGCTTTTATCTAGTTAATAAACCAAAGAGTTGTTGATCATTTGCATCTTCATTTTCTTAAGTCTTGAGAGAGAGTGCTAGAGAGAGTTTGAGAGGAAGCAAGAGAAAATCATTGAGAGATTAAGAAGAGGGAGTGGTGACCGAACCTAGGAGAAGAAGAAGAGGAGTTTGGTTGTTTATGTTATCTCCACTCACAACCTACTTTGGAAAAAAGAGGAGATTAGCCATTAAATCTAGGTATAAAACTTCATTCCTTCAAACCCTAGTTTCTTGTTGTCATTATATATTTAACCATTAATATTAATAGACACTTATTTTGTTAAAATATTTTATGTGGTTGGTTTATGTTGGTAGTAGAGATGGGGTACTTATGGATCTAGATTTTTATCTTGTTAAATCTATATTATTTTAAGAGCATACTTAACAAATATAGTTTTTAAAACTATGTAAGAAGATATAATGATCTTGTATGCTTTATTGATACCATGTTTAAGTTCAAGATGCTCGATATATGTTTTGGTGGAGTTTGTATGATAAAAACATGGGGTAATATTGTTTATTCAAGTACAATATTTATTGATGTAAAGTATTAATTATATCATGGGTATTTGATTTTTAATGATATTTATTATTGTTAAGTTATGGGTAATTAATTTGAAATTTATTTTAGAGTATAAAGCTTGCTTGAAGATGATTAGAACTCATTTGGTATGCAAAAAAAAAAAAAGAATTGGACTAACCTGGAAGCTCACCGCACAAAGCCTGGAACCAGACCTGGTCGCGCATGGCGCGCCAGAGAAAATTTTTTGGGCACCTGGCGATCTTCAAAACGGCTCGTTTTGGCCCGCGGCTGAAGGCTTGTGCGCAATGCGCGGAGATGGCGACTGTCGGGAAATTACGATAGTGCCCCTCCGTCCGGATTTCGCCTTAATTACAATATTGCCATCTAGACTTGTTTTAATTAATTTAAATGCTTAAAAACCTTATTATTATTATTATTATAAAAAAATAAAAATAAAATCGTAGTCAAACAAAATTTAATTTTGGGCATATATTATTATATTTTTCAAAAATAATAAATTAATTATTGTTTAATTACTATTAAATAATGATTAAGGGTAAATAAGATTATTAATTTGAGAATTTATTATTTGATCAACTTTAAATAATAAATAAACCTAATTAGTTATTATTATTATTAAATAATAACTAAAGATAATTATTTCTTAATATGTAACTATTTATTATTTGAGTAATTTTCTTTAAATAATAAATAAACCTAATTAGTTATTATTTATTATTAAATAATAACTAAAGATAATCCTTACTTACTGTTTATTTATTTATTATTGAATTAACCTTAAACAAATAAACCTAATTTGTTATTATATAGATAATAACTAAAGATAATTAATTGATTTTTATATAATTAATATTAAATGGTAATCAAACGAGAAATGAGCTATTTGGTTATAAAATGTTTAATAATTCCTTAACTAAACGAGTAAACCCAATTGTTTAAAGGCTTAAAAAGTGTTTAACCCTTAGAAAAAATATTTTCAAGTTAATCTACCCTTAACCTAAGTTTGATTAGGGTTAATTATAGTAAGGTTGTGCTAGGTGCATTATGTGATTAACTTATGTGGTAGATAAGTTCTTTAGTGAACGTATAGACGTACAACTACGCAATATTAATTGTTAGATCGACTTTATCAATGTTAGGTCCTTCAAGGCCAATTAGTTAAAGCTAGAATTATTTGTAGCTGAGCAGACAGACAAGTTCCCTAACTCAAACTCGAGTTATTCTTTTCGAAGCATGTTAGTGAATAATTATTGTTGGTTATTCACATCTATACTAATTATTGAGATTCGCACCTTGTGCAATTATATGCCTATTCTATTATTATTGAACTGTGTATTAAATTAAAGTTCTTTCATGCATGAATTGTTTATGAGATAGATCTATGCTATTTGTATCAGCTAGATCGAGCGTGTCTAAATTAGTTAAATCAAAGGTGTTTCTAAAAGTTGTTCATATTAAATTGTTATGGTAAGAACTCTTGGCTGAGAAAATGATAAATTTGATTAAAGCATGATATCAATGCTGGATTATTAAGTGTTTATGCATAAATCACGGGGTATGAAAGACTGATCCCCTTGATTACCAAAACATATTAAAAGGTCCAGTCTAAATGCTGAGAACTTTGGCAAATGTCCATGGTTATTTCAAACCACTCAGTAATTGTCATTCAAGTATTTGAATATTCAACTGTTGACTATTAATTCATATTTCTTCACAATTTTATACTGTTGTTGAACATTGAAAGCGAAACTTCTTTCTATTCATGATATATCTCCCTTGTGTATAAACTTGCTAAGCAAACTAGTTGCTTACCCTTGCTATATCATGATCTTTATTTCAGTTAAGGCAGAATCGTCTAAAGGGGACAAAGGAAAAGGAAAGGTGCAAAAGTAGTTGTTGGATAAGGCTTATGTACTAGTTTATCTTGAATGTTATTTGGTTATGTGAACTTTTTATTGTATTAAGGGTACGTTTTAAGTTAAGTTTAAAGAACCTTGGGACCATGATTGTAAGACTTTATTACCATTTCGATAAACATTGTATGTTTATTATTTTGTATTAGTTAGAAAGTATGTTTGTTGTTGGGTATCGTGAACACTAAATTCGAGGTTAGGAAACCCGGATTTGGGGGTGTCATAGTTGTCACTTCACCGAACTAGTTGTTAGACACAATTCGATCTAATCTTCTTTTTAACCTTAAGATGTTCAACAACTATCTTGGGATCTTCACTCTACGAGTCTTGACATTGTCAGCCCATTGTCAGAGCTGACATACTCTATAATTTTTTTGATCGTAGAGTTTCATAATGGTTGTAGAGTATCTGGCTAGGTGTACTCTACGAAGTTTCTCTAAGTCTTTTGCCTTATTAAACGATCTTCAATCATGCTCTCATCATTTGATCATTGTTTGGATTTACAAATTCTTGAGAGATGACCCTATGATTCTACAGACTTACAATACTGAATGTTGTCATTCTACGATCTATAAATTCTATGTTTCATAAGCTCTATGATCCTTGGTAGACTCTACGATCTTGTAATGGACTCTACCATCTTCTAACAGACTTTACGAACTCAATCAAACTTTATGATAGACTTATTTCCTAAAGTCTATACTGAAACTAGTATGCACACAAACCAATCATATTTGATATTATGTAGCATATACTTTGTAATCTTATTCATTTATTAATAAAATAATTAATTTATTAAAGGCATTTTACTTTATTTACATGGTGCTGTTATTTTATATGTGATAAACCCATAGTTTTGAGCAATGTTTTTAAAATCATGATGATGATTATGCTAATGAGATCTAAATTCTTAGAAAGCTTAAAACTAAAATCGTTCCTAAACGTTAGATTACTAAAATGGGGATTAGTGAATGGGGAACCTAAAGGGTCACACCGCAAAAGAAAAATATTTATTTAAGAAGTAAATGGCATAATCGTAATAATAAGTTAAGTATATTTAATTTAATCTATGGTGATAGAATAAATTAAATAGCTTAATATTTATTATTTAATATTTTGAAATATTAAATATAAATTAATAAGATGACTCTTATTATTATTATTATTTAATTCCTAAAAGGGTTTGGGAATTAATTAATAAAAGTACTCTCATAAATTTCTGATTAGATTAAGAGTTAATTAATTAAAAGAGTTTAATTAAAATAAAACCATGATCCTAAATAGTTTAGGAGGGTTGCCTACATCTATAAATAAGAGGAGTCTTATTATGGATTGGGGTTACATACGCTTCCATAAGATTTGGAAGAGTACTTACAATTTTTATAAAGATAGAAACTAGGGTTTTGCCAACACCCAACTTCTTGAATACATATTATTCCTTGGTGGATCACCTCTAAAGGCCAAACACTTGGGTGGCTAACGTTGATCAAAGAAAGGAATCTAACCGGTGAATTCAAGGAGAACGCGAAGCATTTGGAGTTAAACTCGTACTTGAGGAAGCACGGTTCTACGAGGGTATGATTCTTATTCTCTATCTCTTTCGTATAATTGATAATTGCGCATAAAGATTGATCCTGGTTATGGTTTGTAAAAATTTTAAATTCTGAGTTTGTCATGCTTCCGCTATTTATATGCAATTTGATTGTATGTTCATGGATTTTACAAACCTACAGTGGCATCAAAGCCAAACTTTATGCGAATTATTAATTGTTTTGATTCCGTATATGTATGGGTATGTGTTTAGAACCATTTAATTGGGCATAATTGTTAGTATAGAATCTTGTTTTGGGGAGAAAATTACAAAAATCGCAATTTGAAAAAACCAGAAACGGAACGGACAGAAGCCCTAGGGCCGCGACACTCTTTCATGTGAGTCGCGGCACTGGGCTAGAGTCGCGGCACTAGGAGCCCTCTTTGAGAGCCGCGACGCTCTTCTTTGTAGATGCGGTGTATGAAGGTCTGTTGGTTCGTTTTTGTTCAATTTTGAAAATTTCTAAATTAAAATAAAGGAGTTTATTTTTTATTTGGAATTGAACTAAAATAAAGATGTTTATTTTATTTGGAATTGGATTCCATGTTAAATTAAAATAAATAGTTTATTTTGATTTAATTTGGATTAAAATAAAGGAGTTTATTTTGATTCAAAATTAGATTTTATGCTAACTATAATTGCCCATTAAATGATATCGATGCATATATGGAATGGTCTTAGTATTCATGAGATGAATGTTATTTATTGATACATATGTTGATATGTATGATAATAAATGGGATTGATTATGGACTATTGACCAATGGATGATTGGATTTGTTTTGTAAGGATGCATGAATGAATGGGTTTTCTAAATGGGGTTTGCGTACCTCGTCTTTTTTAATTTTTCTCAATGTAAATTCTATCTTCCTCCTATGTATTTCACCTTGACAGTTGATCAAGGTTTCTATTTATTATAAATAATTTATGTAATATGATTAGTTAGAATTACTTTGAAGAATTGGAGACAAAAGAGTAAGGAGCGCTTGAAGACCCGTTTGTAATGGAGCTCGGGTTTAAATGTAATAGTTATATTTAAATTCAGTTCTTGCACCCTAGGTTTGACCTTTTAGTTCACTTGGTGGCTCTAGTGAACCAAACTAGAATAAAAGTCTATAATCAATCCGGGTAGAATATAGTATTCTATATGTGCATGCATGTTTACTATATATATATATATATATATATATATATATATATATATATATATATATTATACAACATGTTTCGCATGTTAAATAATATGACGTGTATGATATATATATATATATATATATATATATATGTGTGTGTGTGTGTGTGTGTGTGTGCGCGTGTGCGCGCGCGCGCATGCGCGTTAAACAAGATGAGATAAATAATAACAAACCCCTCAAAGGAATTATATTAAGTTGTAATGTTCAAAGATATTTGGAATTGATAAGTGCATAATACTCATTTATTTTCATTCCTTTATATTTAGTTTATTGCATGTTTTATTGTGATTATGCACTTATTAGATTGTTTATTGATTTCAGGAGGATTCAGAGTCAAAAGTGGAAAAAGATGGAAAATCGGAGCCAAAACAAGAAAAGTTGAAAAATTGGAAAATTGTGGTTCTCGCCCCGGCGAGAACTTTGTACTGGAGTTTCTCGCCCCGGCGAGAAACCTTCTGCCCATCTTCGCCCCAGCTGATCCAGAGCTCGCCCCGGCCCAACACCATTCTGGAGTTTCTCGCCCCGGCGAGAAACTCAGTGCAAAAATCCTCGCCCCGGCGGGAGTTCGCCCCGGCGAGAAAATCAGGCATAAAATCCTCGCCCCGGCGAGAAAGGCGGCGTTGACCAAGTTTGACCAGCTTTGACTTTTTGTAATTTTTGAAGATTTCTAATTCAGATTGGATTCTTAATTCTTAAGGACTTAGGATATTATCTTAGGACTATAAATAGATGTTTTTAATTTTTTAGAGGGGGATCTTGACAACTACAATTGTAACCTTAATTGGAGAAGATTGAAGGCATGTCAGGCTAGACTCTTACTTTCAGTTCTAAGGGATGTTGAACCTTTCTCGTAATTAATGGTTTAATCAGGTTTTATTTATTTTATTCCTTCTTGCATGAGATTTATTCTGATAATCTGTTTTAACTGATTATATGTTATTTAATCTTTTAATTTGATTTGGCCAATTGAATTAATTTGATTAATATCATCTGCTAGATTAAGATATAGTATTAAGTAAACGATATTATATCTGATCATAGGTAGTGATTAATAGTATTTAATTGTGGACAAGCTTTTGAATATTATTAAGATTATTAGAAGACAAGTTAAATAATTCCTGATTGTGTAATTGTTGCTTGGAATAACCTAATTCTCTAATTCTTCATACTGCTGTTATATTAAATCTAGACTGATAGTTCTAGGTTATATAATAGTTAGAGTTTTTTGAGGCGATTGTCACATTAGATTTACACATAAGGAGAATTTCGGATAATTAGCGATTGCGGTTATCTAGGGTTATTAATCTCATTGAAGGGTAAATAGTATCAAACTTGACTTTTCCATGATTGTGATGAGGTGATACTGAACTGAAGAACTAAAGCTTTTTATTCATTGATCATTCTTAATTACTTGTGTTAGCTTAGTGAAACAAACTCAAAACCCCCCATTAATAGAAATAATAGGAATATTAGAATAAGTAAAAGACTAATTCACTTCTCTGTGGGATCGATCCTTGCTTGTCATTATACTGAGTTTTGTGCTAGTAGAGTGTTAGTAAGGTATTAATTTTGGAGTGTAAAACGACAGCTCCCAAATTTTGGCGCCGTTGCCGGGGAAGTGTTATTTATCTTTATTTATTCTTCATTTTACTTTATTTCATTTTATTTTTGTTTATTATTGTAGTTTATGACACGATCCTCTCAATCCGGTGATTTGAATTTTGATCCAGAAATTGAGAAAATTGCACGCAGTCTAAGGAAAGAAGCTCGTCAAGCTCGAGGCATCACTGCAGAGTCAGACGAAATTCCATCACCGGGACTCAACATAGCACTTGAATTACTGTCGAATACATCATCCACCGATTCAGAGGAAGAAGAAGAAATGGCGGTGCCAAATAACAATAGAACACTTAAAGAATTAGCTACTCCTAATCTCAATCAACAACCCTTATGCATTGAATATCCTACATTAACTGCTGCTTTTGAACTTAAATCGGGACTAATTCATCTTTTGCCTACTTTTCGTGGTCTCACAGGTGAAGATCCGTACAAGCACTTGAAGGAATTCCATGTGGTGTGTTCCACCATGAAGCCACATGGAATAACAGAGGATCAAATCAAGCTAAGGGCATTTCCATTCTCATTGGGAGATCTAGCGAAGGACTGGTTGTACTATCTTCCTTCAGGGTCAATACAGTCATGGAATGACATGAAAAGGCTGTTCTTGGAGAAGTACTTTCCTGCTTCAAGAGTTGCCAACATCAGAAAGGAGATATGCGGCATTCAACAGTTCAACGGAGAGACACTGTATGAGTATTGGGAAAGATTTAAAAAACTGTGTTCCAGTTGTCCTCCCCATCAAATAGACGATCAACACCTGATTCAGTACTTTTATGAGGGATTATTACCAATGGATCGGAGTATGATCGATGCTGCAAGTGGAGGAGCACTAGTGGATAAGACACCGGAGGCTGCAAGGACTTTAATTGCAAATATGGCTGCTAATTCTCAGCAGTATGGGACAAGGAATGATCGTGCACCTGTAAAAGTGAATGAGATTACCACGAGCAATCTTGAACAACAAATTTTTGATTTGACTGCGATGGTTAGACATTTGGCTACAGGAAATACACCAGCAGCAAAAGTTTGTGGGATTTGTTTAATGAATGGTCATAGTACTAATTCTTGTCCGACATTGCAAGAGGATGAAACCGCACAGCAAGCTAATGCAGTGGGAAATTATCAAGCACAACCGCAGCGGAAGTATGACCCATATTCAAATACTTACAATCCAGGATGGAGGGATCACCCTAACCTTAGTTATGGAGGAAATAGGCCACCAGCGTAGAGCATGTATCCGGTTAGACAACAAGGGTTCCCACAAGGCTCTCAACCAGCTCCACATCAATATCAACCTAGACCGGCAGCTCCTGCAAATTCTGGAACATCTTTGGAAGACATGTTCAAGACATTCATGAGTCAGACACAGCAGTTCCAGCAGGAAACGAAAAATTCTGTTCAAGACTTGAGAAATCAGATAGGACAACTTGCCACCACAGTGGGGAGGTTGGATGCTCAGGGTTCAGGAAAATTGCCCTCCCAAACAGTTGTCAATCCAAGGGAGAATGCTAGTGCGATTACACTAAGGAGTGGAAAAGAGTTGGAAGTACCCAAACCAGTGACGGAAATTGAAAAGGCGAAGGCTAGTGATGAGATAGAGACACCGAGGGAAGCTGTTACCCCATCTACTCCAGTTAAGACCCCACCGTTGCCGTTTCCACCTAGAACACACAAGACTTCAAAGAAGGAGGAAAAGGACAAGGAAATCTTGGAAACCTTCAGGAAGGTAGAAGTCAATATTCCTCTTTTGGAGGCCATCAAACAAGTGCCCAGTTATGCAAAATTTTTGAAAGAATTGTGCACTAACAAAAGAAAATTGAAAGATGATGAAAAAGTCACTGTAGGAGAGAATGTGTCAGCAGTGCTTCAAAGAAAAATGCCTCCTAAATGTAAAGATCCAGGAATGTTTACAATCCCATGCAGAATAGGTAATACCAGATTTGAGAAAGCCATGCTAGATTTAGGAGCGTCAATAAATGTCATGCCATTATCTGTATTTGCTTCTTTAAATCTAGGACCTTTGAAACAAACTGGTGTTATCATTCAACTTGTTGATCGTACTAACACTTACCCTCAAGGGGTAATTGAAGATGTCTTAGTGCAGGTGAATCAGTTAATATTTCCTGCAGATTTTTACATTGTGGATATGGAAGATGACAGATCTCCAAATCCCTCGCACATCTTGCTAGGAAGGCCATTCTTGAAAACAGCAAGGACAATGATTGATGTGCATAATGGGACCTTGACCATGGAATTTGATGGAGAGAAAATTCAGTTCAATATATATGACGCCATAAGGTACCCTAGTGATGTTGATCATGTTTTTGCCATTGACATCATTGATTCTATGGTGCAGGGATCTTTTGAACAAGACCACAGGGAAAGCTTGGAGACGGTTATTGCTAACAACTTGGACATGGATAAAGAGGAAGAATTTGACCAGAATCAAGAATTGAATGAAGTTGTGGCTGCATTGCACTCTTTACCAAAATTCACAGATAAGTATGCAGTTCAATCAATTCAATTGCCTATTTCTCATAAAAAAATTGTTACCATCTGTGGAGCAAGCTCCAATCTTAGAATTGAAACCCTTACCTGCTCACTTGAAATATGCATATTTAGGGACTGATGAAACTTTACCTGTGATTATTGCTAGTAATCTAACCAAAGTGCAGGAAGAGAAATTATTGAGAGTTCTAAGAGATCATGTCACAGTGTTTGGTTGGACGATAGCAGATATCAAAGGTATAAGCCCCGCGATGTGCATGCATAAGATTCTTTTGGATGACGGAGCAAAGCCCACGAGAGAAGCACAGCGAAGATTAAATCCACCCATGATGGAGGTAGTCAAGAAAGAGGTGATTAAATTACTTGATGCAGGCATAATCTACCCCATCTCCGACAGTCAGTGGGTGAGTCCAGTACAGGTAGTTCCGAAGAAGTCTGGAATAACTGTCATCACGAATGACAATAATGAGTTGGTGCCCACACGGATACAAACAGGATGGAGAGTGTGTATTGACTACAGGAAACTAAATGTTGTAACCAGAAAAGATCACTTTTCTCTTCCTTTTATTGATCAAATGCTAGAACGATGAGCAGGGCATACTTATTATTGCTTTCTAGATGGTTTTTCAGGTTATAATCAGATCGTGATTGCACCCGAAGACCAGGAAAAGACCACATTCACATGTCCATTTGGTACTTTTGCATATCGGAGGATGTCGTTTGGACTTTGTAATGCACCAGGTACTTTCCAGCGATGCATGGTAAGCATTTTTCTGATCTGTTGGAAAGTTGCATCGAGGTCTTTATGGATGATTTCACAGTACATGGTGATTCTTTGGATTTGTGCTTGGAAAATCTAACGCGTGTGCTAGATAGATGCTTGGAAACTAACCTTGTTCTTAATTGGGAAAAGTGTCACTTTATGGTAGAACAGGGTATAACATGTTGTGTCAGCTAAAGGTTTAGAGGTTGATAAAGCTAAGATAGATATTGTGTCTGCTTTGCCTTACCCCGCTAGTGTGCGGGAGATTCGCTCTTTTCTTGGACATGCAGGTTTCTATCGGCGATTTATCCAAGACTTCTCCAAAATAGCTCTGCCATTATGTAAATTGCTGCAAAAAGATGTGGAATTCTAGTTCGATGAAGCGTGCAAGGAGGCATTTGACATGTTGAAGAGCCTATTGACTTCCGCACCTGTGATTCAACCGCCAAATTGGAATCTTCCCTTTGAAATAATGTGTGATGCAAGCAATTATGCAGTCGGAGCTGTTTTGGGCCAAAGAGTTGACAAAGCTGTCCATGCCATCTATTATGCCTCTAGAACATTGAATGCAGCTCAGATTAACTACTCGACAACAGAAAAAGAACTTTTATCTGTTGTTTTTGCTTTAGATAAATTTCGATCTTATTTACTTGGCATTAAAGTTGTCGTTTATTCTGACCATGCAGCTCTTAGGTATTTGTTGACCAAGAAGGACTCTAAACCCAGGATTATCAGATGGATTCTGCTGTTGCAGGAATTTGACATGGAAATCAAGGATAAGAAGGGAGCAGATAACTTGGTAGCAGATCACTTGAGTCGATTGATGAGAGATGAGGAGGCACTCCCTTTGCATGATTCCTTTCCAGATGAGCATCTCTTTTCTATTCAGGAGGAATTGCCTTGGTATGCGAATATTGTTAATTATTTAGCAAGTGCGTATATTCCCAATGACTTTTCTAAAAACCAGAAGGACAAGCTTAGGAGTGATGCTAGACATTATGTTTGGGATGATCCATATCTGTGGAAATTTTGTGCTGACCAGATAATCCGTAGATGTGTGCCTAATACCGAAACATTGTTTATTCTAACTTTTTGCCATTCCTATGCTTGTGGAGGTCATTTTGGACCCAAACGGACGGCTCATAAGGTTTTAGAAAGTGGTTTTTATTGGCCAACAATTTTTAAAGACTCATATCTATTTTGTAAATCATGCGAGAATTGTCAACGAACAGGTAACATATCACATAGAAATCAAATGCCACAAACTCCCATTTTAATTGTTGAGATTTTTGATGTTTGGGGTATTGATTTTATGGGACATTTTCCTGTTTCTCATGGTAATATTTACATTCTCTTGGCTGTTGACTATGTTTCTAAATGGGTGGAAGCTAAAGCCACCAGGACTGATGATTCTAAAGTGGTTGCATATTTTGTCAAAACTAACATATTTGTCAGATTTGGAACTCCGAGAGCTATTATCAGCGATAGAGGAACTCACTTTTGCAACAGGATGCTAGCAGCACTTTTCAGGAAATACAATGTTTTGCATAAGATTTCTACATCTTATCATCCGCAAAGCAATGGTCAGGCTGAAGTATCTAACCGTGAAGTGAAATCCGTTTTGGAGAAGGTTGTCAAGCCAAGTAGAAAAGATTGGAGTCTGCGGTTAGAAGATGCATTGTGGGCGTATAGAACTGCATACAAAACCCCCATTGGTATGTCTCCATACAGATTGATCTTTGGGAAGCCATGTCATCTACCCGTGGAGTTAGAACACCGAGCTTTTTGGGCGATCAAGCAATGTAATATGAGTTTGGATGAAACGGGGATGCATAGGAAGTTCCAGTTACAGGAATTAGAAGAGATGAGGAATGAAGCGTATGAGAGTTCTAGACTATACAAGAATAAGACAAAGGCCTTCCATGATAAGCAGATTTTGAGGAAAAATTTCACCGTTGGACAACAAGTTCTCCTATTTAATTCGAGGCTGAAGTTATTTCCAGGTAAGTTGCGCTCTCGTTGGGAAGGTCTATTTGTTGTTACTAATGTGTTCTCTCATGGTGCTATAGATATATAGAATCCAAAGACAGGGAAAGTATTCAAGGTCAATGGACATAGGCTGAAACTTTTTCGTGACGGATTTCCGATGGAGAGTGTGGAGATGATAGACTTAGTGGATCCGAGTTTTGAGTGATTGAGGAGAATCGATGTCGGGCTAACGACATAAAACAAATGCGCTGTTTGGGAGGCAACCCATGATCTCAGATTTGATTTTTCTATCTCTTTCCTTTTTAGTTTATTAGTTGCATGATAGTTAGTAGTTACTTCATCTTTGCATGATTATCTTACATTGGGGACAATGTAAGGTTTGAGTGTGGGGGAGGGGTTTAGGTTTAGGATTAGTTTAAGAATCTGCGTTGTTTTGAAAAAATCTTAAAAAAATTTGTGTTTGGTTAAGTTTTCAAAGGTTTTTGGTTTTAAAATGAAGATTGATGCCATTGATTAAATTTGTTTGATGCTAAATTAATTGGTAAATGATGATAATGAAGTTAGGACCCATTGTTGACAGATTTGAATTGAGTTGGTATTGCATGAGTACTTGAGTATGAGATACATGTTTACTTGACTGAGTTAGTTATGGAGTTGACTTTGTGCACTGATTTCATGATTTAGAACTGTGTAACTGCTTATCTTGTTTGCAGGACCATGTGAAAAAAATTGGAAATTTGAAAAAGAATTGAGAGTAAAAACTGAAAAATTTTGTCTCAAAAGAAAAACATGTGGTGGGTTGAGATGGAGCGTAAAACGCACTCACCCATAAACACATGCAACGAGATGGAGCGTAAAACGCACTCGTTGGTGAGAAGAAAAGTGAGATGGAGCATAAAATGCACTCACTTAAGAAAAGAATGAGAAGAGGTGAAATGGAGCATAAAATGCATTCACCTGAATGAAAAAAAATGGATAGCAGAAAGAAAAGAGAAAAAACATGTTCTGGTTTTGAGTCAGTGTGCACGGTTGTTGTTATTCCATATGACCTGAGTTGAGTATTTGTGTTACTCATAGGAGATGCAAATGTAGTTTCAATTTGATTTAGAGATGTTCAGTGGGGAATGATGGGATTATTGTTATGAGTTGATTGATGAGGTATTAATCGAATTTTTGTTGATTGGTGTTAGTATTCATGGATGCTAATTGAATTTGAACCTTTGGGAGTTTGGTTGAATGGAATTCCAATGATTTCAATATAACTTTTGTTTTAGTCTACACGAGGACGTGTAAAGACTAAGTGTGGAGGAATTTGATAAGTGCATAATACTCATTTATTTTCATTCCTTTATATTTAGTTTATTGCATGTTTTATTGTGATTATGCACTTATTAGATTGTTTATTGATTTCAGGAGGATTCAGAGTCAAAAGTGGAAAAAAATGGAAAATCGGAGCCAAAACGAGAAAAGTTGAAAAATTGGAAAATTGTGGTTCTCGCCCCGGCGAGAACTTTGTACTGGAGTTTCTCGCCCCGGCGAGAAACCTTCTGCCCATCTTCGCCCCAGCTGATCCAGAGGTCGCCCCAGCGCAACACCATTCTGGAGTTTCTCGCCCCGGCGAGAAACTCAGTGCAAAAATCCTCGCCCCGGCGGGAGTTCGCCCCGGCGAGAAAATCAGGCATAAAATCCTCGCCCCGGCGAGAAAGACGGCGTTGACCAAGTTTGACCAGCTTTGACTTTTTGTAATTTTTGAAGATTTCTAATTCAGATTGGATTCTTAATTCTTAAGGACTTAGGATATTATCTTAGGACTATAAATAGATGTTTTTAATTTTTTAGAGGGGGATCTTGACAACTACAATTGTAACCTTAATTGGAGAAGATTGAAGGCATGTCAGGCTAGACTCTTACTTTCAGTTCTAAGGGATGTTGAACCTTTCTCGTAATTAATGGTTTAATCAGGTTTTATTTATTTTATTCCTTCTTGCATGAGATTTATTCTGATAATCTGTTTTAACTGATTATATGTTATTTAATCTTTTAATTTGATTTGGCCAATTGAATTAATTTGATTAATATCATCTGCTAGATTAAGATATAGTATTAAGTAAACGATATTATATCTGATCATAGGTAGTGATTAATAGTATTTAATTGTGGACAAGCTTTTGAATATTATTAAGATTATTAGAAGACAAGTTAAATAATTCCTGATTGTGTAATTGTTGCTTGGAATAACCTAATTCTCTAATTCTTCATGTTGCTGTTATATTAAATCTAGACTGATAGTTCTAGGTTATATAATAGTTAGAGTCTTTTGAGGCGATTGTCACATTAGATTTACACATAAGGAGAATTTCGGATAATTAGCGATTGCGGTTATCTAGGGTTATTAATCTCATTGAAGGGTAAATATTATCAAACTTGACTTTTCCATGATTGTGATGAGGTGATACTGAACTGAAGAACTGAAGCTTTTTATTCATTGATCATTCTTAATTACCTGTGTTAGCTTAGTGAAACAAACTCAAAACCCCCCATTAATAGAAATAATAGGAATATTAGAATAAGTAAAAGACTAATTCACTTCTCTGTGGGATCGATCCTTGCTTGTCATTATACTGAGTTTTGTGCTAGTAGAGTGTTAGTAAGGTATTAATTTTGGAATGTAAAACGACAGCTCCCATGAATATCGAACGTCGCCTTCTAGCATGATAAAACGATAGAGTATCAATTAATCATTATAAGTTTGTTATGTCACCACAAGGCTTATTTTAATTTCTTGAGATGTTGTTTTATCACATTTGATGCTTATAAAGGAATTGAACGATGTTGTTTTGTTGTATCACCGCAAGGACGATGTTTTTCTCTTTACTTATATGGAAGTGTTAGGTTGGACTTAACTTGGATAATTTTTATTCGGATGTGTCAACACTTGATCAAAATAATCTAAGAAACAAAATATAAGAAGTTACAGGGTGATGTAATTGACAATAGTTGTCTACCTATTTATTTATATATAATTTGTTGTGTCACCACAAGGCTATATACATTTGAAATGAGATTCTTATTCTCACTAGCAAATCTTTAATTAGATTTGCCGAACTATATATTGAGGGTAATATAGTTTGATGAAAATAGTGGGAGACACCATTTTAAATAAAGACCTAATTTATTTTGGTAATTAATAAAATGAATGCATGCTAATGTTGTTAAATTATAAATTAATTTACAGAATTTTACAATGTATAATTCACTATCATTGGGGAGCATATTAGATGCTGATAAGTTAACCAGACTAAATTATAAGAATTGGTTAAGGAATTTAAGAATAGTTCTCACGGTTAAAAAGCTATCTTATATCCTAAATTCACTTGTCCCTGCAACTGTTGCAGAAACAACCTCTGAGGAAGAGATTGATACTTGTAGAAAGTGGCAAGATGATGTAATTGTGACTCAATGCATCATACTTGCATCCATGAGTAACAAGCTTTAGCATCAGCATGAAACTATGGATGAGTTTTCTTCATCTCAAAGATAATGGTATTTTCTCAAAATGGACACCCCTGATATGCAATAATTGATTGATATATCTAAAAGGAGAAATCGTACCTTGTTAGACATGGTGCAGTCCATGATGATTTTTACCGACATTTCAGTATCCTTCTGGGGTTGTGCCCTAGAAACAGTTGCATAACTACTAAATAAGGTACCCTCAAAATTCGTCCCCAAGACTCCATATGAGTTATGGACAGGGAGGAAACCCAGTCTTAAGCATGTTAAGATTTGGGGTTGTCCAACTTATGTGAAAAGGTTTCAAAAAGATAAGTTTGGGATAAAATCGGACAAGTGCAGATTTGTGGGATATCCTAAAGAAAGTTTAGGGTATTATTTTTATAATCTTACTAAGCAAAAGGTGTTTGTTGCGAAACACGCTGCCTTCTTAGATAAAGGTGTTTATCATTGAAGGAACTAGTGGGAGGGGAATAGATCTTGAAGGAGTTCAAGAACCACAAAGCACTATAAGTCAAACCGAGGAACCTATAGATAGACCTATTGTACCACAAACAAATCGTAAATCTGGAAGAGTACCGAAGATACCTAGGAAGTATGGATTTATCATAGAGGATGATGATGAGATACACATCATAGAGGATGATGATCCAGTTATATACGATGAGGCGATAAGTAGTAAACACTCAGAGAAATGACAGATGACCATGAAATTTGAAATGGACTCCATGTATGAGAACCAAGTATAGACTCTGGTTACTACACTAAAAGGCATAGTGCCTATAGAGTGTAAAGGATCTTTAAGAGAAAGACTGGAGCAGATGACAAGGTGGAGACCTATAAGACCAGAATGATGACAAAAGATTTCAAATAATGGCAAGGAGTTGTCCATCATGAAATCTTCTCACTAGTAGCAATGCTCAAACCATTCGGATTTTGCTTGTGATTGCAGCTTATTATTATGAAATCTGACAAATGGATGTGGGGACGTCCTTCCTCAATGAAGACTTGAGGAGAATGTATATATGATACAGCCAGAGAACTTTGTTTCAAAGGTTGAAGCAAATCGTGTATGTAAGCTACAATGATCCACTTATAGATTGAAGCAAACTTCTCGAAGATGAAACATCCGTTTTGATGAGACAATCAAAGGAGTTTGATTTTATCAAAAACGAGGATAAACCAAGTGAGTACAGAAGGTCAATGGGAGCGCAATGACATTCCTAGTACTATACGTTGATATACTACTGAAAGAGAATGACATACCAATGCTACAATCAAAAAGGGATAATGTTGTCTAAACATTCTTCCAAGGAAGATTTGGGAGAAGCAACCTATATTTTGGGGATAAAAGATCTATAGAGATAGATTTAAAAGATGTTAGGCTTGACCCAAGAAACGTACATTGATTCGATGCTAAAGAAGTTTAGGATGCCCAACTCCAAGAGAGGACTCATGATGATGAGTCAGGGAGTACATCTCTCCAATAAATAATAGGTACATAATATTTGATTATTTTCATTCCTTTATGCTTAGTTTAGTTGCATGTTTTCAGTTATACAAGTTGATTTAAGGTATTTGTTGGTTTTAGGAAGAATTTGATGTGATTTTACAAATATGAGTTATAATGTTGAGTTTTATATTGTTTTGCAGAAATACTCTACGATCGTTGAGTGAGAGCTCTACGTTCGTAGTGTTAAAGTGCAGTCTGGCAGCTCTACGATCGTAGGAAGACTAAGGCAAAGTTGCTCGACGATTCTCAGTGTCACTCTACGATTGCTGCGATATTGGACTCTACGATTGGTTTACTCCTGGTTGACGATTTGCTATTTACTCTACGATTTCCACTTGGTAGCTGAGATGCTCTACGACTGATAAAGTTTAATCTACGATTCTGAGAGGAAAGTTCCACTCTATGATCAGTCACTCTATGACTGCATGTGTTACTCTACGAAGTGTTGGTATAGAGTATTACTCTACGACTTTGGTCGACTTGCAGATTTTTGATTCTGAGTAAGATTTGAGACATTGAAGCTTAAAGATACAATTCCTAACATGATTTGTATGACACCCCCAAATTCAGGTACCAATACCTCGAATTTGGTGCTCACGATAACCAATATCCAATTTCCTCCAATCAACATATGACAACTAAATGCGGAATAAATAACCATATATTGATCATTTCAGAAGGTTTACAAAAAGGGTCCTAAGGTCTATAACCTTAATTAAACATTTCGAAGCTACAAACGTAACTATCTTAATTCGCATTACATAATCCGAAGTCTAAACAATACATTAAAACATATGATGCGCATATCCAAAGCCTAGAACTTCATCTTCTCCTTGCCCTTATCTCTGCTCGAGCACTCGGGCTTAACTGTAATGTTTCATGATATAGCAAGGGTGAGCAACGAGTTTGCTCAGCAAGTTTCATACGAATAAGAATTATATCATGAATAAATATGAATAATAACAGCATAGATCAACAATAACAATAGTTGATGAAACAACTGACAATATAATCAAAGTTCAACGAATAGGTGAAGATTGATTGTTTACTGCCAAGAGTCAAAATAGACTATGAACACACACATGAGGCATCAGTCACATTAACTGACTCCCCTTAGGTTACAAACACTAGAATGTGTACGCGAGGGGATCAGCCTCTTGTACCTATGAATATGCAAACCATTTAATTCTGCTCTATATCGTCTTTTAGATACTTAGGTTACTCCCCATCATGGGGTTGTCCATCTCGGTCTAAGAATCCATTCCAACATTAGGTTTGGATAACTTTCAGTTTACAAGTCATGCATATGTCTAGCTGAACAAGTTTAGACTTCTGTTCGAATAGTTCATGAGTATCAAAACCTTAAATATTAACACAGTTCATCAATGGAACAACAATCAACTGCACTATGTGCGAATACCAGTGATATCGATGTGGAATAATCTTAAAATAATTAAACCACTTAGCACATACTTGAGAAATGAAACTCGTGCTTAATTTGCATTGGGAGATAAATTTCAGAACTAACTCAATATAGGGATTGAGTAAGAGGGAACTTGCAATAAGAAGCATAAGATTAGAAACTTACGGTATGTAAAGAATATACATAATAGTATGACAAGGATTCGTACAATATAATAACTGAGTAGAACGAGGTCTTGCACACAACATATAAGGGCGTGAAAGATAGGGAACTTGCCTGATTGCTGTTTATAAATCACTCTACGATTCTGCTCTTGTAAGTATCCTACAATAATTATAATTACTCTACGATCAGTCATAGTTAAGCATTAATAATGGATTTATCAGACTTACTTAAAAGGTTTGTCTTATGGTCCATTCAACCATCCTATGGTCCGTCAACAACTCTACGACTAGCAGTGACTTACTTAGTTCGGCAGTCACTCTACAATCACTGAGGTGACTCTACGATTACTATTGTTCCTACTGACTTGGCGAAAATATGCCAAGGTTAGTCAGCTTGGCTTAGTAGTACTCTGCTATGACTCTACGATCACTAGCGAGACTCTACGATTAAATGGAGAGGCTTGAAGATCGTAGGGTTTACTCTACGATCCACCCTACGGCTGGCTTGACCTGATCTATGATGGTCTAGTGAAGCTCTACGATCGGGCAGAGTTGTTCAACGATCGTAGGGTTCACTCTACGGCTACTCCAAGACTGGTCAGGTACATTCTACGATGGTCGAGTGGTACTCTACATTTGACAGAGTCCACTCTACGGTCGACAGAGTCCACCCTACGATGGCTGAGTGGTACTCTACGGTCGGCGGAGTCCACTCTACGATATCGATACGACTAAGCTGGACGGCTAGGGTGATTCAGCAGAGGGACTCTGCGATCAAGCGAGGTTACTCTATGATCGTAGAGTTCTTCCTACGATTCTGGGTAAGGCGTACTTCGACATCACAGCTCAAGGCGAAAATCTTTGACTAATGGTGTTGTGGCCAATTTGACACATGGGTTGAGTCTAACTGAGTCTACCAATTAGCATGTAAGGACTTAATCAAGAATAACCACATCAGACCTTGAGTTTCAACTCAAGTCTGATACAATACTGTAGAACTTGGTTTGAGTCATGCTTTGATTATAAACCGATTGTCATCATCTATGGTCTATAGACACAAGTCCTAAGATTTACCATAAAGGTCACCTCAAGTTGGTCTTACTACTTCAGTCTTGATTTGAGCTTGGCTCACGTCAACAATTAATCTCAAGCATTTACAAGGACCTATGATCATGAATAATGGATACCTACAGTCTACAATCCTGACTTTTAATCATCTGGACATGGTGGCTAAGGCCATTTATTACGACTCTGGTGGGAATCTCTGTTCAGCCCAATATATAAAACATGCAGGTCTCTGTTCGACTACTTTGTGACTACAGAGTTTAACATTATTCTTACTCTACAGCTATATATGCTTGACTCGACATCCACTGACTCAATCAAAAGGGAATTTAATTGGACAAGGTAAGATTAATGCTTGAAATAGAAAGGAGGTCTCACCTCTTCGTAGCTTCGGTTGCAAGTCCTTTAGCTGTCAGTCTTTACTCGCCTCTTCGAACGGCAAGAACCTCTCCCAAGATTACTCTTACCTCTCAACTCACAATATCTCTCTCGTATCAGAACTAACAACATCAGCAAGCTCTTCAAGAGAAAGTTGGGGTCCCTATTTATAGAAGAATCTTTACCCAATCGCTGGTCATTACCCATATCCTAGGACCGGTTCCAACTAGATTAACCGCTGGTCACTAAGGATTAGGTGGAAAGGTTTACCAACCCACTGCCAAATCAATCGGCAGGTTATCATCTATATGTCTGGGCTTTCGTAACACAAGGAATAGGCCATTGGCCTAGCTCGGCTGATGGTAAGTATCAGTACTGAAGGTATTTATATATATATATATATATGTATATATACATACATATTTTTATATATGTATATATATATATATTGAATTGGTTAGTGCCAGACAGCTCACACAACTCGCCCTCTGTTTGGTTTCACCGAATTGGCTCAGTAAGCTTGGTATTGGTGTAGACCTTCACTTAATGGGTCAGCATATGTATATATATACCCAGCACTTCAATTTAGATTTACAAGGAGTTATTATACTCTTGCCCCAAACTACAAGTCCACCCGTCCATGCTCGGGACTTGGGCTTGTGATTAAATCACTGGGTCAGTCCACTATAAACTCTTAGTGAGACTTTAAATTATTAATACCATTATTACTTACACCCCATCTTTAATCACCTATAAGTCCAATGCATAATTTGCTTGGGCTTGTTTAAACGATTTACTAGGCTAGCCCATAACACATATGGACTATTAAACCAATTATCACATAGCCACACATAGTTATCTAAATTATTTATAGATTTAAATTAATGCGCATAAGAATAAAATAAAACTCTTAATTCATTAATGATGTAGCTTAGAAATTTGTGGTCATTACATCCACCCCCCTTATAAGAATTTTGTCCCCGAAATTTCAGCATAAGGTTACTCAAAAAGTTGCGGATAATTCCTCCTCATCTTTTCTTCCAGCTCCCACGTAGCTTCTTCAACTGCGTGGTTCCTCCAGAGTACTTTGACCGAATGAATGATTTTATCTTAACGTTTGTTCCTTCCTATCGAGTATCTGGACAGGAATTTCTTCATACGATAAATCTTTCTCTACTTGAATTGGTTCGTAGGATATGACATGCTTATAGTCAGGATAATAGGGCCGCAATACTAAAACATGAAACACATTGTGAATGTACTCAAGCTCAGGAGGTAAAGCTACCTCGTACGCCACTTCCCAAACTCGTTTTAGAATCTCAAAAGGTCCTATGAATCTAGGGCTCAATTGTTTCTTCTTCCCAAAACGGATCTTCCCCTTCCAGGGAGACACCTTTAGCAACATGAAACTGCGCACCTCGAAGTTTCGCTTCTGACGATGCAGGTCGGCGTATTTCTTCTGTCGATCTTGGGTTGCTGCCAGGCGATTCCTAATCAATTTAACTATAATTGTTGTCTGTTGTACCATCTCGGGGCCCAGGAGTCTTCGCTCTCCCACTTCGTCCCAACACAAAGGTGTTCGGCACTTCCTCCCATATAACGCTTCGTACGGTGGCATGCCGATACTAGCGTGATAACTGTTGTTGTAAACGAACTCTACTAACGGTAGGTGATCATCCCAGTTGCCCTTCAAATCTATCACTACCGTTCTGAGCATGTCCTCCAAGGTCTGAATGGTTCGTTCGCTCTGGCCATCAGTTTAAGGGTGATATGCAATACTAAACCTCAACTGTGTCCCAATCCTTTCCTGCAAACTCTTCTAGAAATTTGACGTGAAGCGCAGATCCCTATCCGATACAATAGATATCGGCACCCCATGTCACGACACAATCTCCTTTACATAAAGCTTTGCTAACTGCTCCAGATTGTGCCTGATCTTGATCGGTAGAAAATGAGCAGATTTAGTCAAACGATCCACGATCACCCAGATTGCGTCCAAACCCTTCTGAGTCAGCGGAAGCCCTACCACAAAATCCATCGTGATGTGCTCCCACTTCCACTTCGAAATCTCGAATGGTTGTAGCAGTCCACTTGGTCGCTGGTGTTCTGCTTTAACCCGTTGGCATGTCAAACATCGGCTGACGCATTCAGATACTTCTTTCTTCATGTTTGGCCACCAGAAATGCTGCCGTAAGTCTTGATACATTTTAGTACTCCCGAGGTGGATAGAATACCTTGTATTGTGAGCCTCTTGAAGAATCTCCTCCCTCAATTTAGGTACCATCGGTATCCAGATTCTCCCCTCAAATCTTAGTAGTCCGGTGCTATCAACCTTGTACTTCAACTCTTCACCTTCGAAAATTTGTTTCCTTATACCATCGCATTCCTCATCCTTCTCATGAGCCTCCTTTACTTTATCTAATAGGGTCGGGCTCGCTGCTACTGCAAATAAGTTTTCTTCTAACTCCATCGGATGTCTCACCTCCAACTCCAGTCGTTCAAATTCTTTCACCAAGTCCCCTTGGGTTATCAACATCAGCTACTTCTCCCTACCTTTTCTGCTCAAGGTATCGGCCACAACATCTACTTTGCCCGGATGGTAAAGAATCTCACAATCATAATCTTTGATCAATTCCAACCATCGACGCTACCTCATGTTCAGCTCCTTTTGAGTGAAGATATATTTTAGGCTTTTGTGATTTGTGTATATCTCATACTTTTCTTCATACAAATAATGCCTCCATATCTTCAAGGCAAAAACCACTGCTGTTAACTCCAAGACATGAGTCAGATATCCCTTCTCATAGTCCTTCAGCTGTCGTGATGCATACACAATGACCTTTGTCGACGCCGGTTTTTGTCCTTTCCGATTTTTTTTTAGCCTTTTGATTAAATGATTTTTTTTGGAAAAGGTCGGCATTGATGTCGACGGGGTTTAGAAAGATCGTTTTTTATGATGAGCCAATTAACCAGAGTCGCCAGTTGGTATATTTTGAAATGGATGTACCAACTCATCCGAGTTTTCGTTTTTTATAAATCGATAGCTCATATGTGACTCTGAATTAATTAGTCTGCGAATCGAGATTCATAGAGTTCGGGGCTTGCTTAAGCGAGGGGAAGGTGTTAGGCACCCCCCGACTTCCGTGAAACACGGTTACCGCAATCTTGATACTTTCCTATCCTTTAATTCATGAAATGTGTATATGTGCGTGTGTGTGTATGTGTGTGCCTAGGTGAATATTGTGGTGAGTTTGTATGAAAGAATCATTTGGGGTTTTTTTATGAAAAGTCGTGTTTTATTTTGGGAATGTTTTAGAACGTCGTTTCCGTTTGTACGAGATAACTCCTTTATTTGTGAGAAAGGTTTGATTTTACTTGTCAAAAACTATGAGATTTTTATTAGGTGTTGTTTTGGCAAAAACAAGAGTTTTCTAAACCTTCGTCAAAATAGGAATCGAGATCTATACGTTGCTTTCGTAGATGCCGGGCAACTTCTAGGATCTCTTTAACCCTATGCACAAAGGTTTAATAAAACGTTTAGTTCTTTTTATAAAACCATTTTTTCGTGACATTTGGAAACAACTTCTCTTTAGCTTTCTCGTAAAATAGGAATCGACTTTCATTAGCATTTCCAATTCTTAGCCTCGTGATGCTAATATCCTACTTTGATTGATTTTAAAAAAAATCTTTATGGCTTTGAAATCTTTTGTTTGGTGTTACAAATCAAATTAAATATCAAAACGCGTAGGGGGCTATTCACGGGCATGTAAGCCATCAAAATATCCCCGAACGCCAACAATCACATATTTCACTACTACGGGGCCTTAAACCCGATTCTCGCCTTAGCGTCGTTTTAAGGCCCGACGATTACAGGTTACAAAAACGAGCACCTTGAATCTATTCCATACATCAAAACGTCCATCATCGGATTTGGACCACGGGGTCGTGTTCCTAGGCTCACACCCGAGATTGCGACATGCCCACAAAATGAATACCCCAGAACTAACCAACCCGGATTTATCTAATACACCATGATATCCGAAAATGATAATCTAAATGATTTACGCCCGATACATCACCCTAAACAAGCTAGAAATTTCACCAATTGGATATCCTCGGGTTATTAGGAAGAATTTTGTTCCGATGGAACCCTCACTAATAATCCCTAATCCATGATAGCTCAACAATATTCATGAAAATTACATTTAATTTAACCAAATAACATGATATAAATTGCTATAACAAAGGGAATTTTCACCTTGCAAATGATCTCAAATGGATGTAAACTTGTGTATTTGAATAGGATAAGAAGTATATTTGATACAATCAAAATCAAAAGAGTATAAATCCTCTCTTTTTTCTCTCTTTTCTTTCTATTTGGTTGCAAAATTTGCTATTTTCCCTTCTATTTCCGTGTTGCTGCTACTGCTGAATTTTCTCTCCTTTCAATCTGCTGAACCCCCTGTATGCTGAAGAGGGAATGAGCTGAAATAGGTTGGCTGGCCGCCTGCCTTCCACTCACCTGGTTTCGAGTTCCGTGTTTCGAGTTCCGTATTTTCAAAAGGCGCACTTATTGGCCGCAGATCAATCCGCGGCTGGACGGTTTGATTTTCTCGATTTTCGTGCCATGCCTCGACTTTCGTGCCGTAACGTCAGTTTTCGCTGACAGTCTTATATTTTGCAGTCCGAGAATTTCCGGGAGACGTGCCACCTCATTCGGGAATGCTCGTTTCGGACGGCCTTATTGTCACGTCAGCTTTGGTCGCCAATCATCGCGGTGGTGTTGAGCGTTCGCACTTGTGCCCATTCCTTCGCTCCCGCAAGCCGGTTCAATTGACGATTTTGCCCTCCTATCACGGTTAGTATAGGGAACGCAAAATTTGGGTGTCTACAGCTGCCCCTCTTTATCATGTTTATGCAATGTTTAAATGAAATGAACAGGATAAAGAATAGACACTCGATGCATGAATGACAGTGCACAAGGATGACAATACATACGTGATGCAACACATATGACTTATGATGCAACGTAAGATGCAATGGATGCAAAATATTCGTAAAAGGGTGTCAATGCGGATGATCGTCTCGTCGGGGCCGGGTTTCGTCGCCGGTCACCCATCTCGTAATCGCCGATTATCGTCGTCAGTCAATCGTCTCGTCGGGGCCGGGTTTCGTCGCCGGTCACCCATCTCGTAATCGCCGGTTATCGTCGCCGGTCGATCGTCTCGTCGGGGCCGGATTTCGTCGCCGGTCACCCCTCTCGTAATCGCGGGATATCGTCGCCGGTCGATCGTCTCGTCGGGGCCGGGTTTCGTCGCCGGTCACCCATCTCGTAATCGCCGGTTATCGTCGCCGGTCGATCGTCTCGTCGGGGCCGGGTTTCGTCGCCGGTCACCCATCTCGTAATCGCCGGTTATCGTCGCCGGTCGATCGTCTTGTGAATGCCGGGTCTCGTATCCGATCACTCGGTTGAATTGAGAAGCCGTGTTCGACACCTGATTCATCAAAATCTCGTATTTTATTATCACATTATGAGTCAAATGGGCTTTAGAACCGATTAAGCTTGCAATGGACCAAGGGGGAGCACTGGGCCCAGCCGCAGATGGATCTGCGGCCAGCCGCAGATTGATCTGCGGCCAAGATCGGGCATAAGAGCGGCCAGCCGCTTCCCAGATCTGTCACTTTCATTCGTACCCCACGCGATTTTCAGACCTTTGCACGCCCTTTTGCCGAGTTTTCCAACCTTTTTTGCAAAAATCGCTCCGGCTAAATCGATCTACGCGTTACAGGTAACACTTTGACCGATCGCTTTTCAATTTCGTCAATGTTTTGCTATACATTTGGCTATTTGCATGGTTAGAGATAGAAATGTATGCTTTACAATGCTATGCCATGTAGTATCGTATATACATGCTATGTATCAACTGTGTGAGTCCTATTTTATGCTCATGATGCGGTCCCACATACTTGTAGTTTCTTTTTCGAAGAAAATCATGCATTAGGGTCTTTTCATGATGCAATTATCCATATAAATGCAATTTTGATCTGTTGTGGCTTGGGTTCTTTGAAAAAAACATGCTTGGATATGCATGGGATGTCCATTTTACAGACGGAACTCTGCCGATTTTTTTTTTTTCATGCACACATAATAAACATGCATCATGCTGCATTAATTCTATGATGACGATTAGAATGTTTATGACATAATTCAAAATAGAATTTACCTCCCCTTTCGCCTGCTCTATTCCAGCTATGGATCCTGACACTTCCAGTAGCTCCACCGCGTCTTGGACTTCGGGCGTTCGCCGCCGTAGGGCTGTCCCTGCCCCTGCCTTACCTCGGACCCGCCAGGCTCGCCGACTGGCGGAGGCTGTCATCCGGCCCGATCATCCCGACATTGAGGAGGCTGTTCTTCCGGAGGTTGCGGCAGAGGGGCCATCCTCCAGCACACCAGCCCCATCTCCTCACAGATACCCGATCTATTGGGTCGGGATCTCAGTCGTCACCCCTCGGCATCTCTTGTAGCTAATGAGGTATGCTTAAACTACTTCTCTGAACTTATTCCCAAATTTTGTTTAGATCTGGACGGATCCATTCATTTTTTATCACAGGTGCCCGAGTTTACCCAGTCGAGGGGTAACTGGTTCAACATTTACTCCCTCTATACCGCTTTGCATAGCGACTACCGGGCGGTGGTGGATTCCTGGGGCTTCCGTCACTTTTTCACTATCATCCCCCGTCAGTGCCCTTGGGGTTACATGAGGGCCTTATCCGAGCGATGGTTCTACCAGACGCAGTCTCTTCATCTTCTTGACTGCGAGGTTGTGCTAACCCCCTGGGATTGGAGGTACATCACGGGTATAGAGTTTACCGGGTCCCGTGTCCCTCTGGATCTTGACATTACTCCAGCGGAGGTCCGGGCTTTATTGGGCTTCGCTGCTGAGGATCGGGTCTTTAAGGCCCGTAGTATTCGGTCCGGTGCTTTGGCTGTCGATGCTGTCGGGGGTATATACGCACTGCCTATTCCAGCGGATCAGGGCACTCGTGACATTCTGCTATGGCGCTTGTTCCTGACCATTATGAGGGGTTGTTTCCTAGGGAACAACTCCTCTACCATTCATTTCAGCGTTGTAGGAGCTGTCAGAGACGTAGACCGGATCGGTGACTACGATTGGGGGTCGTTCACCTTTGCTTATTTCCTCCACGGTCTGTATCTACGTTCGGAGGGACAGACAGATGCTTGGCTCGGATTCTATCACTTTTTGCTGGTGAGGCTTCTCTTCCTCTCTTCTTACTGGACTTTCCTTCATTTATTTCTCTTTTCTGCATTTGTCGGTTACTCATGCTTTTCACTGTTTCCGTTCGCAGTTCTGGGCCTACGAGCGTCTTCCATGCCTGAGGCCCGTCACTACCCTCGGTTTGGATACCTATCCCCGGGGTCGGCGGTGGCATCACAGCACTCTGGAGGAGGTCCCGGTGTCGGGCAGCTTTGCACATTGTCGTATTCAGCTGGAGCTGATCACGGCCACTGATGTCGCCTGGGTTCCCTACCTCTCCGAGCATCTGACTGTGGGGTTTGCCGATGGGCATCCTTCTGGCCCGGAGTTCGAGCTTTCCACCCGTCGCCTTACTTTGCAGAGTGTTGGAGGATGGGTGATGTACCTGGGAGAGCGCGCATTCAGATGCGTTACTGGAGAGATCCGTATCCCGCATTCCCTTCCTTTCACTACCTCCTGGCCGCTGGATTCTCAGCCTTCGGAGATCATGCTCGCAGGGGAGGACGGTCGGATGCTTTCTACGGGTCCCAGTACGAGTGAGGCTTTCCGTGCCTGGTGGGTGCCCTGTACTATCGGTCCTCAGACCCGGGCCACATTCTTCCTCGGGGATATGGTCCCCGGCTCGGTGATGATGACCGATTGGGCCGCTTGCGTTCGGAGTCCCACTCACGCTGAGCAGATCGCCACTCTGACCCGTCAGGTGGATCAGCTGTCCTTATATCTTCGGGTGTTAGGCCGGACTCCAGAAGATGCTTACGCCTACGATCCTGACAGTGCGGGTTATGATGCAGGCCCGAGCTCATCTGATGCCACAGCGCAGCCATACATTCCTGACATGATTTTTGGTCCTCCGACTTTGACGACCCCAGGGGATCAGTTCGAGGATCCCGCTTTCATAGATGACATTGACTTTGTTTAGATCATGATAGGATAGGGCTTTTGTACCTGCACCTGTTTAGATTTATTTTTTTCCTTTTTTATCATTATTACATGCACTATGTACTGAACTCATTTGTTTTATTTATGCACAGTTTTTATCTTTTATCTCTATGAAATTCATTTGCTTTATTATTAACTGTATGATGCATGCTTTTTTTATGGGTAAAATTCAGATGACCACTTATGGTTTCTGACATTTCCCACATAACCACCTGTAGTACGTAAACCTACTACTAAACACCTGTGGTTTTGAGTTGAAGTGAAAAACAGACAGTTCCCATCCAATTTAACTGTGCGTGAAGTGTACTCGCCAAAAGAGCGTGAGCTAGTAGTGTAACGGTCAAATGAGCCAGGGAAAAGTCGATAATGCCCTCATCTTCAACAATCGTAATTTAAGACCCAATTCGTTGGCTATTTATGCCCTAACCCATCCCTTACGAGCTGTTGCAGACCCAAATCAAAGGATATTTATTCTCTTAGCAGCTCTGTTTCAGTCCCAAGGATTATCATCGTCTTCATCAAGGTTATTAATTGTTTGTCTTACTCAAAACTCAGGTATGTATATTTAGCTTCTTTGAAATCTAATGAGTATATCGAAGAACAAATGTACCCAAATCCGTTTCAAATCCGTTTGTTTGATTACCTTTTTCGGGGTGAAATCGACCAAATTAAGCTTTATAATGCGAAATTCTGTATAAAAGCATTATGAAAGGTGTATATATGAGTTAGTGAACAAATGACCCAATATTTTTATACATTTGTTATCCTTTACTCGCAACTTGGAGGTATGACTCGTTATAGTCATCATTAGATTTGTTAGTTGTGTGATTTGTTAGCAAGATTTGGGCTGAAGTTACTAAATATTTGGCCGCCCAGAAGGTGTTTGACAAAATGTTTAAGTAACATCTTGTATACATTTGCTTTATGTGCATGTTATTGTGTAAATATTATGCTTCAAATTGTTGATTAAAGATTTTGCTGATGTTTATCTGAATTAGGAGGCATGTCTTCGTCAAGCAATCATGTAGGATGGAATAACGGTGACCTTCGATACATACCTAGGAAATGTAGATGTGGAAAGAAGGCTTCTGTAAGAATTGTCGACTCGAACAAACCATCGAAAGGAAAATTGTATTTTGTATGTGATGAGTGTGAATTTTGGGCATGGTGCTTGCCTTCTACATCAAACTCAAGTGGCACAATTACTGATACTAATGAACACAATGAAGGAATGGGGACAACAGTTGTGAGGGGAACAACATGCAAGTGTCTGTGTGAGAAGAATAATCTACATATGAGGATGATGCTTGTTGAAAGCCATGTGAGGATAATAATGATAATTGGAGTTGTTTTTCTTCTCATGTCTTTCATGATGTTCTTTAGTACTATGAAATGAGAGTTTGTAATGTGAGGGTTTTAATAGAATGTAAGTTTGTAATATGTAATGGAATATGTAACGAAAGTTTGTAATGTTTTTGAGTAGTATGACATGAAATATGTTAGTGTAATGGAATATGTAATGTTCTAAATTTAATGAAATGTAAGTTTAGATTCTTGGAGTTATGTTGCATTTCTGTTCAAAGTTGAAGTATTATTGTAATGTTCATGTTGTTCATGTTATGTTGTTCTAAATGTTTATGTTGTTCTTGTAATGTTCATGTAATGAAAGTTTGTAATGTTCATTTATGTTGAAGTATTATTGTAATGTTCATGTTGTTCTTGTAATGAATATGTAATGTTCTAAATGGTAAGTGATGTGGTCGTGCAGTACTATGTAATGAAAGTTTGTAATGTTCATTCATGTTTTTCATGTAATGTATGAAAGTTTGTAATGTTCATTCATGAGTTTCTTATAACAAGCATTTACAAAAAACCAACTGTTAAAACTGTGCTTATAACAAGCATTTACACAAACTCTTACAACTGTTCTTATATATATAGCAAATTATGCCCAGTCATTCCAACTGTTACAATCTTGCAAACCAAAAACAATAACAATGTCATCTAAGTCATTCCAAGTGTTACAAGATTGTAAACCAAAAACTTTCATTACATTTAATGCTAAGTCATTCCAACTGTTACTAAATTGTAAACCAAAAACAATAACAATTAATGCTAAGTCATTACAAGATTGTAAACCAAAAATAAGCATTTACAAATAAATCCTTCAGAGCCTTAATCCCCCTCTTCCTGCCTTTTTTGGTGAATTACCAATGCTCCCCTTTGATAACAGCTTCGTCGAGGTTGGTTTTGTCTTCATTCTTCGCATGGTAGGCTGTTAACTTGACCTTGGTTGATCAGTAGCCCCAGTCCAACATGCTGCCAAACTTGGTCCAGGATTAGTCCACTTGGTGGACTGGTTAGGTTGAGAGCTTGATTTGGGTTGTTCTGGGGTTGTAGATTTCTTTTTAACACCCTTCCCCTTAGTTTGCAACTTTGGTGGTTTGTTTTTTGCCTGAAATATACAAACAAATATAAAATCAGTAAAAAAATGCAAAATATAAACAAATGTTATTGCACATTATAAACATTAATTGCAGTAACAAAATATAAAATCAATACAAACCTGGGAAGATGATGCCCCAACATTTGCCTGGCAATCCTTTGCAGCTGTTGTTTCCCCAGTTGGGTTGCTTTTCCCCTGCAAATACAAACCTGTTAGCTTTAGATTAAAAAGTCTAAATTATATCAGTTATATATAAAGTAAATACATACCTTCAGTTTAGAGTTAGGATGGAATGGCTGCCTACAAGCCCTGCTGTTATGCCCAAGTGTCAAACACCTTGCACATGTTACAGTGCCACCTCTTCTACTTGCCTTGTGAGGGTTTTTTGGTTCATCTTGAGCCTTTTTCCTTACTTTTCTTGGTCTTCCAGTGGGTTTATGGTACAATGGAGGCTGAATCTTTGGAAAGTTGGATTGCACCCATTCATGATGACTAGGAACAGGCTTTATGGTAAAGTTGTAGGTGCTTAAGTACACTTCCTTGCTATAGCAAGGATGGCAATAAGCCTCTGGCTGCTCCCTATTACCCCAGATTGCAGTCACTGCATGTTTGCAAGGAATGCCACTAAGATCCCACATTCTGCACCCACAAGTTTTTGAGTTCAAATTGACAACCCAAGTTCTGTCATTACTTTCAACCTCAAACTCCCCAATTCCAGACTTCAATGCAGTGCATCCCCTAGAATTTCTCTTATTGATTTCTAGTTTTTTTTGTATTCTTGGTCCAATTGACCCTCCATACTTGTCCATGCCCTCTTTTTTAATCTGAAACCTAACCATTAATTTCTTCCTAATCCACTCTAGCATGTTAATAATCCCTTTATCCCTTGCCTCCATGATATAATTATTCCATGACTCATTCAAGTTGTTTACAACTACATCACACCTACAATGTGGGGAAAAATGAGATCTGGCCCAATATTTGGGCCCAACAGCCATCAACCACTTCACTGCCTCTGGATCAACTTTGTGCATTTCCTTCATAGCTGTTTCAAATGAATACATATCACCACAACTAGCTGCATTCCAGAAAATATCCCTTAACAGCTTCCCCCTAAACTTGATTTTGAAATTGTTGTACAAATGCTTCAAACAAAATCTATGTTCATTATTGGGTAACATTGAATTAAAAACCTCTACAAGCCCCTTCTGCCTATCAGAAATAAATACATATCTTCTTGTTTCATTTTCACCAATGTCATCTAACAGCTCTGTGAGAAACCACTCCCAACTGGCCCTACATTCTATTTCAACTATAGCAATGGCAATGGGAAAAATATTATCATTTGCATCTCTTCCTATAGCACTTAACAGTTGCCCTCCATAAATCCCCTTTAGGAAACATCCATCCAAACCTATGATTGGTCTACACCCAACAAGGAAAGCATGTTTAGATGCTGACAGCCTCATGTACAGTCTCTTAAAAACTGGAAGAGAACCAGGCCCCTCAACACCCTCACTGCAAAATTTGAAAAGTGTCCCAAGATTCAATTTTTTAACTGTCTCAATATAATCCATAAGTTTGTAGTACTGTTCTCCTACATCACCAGATATACCATGCAAAGCTTTTCTTTTAGCCCTATATAGGGATGATTTACTAAGACTGGAATGACATTCCTTTTGTGCCTTCTTCTGCCATGCTTTCAAATCCCAATTAGGATTATCTCTAAAGTCAGTCAAGTATTTTTTTGGCCAAATACCTACTGTCAACAAGATGGTTTTTCTCTTGTCCAGCACATGTGTGATCCCCCCCCCATTGATTTGATTTTGAAAGTTACTTCACCTTGTTTAACTGATGCATGAATCCTCCAAGAACAATTTTCTGATTTACATTGGGCAGTTATTCTTTTCTTATCATTTTGAATGTATTTAATGTCAAACCCACCTTTTACAGAAAACTCAACTAAAGCATTCCTAAAAATTTCATGGTTTGTGAACTCCATTCCAACCTCAAATTCTATGTTACCCATATCAGTGTCCTCATTAAATTCCATAGACACATCCCCTTCTAAGTTGTCCTCATCATCAGATAAAACAAACTTCTTTCTTAATGCCTCTTTCCCTTCTCCCTCATCATCACTCCACCAATCCTCTACAAAAACATCTTTTACATTATCAGAATCTGATTTTTTTTCCCCTTCTTTAAATATGTCATCATCCCCAGGCCCCTCTAGATCTTCATCCATCCAATAGGGATGGTCTGCCTCTTCACCACTATTTTCATTTCTTTCCATTTGCTCTTTTCTATGTTTTTTTACATTTTCAGACTCACTCCCTTTACCCTTTTCAGTTTCCTTCTCTATTACATTTTCAGAATCACTCCCTTTACCCTTTTCATTTTCCTTCTCTATTACATTTTCAGAATCACTCCCTTTACCCTTTTCATTTTCCTTCTCTATTACATTTTTATAATCACTCCCTTTACCCTTTTCAGTTTCCTTCCCTTTACCCTTTTTAGATTTCTTCACTTTACCCTCAACTTGTAGTGGACCCTCCATTTCTTCTGCATATAAAACTAACTCTTCACTCTCATTATTAACTAGTACACCTACCATCTCAGTTACATCTTTGTCATCATTTAGAATTAAAGCCCCACCCTCCCATACCTCATAACCAGGTACAAGATAATAAATGTTCACATTTGGGGCTGGATTTAACTTAAAGTGGAATTCATGTATCCCCAACATAGACAAGTAATCCAATTCTACAGATTCTAGAATCTCAACATTACCCCCAACATAATCAACAATCGGATCTTGAGCAAAATACCCACCATAATTGAACACAACTCTCATAGACATTCTGCATTAAACATATGAGGGAGGAAATTTTGTATAAGAAACAAAACATCTATGGGAGATAGGGGGGACCACAAATACTAAAAAATACAAATCAAAGTCTAGCATGCATACCACTAAAGCATAAAATATTCTATCAAACAACAACAAATCCATATACACAGAGGGGACCAAACAAGTGGGGGCATATTATTGTACAAAATAAACCTATCAGAAAACATCACAACTCAGAGGGACCCAGCACAAGAATATTTATTCATGAAAGCTTATCACAAATCAGACCAAAAGTAAGATAAACTCACACAACATAGTACAAAACACTTAAATAGCAGTATACAAACACTTAAATAGCATTATACATCAAATCGAAACGAATCGAATCGACTCGTTAAAACTTACCTCGATCTGCACTCAAATATTAGCTTCCAGATACAATTTCTTCCACAAACACCATAAGAGGCTTTGGGTTCCACTCGATTTGAAGCTTTCGTGCAGAAATCGCCAGAAAATCGCCTCTCTTCCAAGCCCTAGACCCGTCTACACAATTAACCCTATTTTAGGTCATTTTCAATATATATATGAAGGGGCAAAAAAGTCATTATCCATTCCCATTAACGACGTCTAGACGGAAAGCTGTTTTTCACTTCAACTCAAAACCACAGGTGTTTAGTAGTAGGTTTACGTACTACAGGTGGTTATGTGGGAAATGTCAGAAACCATAAGTGGTCATCTGAATTTTACCCCTTTTTTTATTTATGGATATAGAATGACCCCTGTACAGTCTTTTTGATACTATTTTTTTCACAGATGTCGTGGTACGTTTGGATTCCATTCCTCCCACAGGGTTGGTCGGCAGTCTCCTCCGTTGGTTGGACAGTTTATCGCCGGCCAACAGGGTTATCACAGATGGCCTCTTGGGACATTCTTGGTCCTTATTATCCTTTCAGGTGCCAGCGGGCTTTGTGGAGGGTATTCTGAGCTATTGGGCCCCTGACCGTCAGGTGTTCAGATTAGGGACAGTAGAGCTGACCCCCACTCTCGAGGAGTATGCTCGCTTTACCGGCCTGCCTTTGGGCGGTCCTTATGCCAGGGTTACAGCTGGTTCCATGCGCCGTCAATTCTTGACTTTCACCGGTTTGCGGAGGACAGTTTTATTATCGGTGATCACATCAGACCATATGATTCCCCTTCAGTTCTTGATTGACCGATTTGGCTCACCCGACAGTTTTCGTCTTTTCTTCGGTGATTTTTCCGTGTCCGAGGAGCGCTGGGGCGCTTTGAGAGTAGACGTTCTGATGGCTTGTGTCATTTCAGTTTTGTATTTGCCAGCCGGACCCGGTCAGTTGGATATGCGAATTGTCGCGGCTGTTAGAGCCCTTCAGGAGGATCACACCGTTCTTCCCATGATATTGGCGGATACCTACATGTCCGCCTCATATTGCCAGTCTTTCCGAGGCAGAGTATTCAGAGGGAGCTCGACTTTGTTATACGTGTGGTTCATGAGTCATCTCAGTCCCATCGGCTATTTCCGTCGCCAAGGGTTTTGCTTCAGCCATGACATAGCCACGCAGTTTTTATTTCGTCCCGTGAGCTGTACTGATGCGGCTTCTTGGGTAGAATTTTTGTCGGTCATTGAGGATCCCTTTCATCTCCTGGTCTATTCGGGTTATTTCTCCTTTATGAGCTTCTTGACTCACGTGCCCAACCTGGATTTCATCCCTATTGCTGGCTTGAGGGGCGTGACGACCTATCATCCCTTGGCGGTTACAGGGCAGTTTGATCAGACACAGGATTTTCACCCTTTCACGGGTGCAGCCGCCTACCGATTTCTCATATCATCCCAGATAGAGAGGGATCTACTGCGGGTATACGATCTTTGGTTTCACAGGATCTTTGTCGAATATAGTGAGAGCTGCCCCATCCAGACATTTGCTTACGTGCAGTGGTTGCGCGGAGACTCGGATCCGGTTGGTTTGAGTCAAGCTAGGGCCTTTGATGACTCTGGAGTGATTTTCCCAGATGATACCACAGATCATTCCGTCTCAGCTGATTCTGCCCCTAGTCGGGCCACTGAAGACAGCCGGATCCGACTTGCCTTGATTGCTATTGAATCTGAGAGGGATGCTGCCATTGCTGAGAGAGATGTCGCTATTCTGGCCAGAGACGTTGCCATTGCTGACAGAGACGCCATTGTATTTCAGACCAGGGCAGTTATAGATGCTCATTCTGGGACTGTCAGCCGAGCTACTGCTTTATTGGACCGCATCGACATAATGGGACAGCAGATTGCAGGAAACGCTGATGCTTCGGGTCTATCCACCACTTTATCCATCCTGCTTCAGTTAGTTGCAGATTTGTAGATTGTTTTATTTCCTGCATAGACTATGTTAGTTTCATCGGTTATTGAAAGAAAAATCTTGTAACAAAATGACTTATATATGTAGACATGCATTTAAATTTAGTCATTTTCCCTTTTTGTCGTATCGTTGCCTTTCATTGGATCCTCATTTTATCCAGTTGACCACGATTTTGACATTTCGCCTTCTTTCTCTTCTCAAGTCTTGATGGAGATCTGACAGATATTGTCGTACCCCTGTCGATTTCATCAGATTGGGTCTTAGATTTTGGATAACTGTCTGGTTGGATCAGGGTTATGTCATTTGGGATGAAGTTGGTTAGGCGGCTGGTTTCGGGAAGGTTTTGAGGGTTTAGGAAGGTTTATCTGGCTGTTGGGAAATGGTTCTGTTTAAGGAAAGGATTATTTTTAATGGATCGGACCGTGCCGTGATGGCTGCCTACGTACCCCCACAAGTTGGGAGATCAGGTCCTACGTAGTTCGTTCCTCAAAGAAAAAGGGGAACTGATGATTCAAGCATAGAATCGCTTCACTGAGTCGGAATTGAGAGGCTGTAGAAATATCTCACCATCCATTTCTTGCAATATGAGGGCTCCTCCGGATAGCACTTTCTTAATCACAAATGGTCCTTCCCAGTTCGGGGCAAACTTCCCCTTGGCTTCGTCTTGACAAGGCATGACTCTTTTTAGCACCAAATCATTTTCCTTGCACTTCTGAGGTCTTATCCTTTTGTCGTATGATCGAGAGATCCTTTGTTGATATAACTGACCGTGCCAAACAGCAGCCACCCTCCTTTCATCAATTAGGGCCAATTGGTCGTATCGACTTTGCATCCAATCCTCCTCGCTTATCTGAGCATCGATCATTATTCTGAGGGACGCCATCTCAACCTCAATTGGCAGAACGGCCTCCATTCCATACACCAAAGCGTAAGGGGTTGCCCCTGTAGAAGTACGCGTTGACGTTCGGTATGCCAGCAGGGTGAGGGGTAGCAGATCCGGCCATCCCCGATGATTAGCAGACATTTTCACCATGATCTTCTTGATGTTCTTATTTGCAGCCTCCACTGCCCCATTCATCTTAGGACGGTAAATGACAGAATTGAGGTGTTTGATCTTAAACTGGTTGCACAATCCCTTCATGAAGGCGTTGTTCAAGTTCTTGGCATTGTCGGAGACCAAGACCTCAGGCTGCCCGTATCGACAAATGACATTATTCCTGATGAAACCGACGATGACCTCCTGAGTTACTTTGGGGAAAGAAGCTGCTTCTACCCATTTGGTGAAGTAATCGATCATGACGAAAATGAATCGGTGTCCGTTGCTCGCTTTGGGCTCTATTGGTCCGATTACATCCATTCCCCACATTGAAAATGGCCACGAGGAGGTCATACAGTGCAGTTCATTGGGAGGCGTATGGATCACATTACCGTGCACCTGGCATTGGTAACACCGTTTGACATGATCGTCGCAGTCGGCTTTTAGTGTTAACCAATAATGCCCCGTCCTCAAGATCTTTTTGGCCAGCATCGGTCCACTCATGTGTGGCCCGCACACTCCACCATGTATTTCGTTCATAATCCTTTGGGCCTGTGTCTCATCTACATATTGCAGCAGTCCCAACCCAGCATCCCTCTTGTAGAGTGAATCCCCACTCAGGTAAAACTTCATTGCCATCTTTTGAATTCTCATCCTCTCAGCTCGGCTTGCCCGGTCGGGAATGGATCTATCCCTCAGATATTCCCTTATGTCGTGATACCAAGGCTGCCTTGGCATAACCACCTCGTCTGATAATACTGCAACATGTTCCTCGTATGCCGGGGCATTCCGCACCGCTATTTCAATCTGTGGAACATCTTTTCTTTTGATTATATGGATCAAGGAGGCCAGAGTTGCCAATGCATCAGCAAAATCATTCCGTCCCCGGGGAATATGTCGGAAAGCGATATCTTCGAACTCTTGCATTAATTGGATAACACAACGATGGTATGGAAGTAACCGGATCTCTTTTGTGTTGTACACCCCGATCTCTTGTCTGATTACCAGTTCTGAATCCCCGAACACCGCTAGTCTCTTCACTCCCATGTCGCGGGTAAAGCGGAGTCCCAATATACATCCCTCGTATTCAGCTGTGTTATTCGAATTGCTGAACTGCAGTTTAGTAGCCACAGGGTATTGGTCTCCGGTGATAGAGACCAGTACTGCTCCGGCTCCTGCCCCTTCAGCATTCATAGCACCATCAAAATACAGCTTCCAGAACTGCCCCTCGTCATCACATTTCGTGTGTGATACCCAAAATATATCTTCGCCCGGTAGAGGAGTTTCTAACGGTTCCATCCCTCCTGACGGGGTTTCCGCCAACTGATCTGCAATTCTCTGCCCTTTCATGGCTTTCTGAGTTACGTATACCATGTCGAACTGTTGTAAGATTAACTACCATCTTGACAGTCGACAGTTCAGCATGGGCCTTTCAAAGATATATTTCAAGGGATCCATCCTCGATATCAGGTACGTAGTATGCCCATGGAGGTAGTGCTGTAATCTCCCAGTAGCCCAGGCCAGAGCACAACAGGTCTTCTCGATGGGAGTGTAATTCTGTTCAAATTGGCTAAATCTCTTGCTGAGGTAATAGATGGCCTGCTGATGAGTGGGTTTTACATCTATGAATTGAGTACGTTTGACTTGATAATTTGTGAGTTCTTAAGTATTTTAAGTTACTATTAGGTATTTATAGTGTTTTTATGTTATTTTGTAGGAAGAAACAAGGAAACGCGATCCGAACATCTTTTGGAGTACAATAAGCAAGCAAACGCAAGAAGGGAAGATTACAGAGCTTTTAACATTAAAATGGATGCATGTTCTTGGTTTGGAACTTGGATTGTATTTTAGAGCTACTTCTTAGCTTTCCGGAACATCTTGAATCGTCACAATCGGAGTTCGGATGAGAAAGTAATGATCGTTTTCCCAACGGACGTTGAACCTCAAAGTTTGGAGTTGCCATTTGCATAGCACTCACTTCAAGCCCAATTTCGACTTTGATCCAATCTGAAGCTCTCAATTATCAAAGAATTAAAGTTGTAGATCTCGTCGAGATCTTCGATTTGATATGTGGCAGGCCCCGTAACTCCTCCCGGATCAAAAGTTATGACCATTTTACCAACAGATGCTGCAGCAGAATTTTGTCTGGCGCGGGCGCGCCGGTTCCAAGTGTATTTTGGGCGCGGCCGCGCAGGTCTGCAGAGTGAAAAACTTAGTTTCTGGCATTTGGGCGCGGGCTCGCTGCTTTCTAGGCCAAATATGGGCGCGGCCGCGCTGGGTCGGGTTTTTAAAAAGCTTATTTTTGACCTGCATTGAATGGAACAAGGATTGTAACTTCTAATTGGTTTAGGACTTTAACTAGAACCTATGAATACATGATATGAAGCATAGAATGAGGGAGATCTTGCTACTTTTTGCTAACCCTAGTTTGGGAGAAAGAGAAGGAGGCTTGAAGCAATTGAGCAAGCAAGAAGGATTCATCACAAGAGCTAAAGGAGAGACTCAAGGATTGCAATTACAGGTTCTATTCTCTTCCCTGATCTTTTATTTTGTATTCTTGAATGCTTTATCAATTGTGGATTATGGATTTTAATTCAATTATGAACTAATTTCTTTTTAAGATTACAATGGAACTTATTGCGTAGCTTTTATTGATATGCTTCCTTGTTAATTATTGTTAATTATTGTCGGATTGTCTATTATGATTTGTGATTAATTGCTTAATTATTTGATCAACAATTACCGTGGTAATCTATATGAACTCGAGAGATGGATTATAGATTTAGACCTAATCATAGTAGCATGTGATTGTGTATTCTGCTGTCGATGGAATTCATGATTTGTGTTTAGGATAGAGATATACCTATACGCCGCATGTAATCTGAAAGAGAATCTGAGCTTTAAATCCTTTTTAATTGTAATTCACATAGAGATATAGTGAATTAGTTAACTAGGGTGTTCATCTTAATTCTATCTTGTGTGGATTTAAGTTGATTTGTTTATGATACATCGAGAGATGATTATAGATATTGATGAGTTCTTGATTAACAATCCAGAATAATTAATATAACTTAACAGGAAGTGTATTAATTCAAGTGAAACATTAAGGGACATTGTAATCTTAAGCCTTTTATCTGAATTCGATTCTTGGTAGTTAGTAATTAGTTAGTTTAGTATTTTATTATCTAAAATTCATAGTCTTAATCAATTGTTTAAATAAAGTTAATTTGATTATGAGTTAGTATTTGGTAAGTATTATTAAATAATTCTCTGTGGGTTCGACACTCTACTTTCACTTTATTACTTGTTGACCGTGTACACTTGCACGTATTTATTGATTGCTAAATCGACAAACACCTGCTCTTTACCTACCTTATTCTTCTGTCCCAGCATACATCCCATCGCGATGGCATTGACCGATATATACATAAACAGAGGGATCCCGTCCTTCGGGGGTACCAGCACTGGTGCCTCCGTCAGCTGCTTTTTAATGGTCTGAAAAGCCCTCTGACATTGCTCATTCCATTCTTGGGAAGCACCTTTCCTTAACAGTTTGAAGATTGGCTCGCACGTAGTCGTCAAGTGGGATATGAAGCGGCTGATGAAGTTTATTCTTCCCAGGAATCCTCTTACCTCCTTCTCTGTATGGGATGCCGGCATATCCACAATGGCCTTAATCTTTGTCGGATCCAACTCAATGCCCCGATCACTAACCAGGAATCCCAAAAGCTTGCCTGACTGTACTCCGAAAGCACACTTTACCGGATTGAGCTTTAAATTATACTTTCTGAGCCGATCGAATAGCTTCCTGAGGTGGGTTAAATGATCAGATTCTACCCTTGATTTCACAATACTGTCATCCACATAGACCTCTATCTCCTTATGCATCATGTCGTGGAACAAGGCCATCATGGCTCTCTGATAAGTAGCCCCCGCGTTTGTGAGACCAAAAGCCAATCGTCTATAGCAGAAAGTGCCCCAGGGGGTGATGAACGCGGTCTTTTCTCGATCTTCTTCCGCCACAATTATCTGATGATACCCCGCAAAGCAATCAACAAAAGAGTACATCTCGTACTGGGCTGTGTTATCCACCAGGATGTGTATGAAAGGCACCGGGAAGTTATCCTTGAGACTGGCCTTGTTTAGATCTCTGTAGTCTACACATACCCTCACCTTCCCTCCAGGTTTAGCCACTGGGACTACATTGGACAGCCACTCTGGGTAAGTGGACACCATAATGATTCCCGCCCTGAACTGCTTGATGATCTCTTCCTTTACTTTTAAGCTCCACTCAGGTTTCAACTTCCTTAGTTTCTGCTTGACAGGCCTGAAACCCTCCTTGATGGGCAACCGGTGTACCACAATGTCAGTGGATAATCCGATCATATCCTCATGAGACCAGGCAAAGACATCCTCATATTGGCTTAGCAACTCAGTTATTTCTGCTTTCTGGCTAGGGGTAAGGTCCGTCCCTATCTTGAGTTCCTTGGGTGCGTTGGGGGTTCCAATATCTATGATGATGGTTTGGTCTAGGTTGGGTTTGGGTTTATCCTCGACCCATCCTTTGATCTCATCAGGCGCGTCGTCGTAATCTGTCTTGTCTTGCTCAATGCCCATCAAATCGAAATCCAGCTCAATGTCAAAATCATAATCATCATTCAAATCTGAAAGACCGTTTGTTAGGCAAGGATTACTCAAATTGGTACACCTGACATGAAACAAAATACTTGTCATATATAAGTTATTTTCCACAACGATCACATTTTCAGATAACATGAAGAAACGACATAATTATGCAAAAACAAAACAACAACAAAAAATAAACTTCTTCATCCTCCCATCCTCTGGGGTCTACCACCCTGATGTCAGGTTTTACCCTTGTTTGGATATCACTGGTTTCATGGTCCAGTTGTCGACGGTTAGGTCAGATGAAATGCGCTGGATAAAAGGGGGCTTCACATCGGACACTTCCCCGATGACTACGGCCAAATCGCCTGAGTCCCTCTTCCTACCTTCTTCAGGAATAATTAGCCCTGCCCAATCGATGATAGGCACACCTTGTTGGGCTTCCGGTGGCGTGACAACATCCGTCCCCTCTCCATTGCTTGTTAATTGTCCGGGGATATAGCACCTGGTTTTAAACTTTTGCGCGACCTCCTGTAGGAAATTTTCCCTCTTGGTTGACTCATCATTTGTGGGGGTCAATTCTTCATCCCCTGTCCCAATCACAGGCTCGCTAGTCCCTTGTTCATTGTTGACCTTGGTCACCGGTTTGCCAGCCAGTCGAATCGGGGCCACGCCTTGACGGTGTCTCCGTGCTATGACTTCACGATATCCCAACCCTGCTTTACCTATCTGATGGGGTAGTTGAACGGGCTCGGTGATTCCTTGGCTGCTCTTTCCTAACCCCTGTCCAGGCTGGAATTTCATTTTCATCATTTCTTTTGCAATGAAGGTAAGTTCTGGAGAGACTTTAGGTTTCACGGCTGGGGCTCCCAGGCATCTGTAGTGGGGAGTGCTAATTTCCAGTGCCTGAAAACTGGCAGGTGCCGCCGACTCGTCTACATTAATCACTGGTAGGCCATTCTTGGAAGGAGAAGGGTCATCACACTCTGCCGAGATCGTCACCAGATTTCCGTCGATGATAAGTTTGATTTGCTGGTGTAGCGTGGAAGGAACTGCCCCGGCCATGTGTATCCACGGCCTCCCCAATAACAGGTTATAACTGGCTACAATGTCTAGGACTTGGAAAGAGATATCAAAAGTACAAGGTCCGATTTCCACCGGCAATTCTATCTCACCAATTGTATCCCTCCGGGAACCATCGAAGGCTCGCACCACTACATGACTGGCCCGTAGGCGCTTGGGATTGATGCCCATCTTCTGCAATGTACTGAGGGGACAGATATTCAACGCTGATCCCCCATCAATCAGCACCCTATTCATGATATAACCTGAGGAGATTACCGCAATATGTAGCGGTTTTCGATGCCCCCTTCCCTCCTTGGGGATATCGTCATCTGTAAATGATATCACATCACTCTCCAACAGGTGGTCCACCAGATGGCCGAAACCTTCCTTGCTAATTTCTTTGGGCACGTATGCCTCCTCCAGGACTTTCGCCAGGGTTTTGCAGTGACCATTGGACGATAACACCAAGTCCATGATTGATGTCAGGGTCGACTCCTCATTTAAAATCTGGATCCCTCTTGCTTCCGGATGATCCATCCTCCTCAAGAATTTCATGGCTCTCTCCTCGGATATCTCTTCATTTTTCTTCTTTTGGCTCTCCAGGACTCGCCCGGGAAGATATAAGGGATTTTCTTTTGTCGTCACAGAAGCACAACTAGCCGCTTCCTCTGACACCCCCCCATAATTCCATGGTACCGTCTTTAGACTGCTGACAGAGATTTGCGGTCTCGCTGTAAGGATGAGGGGTTTCGGAGCCGCCAACTTGATAGGTCCCTCCGTGGTATTTCCACTTACACCCATCAACCTAATGGGCGCTCCCCGTGCACTCCCGTGATTACTTATCATGTTGATCATTTCATCAATTTTCTTCACATAATTCAGCCTTGACGGCCCCTCGGCTTCACTGACCTCTGCTACATTGACCCCCCCTCCATCATGCCTTGGCAGGGGATTGACCTTAACATTTGGGGAGTCTGGCTGTTCCACCACAATTTCCCCACTATCAATCAAGTTCTGGATTCTGTGCTTCAACGTCCAACACAGTCCTGCATATCATGACCAGGGGAACCTGAGTGGTATGTGCATTGCTTGCTTGGGTCAAACCTTCTTCCCTTCGGGTCACTTGGGGGTGCCAAATCGACTATCTTCTTTTGAGCTATCAATACCGCTAGAATCTGCTCAAGAGGATCCCCGAGTGGGGTGAATACTCGATTTTGTAAGGCCTCAAATCTCCTTCGCCCTTCCGCCCTCTGATCAGTGAAGTTAGGCTGTCGGGATGGTCCCACCCTCTGCACCTATCCTAGAGGATTGTTTTTTGTCTTTCCAGATGACCCCTGAAGGAAGAGGGAAACATCCTCCTCCTTTTTCTTTTGCACCCTGCGGGAAGTGCTGCCATAATTTCCATTCTGTATTTGTTCTGCAGTCGTTTCCAAAGCCGTGAAATCCCGAATCTTTCCAGACTTCAAACCCATATCCACCATTTCTCCGTGTTTAATCATCTCGGCAAAAGGCCTACCAATCCCGGATATAATCCGCTCATAATAAGGGGCCTCTTGAATATCTACGAAGGTCATCACCATCTCTGACTCGCTCATCGGGGGATTCACCTGTGCGGCCATACCCCTCCATCGTTGTGCATAATCCCTGAAGGATTCCTTGGGTTGCTTCTTAACTTTTGTCATTTGGTATCTATCAGGGGCCATTTGCGCCTGGAAGCTATACTGTGTTAAGAAGGTGTGGGTCAATTCCTCCCAATTGTGAATTCGGGCATTGTCAAGACGGGCATACCAGATTCTCGCTTCTCCCGTCAAACTCTTTTGGAAAAGTTGCATCCTTAGACCCTCGTCTTCTGCATAAGATCCCAGCTCCCCAATGTAGATTTTCAGATGGGTATAAGGATCCCCCTTACCATTGTATTTCTCAAATTCGGGAATTTTAAATTTCTCCGGGTATCTAGTTCCGGGGAAGACACATAGATCCGAATAATTAACCCTGCCTAGGGACCCTATGTCTTTCATAGATTGGATAGTTTCCTCCATTTGTTTCATTTTCTTTCGCAGATCATCTGTATCTCCCTCTTCCGGGATAGTAATCACTGTCTTGTTATGTACGGGAATGGCCTTTGGGACGACTGGCTCACCCTTAGGTTGGGGTGGATCTTCCTTAGGTGGATCCTGTCGAGGTATCAATTGTTCCCTCAGCATTATGGCCATTTCTAACATCTGCTTCTTGAAATCATCAAATTCCTCCCTAGATATGGAACCAGGATTAGTAGGTGGGAGATCAGCCATTTCAGATGTAGAGTCTTAGGCCTTCTTAGACTGCGAACGGGTTTGAGGAGCAATCCTACAGAAACAACGGTTCGAAGTTTAGTCCGGGGTAATGAAAGGAAAAATGTGGATGCATGCTAAAGCTGTAACTTTTGTGTTTTTGGGTTTTTTTTTAATCTTTCCCTGTAAAACAGAAAGTTAGTAGTCCTTTAATGCAATAACAAATGCTAAACACGACTTTATTATGCTTCCCCAGCTGTTCCCTGCAAAACATAGAGGTTAGTAATTTCTCTTGACAGAAAGGGAGGCATATATGAATGGGATCATGATATTTATACGCGTGAACGTAAAAGGGCATGAAGAGACTTTTCCTGCGTTGGGTTAATCTGAGGCTAACCTATCCTAGGGTTACTCTCACGGGCTTTTCGGCATGAAGGTCCCCAAATCTTCGCAATCTACTCGTCTGAGTCCTTTCGATTGGAGCGGATTTAGGTGGTGCGTTTCTTGAGCCATCTCCGGGGAGCAGCCCCTTCGACTCCAGTAATAAGCAACCGACAGGTTCGCCTCAGGAGGAGGTACTCTCTCAACATACATTCACATTCATCGTCCTCACCGTATGCAAATGATTTCTTTAAAGTAAAGCCATTCCATTCAAATATTCATTTATTGGACAAAACACACATTCACACAACAAAAGTACAAAAGATCAAAATATCGCATGCACACACATATTCATGAATTTTTTAAAGGATAGGATAGCATCAAGATTCAAAAGCAGCTTAAACCCTCTAATGTCCCCAGCAGAGTCGCCAGCTGTCGACGCCGGTTCTCGTCCTTTCCGATTTTTTTTTAGCCTTTTGATTAAATGATTTTTTTTGGAAAAGGTCGGCATTGATGTCGACGGGGTTTTGAAAGATCGTTTTTTATGATGAGCCAATTAACCAGAGTCGCCAGTTGGTATATTTTGAAATGGATGTACCAACTCATCCGAGTTTTCGTTTTTTATAAATCGATGGCTCATATGTGACTCCGAATTAATTAGTCTGCGAATCGAGATTCATAGAGTTCAGGACTCACTTAAGCGAGGGGGAGGTGTTAGGCACCCCCCGACTTCCGTGAAACACGGTTACCGCAATCTTGATACTTTCCTATCCTTTAATTCATGAAATGTGTATATGTGCGTGTGTGTGTATGTGTGTGCCTAGGTGAATATTATGGTGAGTTTGTATGAAAGAATCATTTGGGGTTTTTTTATGGAAAGTCGTGTTTTATTTTGGGAATGTTTTAGAACGTCGTTTCCGTTTGTACGAGATAACTCCTTTATTTGTGAGAAAGGTTTGATTTTACTTGTCAAAAACTATGAGATTTTTATTAGGTATTGTTTTGGCAAAAACAAGAGTTTTCTAAACCTTCGTCAAAATAGGAATCGAGATCTATACGTTGCTTTCGTAGATGCCGGGCAACTTCTAGGATCTCTTTAACCCTATGCACAAAGGTTTAATAAAACGTTTAGTTCTTTTTATAAAACCATTTTTTCGTGACATTTGGAAACAACTTCTCTTTAGCTTTCTCGTAAAATAGGAATCGACTTTCATTAGCATTTCCAATTCTTAGCCTCGTGATGCTAATATCCTACTTTGATTGATTTTAGAAAAAATCTTTATGGCTTTGAAATCTTTTGTTTGGTGTTACAAATCAAATTAAATATCAAAACGCGTAGGGGGCTATTCACGGGCATGTAAGCCATCAAAATATCCCCGAACGCCAACAATCACATATTTCACTACTACGGGGCCTTAAACCCGATTCTCGCCTTAGCGTCGTTTTAAGGCCCGACGATTACAGGTTACAAAAATGAGCACCTTGAATCTATTACATACATCAAAACGTCCATCATCGGATTTGGACCACGGGGTCGCGTTCCTAGGCTCACACCCGAGATTGCGACATGCCCACAAAATGAATACCCCAGAACTAACCAACCCGGATTTATCTAATACACCATGATATCCGAAAATGATAATCTAAATGATTTACGCCCGATACATCACCCTAAACAAGCTAGAAATTTCACCAATTGGATATCCTCGGGTTATTAGAAATTTACGCCCGATACATCACCATGATAGCTCAACAATATTCATGAAAATTACATTTAATTTAACCAAATAACATGATATAAATTGCTATAACAAAGGGAATTTTCACCTTGCAAATGATCTCAAATGGATGTAAACTTGTGTATTTGAATAGGATAAGAAGTATATTTGATACAATCAAAATCAAAAGAGTATAAATCCTCTCTTTTTTCTCTCTTTTCTTCCTATTTGGTTGCAAAATTTGCTATTTTCCCTTCTATTTCTGTGCTGCTGCTACTGCTGAATTTTCTCTCCTTTTAATCTGCTGAACCCCCTGTATGCTGAAGAGGGAATGAGCTGAAATAGGCTGGCCACAGATCAATCTGCGGCTGGCCACAGATCAATCTGCGGCTGGCCACAGATCAATCTGCGGCTAGCTGGCCGCCTACCTTCCACTCACCTGGTTTCGAGTTCCGTGTTTCGAGTTCCGTGTTTTCAAAAGGCGCACTTATTGGCCGCAAATCAATCCGCGGCTGGACGGTTTGATTTTCTCGATTTTCGTGCCATGCCTCGACTTTCATGTCGTAACATCGGTTTTCGCTGACAGGCTTGTATTTTGCAGTCCGAGAATTTCCGGGAGACGTGCCACCTCATTCGGGAATGCTCGTTTCGGACGGCCTTATTGTCACGTCAGCTTTAGTCGCCAATCATCGCGGTGGTGTTGAGCGTTCGCACTTGTGCCCATTCCTTCGCTCCCGCAAGCCGGTTCAATTGACGATTTTGCCCTCCTGTCACGGTTAGTATAGGGAACGCAAAATTTGGGTGTCTACAACCTTGTCGTGCTGCATCAATACACAACCAAGGCCTTTGTGTGACGCATCACTATACACCATAAATCCTCCTGTATTGTCCGGTAAGGCCAGTACAGGTGCTTCATTAAGACTCTTCTTCAGTTCCATGAAACTCTCCTCACATTGATCCGTCCAGTTGAACTTAACCGTCTTTCTGGTCAGATTAGTTAATGGCGATGCTATCTTCGAGAAGTCTTGGATGAATCTCCGATAGTATCCCGCTAATCTTAAGAAACTTCTGATCTCTGTCGGCGTCTTCGGCAGCTCCCAATTGATAATTGCCTCCACCTTTGCTGGATCCACCGAAACACCCTCCTTGTCAATGATGTGCCCCAGAAATTGCACTTTCTGCAACCAAAATTTGCACTTTAAGAACTTCGCATACAACTTCTTCTTTCTCAAAGTTCTCAAAACTACTCTCAGATGTTCAGCGCGTTCCTTCTCTGACTTCAAGTACACCAGAATGTCATCAATGAACACGACAACACATTTATCCAAGTATTGTTTGAACACTCTGTTCATCATGTCCATAAATGCTGTTGGCGCATTTGTTAATCCAAACAACATCACCAGAAACTCATAATGCCCATATCGAGTCCGGAATGCTGTCTTTAAGATATCCTCCTCCCTCACTTTCAACTGGTGGTAGCCAGTCCTCAAAACAATTTTCGAAAAGTATTTTGCTCCATTCAATTGATCAAAGAGATCATCAATCCTGGGCAAAGGATACTTGTTCTTAACAGTAACTTTGGTCAACTCGCGATAGTCGATACAAAGCCTTAACGATCCATCTTTCTTCTTTACGAGCAGAACTGGCGCTCCCCAAGGTGACACGCTGGGTCGGATATAACCCTTATCTAATAGTTCCTGCAGTTGAACCATTGGTTCTTTCATCTCCACCGGAGCCATTCGATACGGTGCTTTGGATATCGGCGCGATTCCCCGTACCAACTCGATCACAAACTCTACTTCTCTATCCTGCGGCAAGCCCGGTAATTCTTCTGGGAAGACATCGGGGAATTCCCTTACCACAAGTATCTGGCCCAGTCCACCCCCTACTCTTCGAGTATCAACCAGATGAGCCAGGTAACTCATGCAACATTTCCTTAGCAATCTCTTTGCTTGCATTATCGTCAGACAACAAGATTGTCTCGGCGATTTACTACCATAAAATACGACCTTCGACTTATTTGAAGTCTTCAGGTGTATGCACTTCTTCTGACAATCAATCACCGCTACGTGATTCGATAACTAGTTCATCCCAAGAATTACATCGAATTCTCCCAAACGAATCGGCATCAGATTCACGCTAAGCTTAACACCTCTCAAATCGATACAACAGTTCCTATGAACGTAGTCTATGAGAATAATCGCTTGATTGGCTACTTCTACGTTTACAAGGTTCTCTAGTTTTTCTTGGGGTAAGCCTAATCATTTAGCAAATTCTTTCGAAAAAAAAGAGCAGGTAGCACCCGAATCGAATAGCACATAGGCATTGATAGTATTGATCGGGATAATACCTGACACCACGTCCTTCGCCTCCACCGCATCCTGCACGGTCATATTGAATGTGCACGTCATTGGTCGGTTTGCTTGATTCGCGGGTCCTCCAATGGTCAGCTTGCTGTTGTTGTTGTTGCTCCGGTTGCCACTGGCTGCATCACCTTTCCTCTTCGGACAATCCTTAATCTGATGATCTGATGCTCCACATGAGAAGCATCCAGCCTTCTTCCTTTTAGGGCATTGAGGAGCAATGTGCCCTAGTTGCCCACAGTTATAGCAAATGCCCTTCCCCCTCATACATTCACCTAAGTGACTCCTTCCACATTTTTTATACTTATTCCCTTTCTTAGCCTCCTCTCTAGCCTTGTTGCTTCCAGAGGTTTGGCTATCACTCCATTTCCTTTTGTTCTGATTACTACCTCCACTACTCCCCCCTTGTTGCCATCATGACTCTTCTTCTTATCCTGGTTGTACTTGGCCAGTGCCTCACTTTCTCCTTCTGCGATGATCGCCCTTTCTAACAGGGTTGAAAACGTGCTACTTTGCAGGACTGCAACTCGGTCGTAGATCCATGGTTTTAATCCCTACTCAAACCTTTTCGTTTTCCTGGCCTCTGTGTCTAGTTGGTGAGGGGCAAATCTGGCCAACTCGTTGAACTTTGCCGCGTACTCGGCGACCGACATGTTCCCTTGCTTGAGTTCTCGAAGAATAATTCTTTGAAGCATTCCCATGGAATCACTCCTTCCACGGCGCGGCTTTTATTTGCCTTCCACCAAAAGTTTGCCTCGCCCTTCAGCATAAAGGTGGCAAACCCCGTCTTTTGTTCTTCGGTCACGCGGGCGACCTCGAACACTTTCTCCATCTCTTCTACCCATGACTGGGCTGCGATCGGATCTAAGGCTCCTCGGAACTCCGGAGGTCCTACCAACTTAAAATCCTTGAAGCTAGCCAAGTGACGACTTGGCTACTCAATTATCGGCGAGGGTCTATTTTGCATTGCCTCCGCCAACATATCGGCAAAAGTTCTCATCGAGTCTGGTTGACCTCGAGTGTTGTTTACCGACTACTCAACCCTTTGGTTTCGTGGCTGTCTCCTTGGCGGCATGATCTGCCGCAACCAGAACTCACGCTATCAATTCACGTTTAAATTCTCATGCGACACTTCATTAGCATTAGCAAAAGAGACTATGGTATCTTTCAAACACATTAGATTTAAAAGAGCAACTGCATTTATATTCATATACCACTACTTTAATACTACAAGATCTAACATGTGGCATACTTCTATAAATGCTCACATCATAGCCTATCAACTGCTATCTATCACCCTCCAAATGAACAAAAGTGGGGATGTACTACACCCTACCCCTCTGATTAGTTACAACAGTCGGGGTTTCAATATTATCCCATGCTTACAACAAAGCATGGGGATTTACATCGTGTCCCTATTATGAACAAAAGTGGGACCTACTGCATCTAACTTATCATTTCAAAACATATTGGGGTGGGCTGCACCTGCATAACCCGTCTGCACATATCCATCTGCCAACCGACGCCGAACCGAACGGCTAGGCTGACCCTCCTCAGCGGGGTACCTCTAATCTCTGCCCCCCCCCCAGACTCCCAACAACTAGATCTAATGCAACGCCTAGTGACTCGATCCGGGTTTCCCTGCCCTGGGCTTCACCTTCGAGCTGATCTACCCTTCTAGCTGACCGAACCCATGCTTCTTCCACCCGAATCTTGTTTGCTATCTCCCAATTGAATTCGGCCTTCATGGCCTCATGTTCAACCTTCAATCCTTCTAACTCTAATTCTGTTTGCTCCTTCGCTTCCCTCAGTTCAGTATTTTTGGCCACCAACTGATGAAGCAGTGGCCCTACCTGTTGGGCTGAAATCACAAAACCCTCTAATTGTTCCTTTAGCACTTTCACCCCATCCTCTAACTGGTAGGCTATCTCCTTATATTGATTCTCCAGACTTTGATGAGTCGCATTTTGTTCTTCTAGGTCTCGGACTCTCTCTTCCAGTTCCAAATTCCTATCAGCTAGCTGGTCCAATAGATAAGTCTCTGCTGGCACCTCTTCGGCTTCATCTGCATTGTGGTCCTCCTCGGACTCACCCTCGACATCTTGACTACCTGATCTCATCACCCTGCCCCTAAACGGGTCCATCTAATCCGGCTAGATAGTCCTCATCCTCCTCATGTTCGGACTCTACTGGTGCATCTGGCTCCACTGGCCCATCTCCTATTAGCTGCTCAGTGTCCACAGATAAATCTGTGAACTCCTCCTCTATAACCATCTGACTTGGCTCTCCCATCTCGGCCATCCTACAACGCACCAAAAGATAACATCAGTACAACAATAAAATATATTCATTGATGAAATGAAATGATATTTTATCATGTACAACTCGACTCTATGAATTTCCACAAATCCATCGCCAAGCACATATTACTCAATGGATCTACTCGACCCCTGACCTAACGTACTCAATATGAGTTTAATACTAAGGTTATAACCTAGGTTTCTCATCCTAACGTTTATAACCTACTGCTCTGATACCAACCTGTGACACCCCCAAATTCAGGTACCAATACCTCGAATTTGGTGCTCACGATAACCAATATCCAATTACCTCTAATCAACATATAACAACTAAATGCGGAATAAATAATCATACATTAATCATTTCATAAGGTTTACAAAAAGGGTCCCGAGGTCTATAACCTTAATTAAACATTTCGAAGCTATAAACGTAACTATCTTAATTCGCATTACATAATCCGAAGTCTAAACAATACATTAAAACATATAACGCGCATATCCGAAGCCTAGAACTTCATCTTCTCCTTGCCCTTATCTCTACTCGAGCACTTGGGCTTAACTGTAATGTTTTCATGATATATAGCAAGGGTGAGCAATGAGTTAGCTCAGCAAGTTTCAGACGAATAAGAATTATATCATGAATAAATATGAATAATAACAGCATAAATCAACAATAACAATAGTTGATGAGACAACTGACAATATAATCAAAGTTCAACGAATGGGTGAAAATTGATTGTTTACTGCCAAGAGTGAAAATAGATTATGAACACACACATGAGGCATCAGTCACATTAACTGACTCCCCTTAGGTTACAAACACCAGAATGTGTACGCGAGGGGATCAGGCTCTTGTACCTATGAATATGCATACCATTTAATTCTGCTCTATATCGTCTTTCAGATACTTAGGTTACTCCCCATCATGGGATTGTCCATTTCAGTCTAAGAATCCATTCCAACATTAGGTTTGGATAGCTTTCAGTTTACAAGTCATGCATATGTCTAGCCGAACAAGGGCTAAGACTTCTGTTCGAATAGTTCATGAGTATCAGAACCTTAAATACTAACACAGTTCATCAATGGAACAGCAATCAACTGCACTATGTGAGAATACCGGTGATATCGATGTGGAATAATCTTAAAACAATTAAACCACTTAGCTCAATATAAATGAAACGCGTGCTTAATTTGCATTGGGAGATAAATTTCAGAACTAGCTCAATATAGGGATTGAGTAAGAGGGAACTTGCAATAAGAAGCATAAGATTAGAAACTTGCGGTATGTAAAGAATATACATAATAATATGACAAGGATTCGCACAATATAATAACTGAGTAGAACGAGGTCTTGCACACAGCATATAAGGGCGTGAAAGATAGGGAACTTGCATGATTGCTGTTTATAAATCACTCTACAATTCTGCTCTTGCAAGTGTCCTACAATAATTATAATTACTTTACGATCAGTCATAGTTAAGCATCAATAATGGATTCATCAGACTTACTTAAAAGGTTTGTCTTATGGTCCATTCAACCATCCTATGGTCTGTCAACAACTCTACGATTAGCAATGACTTACTTAGTTCGGTAGTCACTCTACGATCACTGAGGTGACTCTACGATTATTATGGTTCCTACTGACTTGGCAGAAATATGCCAAGGTTAGTCCGCTTGGCTCAGTAGTACTCTGCTATGACTCTACGATCACTAACGAGACTCTACGATTAAGTGAAGAGGCTTAAAGATCGTAGGGCTTACTCTACGATCCACCCTACGGCTGGTTTGACCTGATCTATGATGGTCTAGTGAAGCTCTACGATCGGGTAGAGTTGCTCAACGATCATAGGGTTCACTCTACGGTTACTCCAGGACTAGTCAGGTACACTCTACGATGGTCGAGTGGTACTCTACGTTTGGCAAAGTCCACTCTACGATGGCCGAGTGGTACTCTACGGTCGACAGAGTCCACCCTATGATGGCCGAGTGGTACTCTAAAGTTGGCAGAGTCCATGTTGGTCGATTTAGCTATCGATAAACACACACGTGCAAGTATACACGGTCCACAAGTAATATATGATAAGATATTAGTCGAACCTAGAGGGAATTGTGACAAATAATAACCAAGTATCAATTGTATATCAATTTGATCTAATTTAAACGATGAAGGTTTGATTGTTTGTTGATTGGTTGAGTTCACAAGTCAAGTAATGAATAAAATGTGGTAAAATATCAAGATAGAAAGGTCTAAGATTACAATTTCCCCCAACACGTCATTTGAATATCCTAACTCTCTCTTTTCAATCAGTTATAACATACGAATTGACAACCGAGAAATCAAAACTACATAAGAGCCTCTGTCGATGGTCAATCACGAATCTTCCTGAGCGGTGCATAGGTATATGTCTATCCTATGCACTATCAAGAGACTAATTTCAGGATTGATTAATAGACACGTGTCACCAAATCTAATTAATCCTCCCTTCAATTACCAACTTTCACATCGGAAGTCATTAAGACTAGATTCTCAATTGGTTGCATGCGGTAATTAGGTATATATATATCCCAACTACTATTAAGATACCTATTATTGCAGATAATTAATAAGACACACGTCACTTAATCCGATTAATAACCCACAACAATCTATACTCTCGCATGTTATCATAACTAGGTCTTAACCTATAATCCGCTCGTCAAGTTCATATAGGTTCCCAAGGTAATTACGGGCCAAGCAATTAATCAAGAAAGCAAAGGCTATGATAATCAATTCACAAATGAATAACTAATATCAAAAGGAGAGAATTCAATTCAAACTATGTATTGGGTTTCATTGAAATCTTAGAATACAAGCTTTAGTTCATGGTAGCTAAGCAAAACATCAAACACATGGTGTTCATCATAAAATTGAAATACAAATTCAAAGGAAAGCAAGAGATGATAAAACCCATTTAGAAGATATTCATATGTTGCTTGCTTGGTTGATGTCAATCTCTAGCTTTTCTTCTTCATTTGGCATTCGTTTCTCTTTTTGCTCCTGACCTTGTTGCTGGAATTTTCTTGATTTGTAGCCCTCAAGCTCTTCTTGATGATGTATGTGCAGCCTCCCAAGGTCTAGATATGCCTTGACAATCCTTTCCTTCTTGGTTCTTTGGCTTGTGCTGAGTTTTTCCTTGTATTGCAGCACTTTTGCTCTCAAATTGGTGTTTTAGTGTAGCCTCTCAATCCCTAGTTATCTGATATGAAGCTTAGAAGAGATTATATATAGCCTCCATCAAGAAACCCTAACCAAAATCGGACAAAATGGAGCTCAGATCGCACTAAAACTGTGTCAGATCGCACTAAGCACGGCGTTGGCGCGCCCGCACGCCAGCGCGCGCCCGCGCCCAGCGCCTGGGCCGCACGCTGGCCGCACTCTTAACGCCACACGCCCACGCCGCGCGCCCACGCGCAACGCCCACGCCCGCTGCCGAGGCCCCGCGCCCGCCCGCGCCCAGCGCCTGCCACACACGCCCGCACGCCCACGCCGCACGCCCAGCGCGCGCCCGCACACAGCGCCCATGCGCCCACGCCCAGCGCCTGGGCCGCACGCTAGTGCCCCCATCTGCAGCACGTCGTGCACGCCCAACTTCCAAATGTCATCAAATTAAGCCCCGAGCATCTCCAAACATAAATTTTCACCGTGTTATCATTCGGGCACGGATATCTAAGCACGGGCTTGCCCTCGTGGCTTGGCGACGCCGCACGCCGTGCACGCCCAACTACCAATTGTTATCAAATTAAGTACTGAGCGTCGCCAAGCACAAATTTCCATCATACTACCATTCGGGCACAGACGTCCAGGCACGGACATTGAGTCAATACAAACAACGATCCGAGCGGTATTTATTTCAATTCCTACAAACATAATGAAAATGCATCAAAGTAACATAAAACATGTAAAATAACTAAAAACTAATTTATGTAGAAATAAGATAAAAACCACATAAAATACCTAAAGACTTGCAAATTATCAAGGCCAAAAGTATCCAAATTGTGTGTATAAAACACACTCATCAGTCCACTCTACGAATTTCGGTATGACTTGGCTGGACAGCTAGGGTGATTCAGCAGAGGGACTCTACGATCAAGCAAGGTTACTCTACGATCGTAGAGTTCTTCCTACGATTCTGGGTAAGGCATACTTCGACATCACAACTCAAGACAAAAATCTTTGACTAATGGTGTTGTGGCCAATTTCTAACTGAGTTTACCAATTAGCATGCAAGGACTTAATCAAGAATAACCGCATCAGACCTTGAGTTTCAACTCAGGTCTGATATAATACTGCAGAACTTGGTTTGAGTCATGCTTTGATTATAAACCGACTGTCATCATCTATGGTCTATAGACACAAGTCCTAAGATTTACCATAAAGGTCACCTCAAGTTGGTCTTACTACTTCAATCTTGATTTGAGCTTGGCTCACGTCAATAACTGATCTCAAGCATTTACAAGGACCTATGATCATGAATAATGGATACCTACAGTCCGCAGTCCTGACTTTTAATCATCTGGACATGGTGGCTAAGGCCATTTATTACGACTCTGGTGGGAGTATCTGTTCAGCCCAATATATAAAACATGCAGGTCTCTGTTCGACTACTTTGTGACTATAGAGTTTAACATTATTCTTACTCTACAACTATATATGCTTGACTCGACATCCACTGACTCAATCAGGAGGGAATTTAATTGGACAAGGTAAGATTAATGCTTGAAATAGAAAGGAGGTCTCACCTCTTCGGAGCTTCGGTTATAAGTCCTTTAGCTGTCAGTCTCTACTCGCCTCTTCGAATGGCAAGAACCTCTCCCAAGATTACTCATACCTCTCAACTCACAATATCTCTCTCGTATCAGAACTAACAACTTCAGCAAGCTCTTCAAGAGAAAGTTGGGGTCCCTATTTATAGAAGAATCTTTACCCAATCGCTGATCATTACCCATGTCCTAGGACCGGTTCCAACTAGATTAGCCGCTGGTCACTAAGGATTAGGTGGAAAGGTTTACCAACCCACTACCAAATCAATCGGCAGGTTGTTATCTATATGTCTAGGTTTTCGTAACACAAGGAATAGGCCATTGGCCTAGCTCGGCTGATGGTATGTATCAGTACTGCAGGTATATATATATATATATATATATATATATTGAATTGGTTAGTGCCAGACAGCTCACACAGCTGGTCCTCTGTTTGGTTTCACGGAATTGGCTCAGTAAGCTTGGTATTGGTGTGGGCCTTCACTTAATGGGTCAGCATATGTGTGTGTGTGTGTGTGTATATATATATATATATATATTCCCAGCACTTCAATTTAGATTTACAAGGAGTTATTATACTCTTTCCCCAAATTACAAGTCTACTCGCCCATGCTCGGGACTTGGGCTTATGATTAAATCACTGAGCCAGTCCACTATAAACTCTTAGTGAGACTTTAAATTATTAATACCATTATTACTTACACCCCGTCGTTAATCACCTACAAGTCCAATGCACAATTTGCTTGGGCTTGTTTAAACGATTTACTAGGCTAGCCCATAACACGCATGGACTATTAAACCAATTAGCACATAGCCACACATAGTTATCCAAATCATTTATTGATTTAAATTAATGCGCATAAGGATAAAATAAAACTCTTAATTCATTAATGATGTAGCTTAGAAATTTGCGGTCATTACAATTTGGAGATGGAGTTATACATCGAAAAGGAAGCTGAATCTGATATGGAATTTGAGTTGAATCAATATGGAAACTGAATCGATTTGGAAAAGGAAACTGAGGCTAACTTAGATTTGGAAACTAAATTCTAAATTGATAAGGAAGTTACTTAAAGCTAGATTTCAGAGATTGAGAAGGATTTAGAATCCTACCATATTTGCAGAGTGAAGACTTCCGAAGTATAATTGGATTAGAATTCTTCTAGGATTTAGAGATTTATCTATAAATACTTTCACTTGTAATCATTGGAAAAAGGATCAGAGATTATTAAGAGTTTTATCATATTTAGAATGTTCATAGAAGCATGTCAAGCTAGTTTTGTTTTATTCAGTTTGAAGGGGACGTAGATCCTTATTTACAGCTAATGGTTTAATGGAATATACAGTATTTATTCCTTCTTATATGAAACTTATTTTGATAATCTATTTTAACTATTGAATATTATTTGATTAATTGATTTGGTTTCTGCAGGATTAAATTGGTTAATTGATAATATATGCTAGATTCAGGAATAATATTACGTAATTGATATTGTTTCCAATCATAAGTAGCAGTTAGTGATACTGATTGTGGTCAAGCTTTTGGTTATTATTATGGTTATCAGAAGACAGGTTAAATAAACCGAGCTTTTGTGTTTGTTGCTTGGAATAGTCTAATTTCTTAGTTCTTAATGTTGTTGTCATATTAAATCTAAAGAGTTTGTTTTAGGTTATATGATAGTTAGAATCTTGTGAAGAGTTTGTTTCATTAAGTGATAATCAAAGAGGTATTTCGGGTACCAGAGCTTGTTGTTATCTAAGACTATTAGTTTTATTAAAGGGTGAATATTATTATATTTGATTACTCTATTGCTGTGAGAAGGTGAAACTGAATTGAAAAAACTAAAGTTTTTATTCACTGGTTAATTTCATTATTTTAAGTCTGTTCTTGTTAATTAGTTTTACAAATTCAAAATTCCCCCAATCTTTTATTTATTGTTAAACTGTTAGAAATATTAGGATAAATTAAAAAGTAATATTATTCTCTGTGGGATCGACCCTTGCTACTGTTATACTAGTTTGAGTTCGTAGAGTAAAAGTAAGGCCTTTATTTTTGGTAGTACTGACGATAGCTCCCAATAAATATCCCCAAAAGACATCGATAGAGAGAGATCGCATGAGTAAGATGCTTTAAGCTTCATCGAAAGGATCAATCATATGTGTGGGATGATATGTACGAGACCCGATGTTGTTTATGCATTAAATGTGATAAGCAAATATCAGTTTGTTTCTGGAGAAGATCACTATAAGACAGTGAGAAACATCCTAAAATACTTAAGAAGAACTAAGGATGTGTTTTATGGTGGATCTGAATTAAAACTAGAGGGCTATACAAACTCAAGTTTTTTCAAATTGACCAAGACACACCAAATCCACTTTAAGGTATATGATTATCTTGAACGGTGGTGCAGTGAGTTGGAAAGAGTTCCAAGCAACAAATGGTTGCTGATTAAGTGATAAAGACAGAGTACATAGCTGTAAATGAAGCTGCAAGTTGGTTGTTTGGATAAAAAGTTCATTACAAAACTTGGAATGGTTCCTAGTTGGTATATTATGAAAAACACTAGACTGTTGCACAAACCAAGGAACCTAAGTCTTACCTGGGATCCAAACATATGTTGCAGCACTTTCATATGATTAGAGAAATCATTGAAAGAGGAGACGTCACCCTGGAGCGTGCGAACTCCCAAGACAACATTGCAGATCCATTTACTAAAGCTTTAACCCAATAGCAGTTTGATCGTCACTTAGAGAAGATGAGTATTAGATACCATGGCGATTGACTTTAGTGCAAGTGGGAGATTGAAAGTAGTATGCACACAAGCCAATCATATTTGATATGATGTAGCATATACTTTGTAATCTTATTCATTTATTAATAAAATAATTAATTTATTAAAGGCATTTTACTTTATCTACATGGTGCTGTTATTTTATATGTGATAAACCCTTAGTTTTGAGCAATGCTTTTAGAATCATAATGAGATCTAAATTCTTAGAAAGTTTAAAATTAAAATCGTTTCTAATCGTTGAATTACTAAAATGGGGATTAGTGAATCCGGATAGATTGGTACATACTTTGCTTGCTCTTAGGAAGAGGATAATTGATCTTATAATCATTTGTGTGGAGACACTAAAGCAAGTGTGTAGGTGCTTATTGGAAAATAAGTTCACTGAACGTGACTAGCTAAAGGAATACCTAATGGAGTTTTACTTGCATGTCAATAGGAATTCCTCTAGTGATAGTAGTACAAGTGATCCTTGGACTTGAGATCATCATAGTATCTTGTGTGTGATGAGTTATACTTTGACATGTTCCTTAAGACCTTTAGGGTATATCAAAGGGTATGCTTGGGTATAATAAGTTGTACATGGAGATAGGTGAATGGTAAACAAAAAATTTACCGCTTCTAGTAAAAGAAGAGAATGTCCTATGTGATTCGATAAATGACAACTCAGTAGTCCTTGGCCAAAGTAGAATGAAATTAGAAAGTAGTTTCTAATTTGCATTATTTAGAGTTGTGCATTTAAGAATCAAAATACATATAATTAAATAAGATAAGACTTGACAGTAATTCTATGTCTTATATTTAATTGGGACATTGTATGGTAGAATGATTGAATTGTACGATAACTATTCACTAAAAGGTTCTTTTGTGATTAATGTTGAAATCTATATTATCTGGAAAGTCGTTGATCGCTAAGGGGCTTACCCTTATTGTAGAATAAATATTATTTATTTAAATAAATTAAATAGTTTAATTTATTTATTTAAATAAGATTAGAATTGTTCTAATTGATTTATTCACAACTGGTTTAATATGGAGAACCTAAAGGGTCACACCGCAAAAGAAAAAATATTTATTTAAAAAGTAAATGACATAATCGTAATAATAAGTTAAGTATATTTAATTTAATCTATGGTGATAGAATAAATTAAATAGCTTAATATTTATTATTTAATATTTTGAAAATATTAAATATAAATTAATAAGATGAGTCTTATTATTTTTATTATTTAATTCCTAAAAGAGTCTGGGAATTAATTAATAAAAGTACTCTTACAAATTCCTGATTGGATTAGGAGTTAATTAATTAAAAGAGTTTAATTAAAATAAAACCCTACTCCTAAATAGTTTAGGAGGGTTGCCTACATTTATAAATAAGAGGAGTCTTATTATGGATTGGGGTTACATACGCTTACATAAGATTTGAGAGAGTACTTACAAATTCAATAAAAATAGAAACTAGGATTTTTTCAACACCCAACTTCTTGAATACATATTATTCCTTGATGAATCACCTCTAGAGGCCAAACACTTGGGTGGCTAACGTTGATCAAAGAAAGGAATCTAACCGGTGAATTCAATGAGAAGCATTAACTTCCATGTTTACACGTTTAACATCAAATTTGTTTTTAAAATCATTTTTATTTCTCGAAGAAAATCATTTTTATTTCTTTAAGAAAAACCATTACTAATTAAAGTCATGTTACCTTAGTTTTTTGTAATTCTTTAAGGGATTGAGAGAGATACCCTCTAGGGTATAAATATAACTTACATATATCTTAGTTTCATATAATGATTTTATCTTGATCTTTTGACAAAATTTAATTGTATGAATGGAAAGATCATACAAAAATATAAGAAATTGTAAATTTGTATTTAATTTGAGATTGTATAACACCATTATTATAAAGTCTTTGATAGACATCACCAAATTATATGAAAATTCATATAATCAAATATTTTTGTGTATTCTTTATATCCGTACGATTGAATTTATTTAAAAACCCTAAATATTGATGTATTAACCTATGAGTTATAGTTAACTAGATACCTCTAGGGTATCTCCCTTTTTCACATTCTTTAATACTTTTTTTGGTCTCATAATGTCTTCTATATTTTAAATTAATAACATAATATCTACAAAAAAAGGTTTGATAATTGCCTAGATCCCTGTTACATGCATTTGCTATTATACATAAGGTTACATGTTTATATCCACATGTGTTTTTTTTTGATATGGCGCCTCCAAATCCGGGTACTTGAAACCCATACTTGGTGCATCACGATACCATTTCTTTGAGCTGTTTAATATATTACAAACTTAATATTTATATCAGAGTTGTCTATTCCCCAGGTATGGCAACCTTTAATTACGTTCCTTACATGTTACATAATATACATGATCACAATACAAAAGACTAATTATTACAGATAACACCATACAACCTATTCCCTGAGCTTTCCCTTTCCCTTGTCCTTGCCAGAGCCTTCTGGTCGATCACACTTAGCTGAAAACATTTAAGTCAAAGCAAGAATGAGCATTCAATTGCTCAGCAAGTAATAATAATTAATAAACATTAGTTGAAAGAAGTAAATGCTTTCTTTGAGGACTACTTCTGCCACGAATCAATAGTGGTGAAGTCATTTGAAACCATTCTTAATAACAGATCAAATCATTTTAAGATTTTTGAAACAACGGAGTGACTTTTGAATACTGAGTGGTCAACAGACCATGAACTGTTTATTTTTCATTTTTGAAAAGGTTTAAACAGAAATTCATCTGTAAACCGTCTGGTCTTACGGACACGGAGGATGATCAGTCTCGTTGTGCCCTGTATTGATCAACACTATATAATACATCACCGCCAGTGGCGCATAAAAATTACATCACCGCTTTTAGCGCATAAAAATTTCCCATTTAGGGTTGTTCATACTCAGTCTAGAGTCCTAACTAAAACAATTAAGTTGGACGACTTTATCATAACTAATAACATTCGACAAATACTTTTCAAATCGTGTCTAGCTGGGACAAATAGCTTAGACAATCTTTAAACTAGGTATACATACTGAAATTTAATGGTATATATCAGAACTTATCAACGAATTTTGAATTCAAGGGTAATTGATAATGTACAATAGTTCATACAAGTGGGGACACTTGCATAACCAAACTTAGAATACAAATTTTCAATATGAGTCATAGCAATTCAGTAATAAGATACTTTTAACAATGAACGAATCAAAGTAAATTCGATTTTATAATAATTATAATAATTTGTACAAGTGAGGACACTTGCACAAAGAACAAAATAATTTTGATTATAAATACATCACATGAGACAATATCGAGATATTTGAAATCAATAGATAGCTTGAATAAAGTTTAAGAATACTTGCATAACATATGGATCCATTGCATAAAGTAAATGCAAAGGATGGGATACTTGCATACATACACCTATTGCATAAAATAAATGCGTAGGTTCGGATACTTGCACAATAAAAGAAGTTGTGTAAGTTAGAAACTTGCCTTGGTCGTTGACTACTGCTACGCAATTTAATATGACTTCTTTTGAAAGACCTATCATTTATAAGATCGATCTCTCAATTAGCCAATCATATTATACCTTATAATATCACTTATTTATAAGTAAATTATCTAACATTCAACCACATAATCAAATATTAGATAACACATTAACACCACACGCATTCAATTCTAAAGTCAGCACACATCAAGTCTTTAACAGTGTTCAATATAGTATGCTGAGTGGTTTCCCACAAACAACCAACGAACTAGTTTCCGTCTCGTCTACACTGTTTTCACAGTGAGTTAGATCAGTTGCTAGTTCGTATATACCTCCGCTCCCTGAAGGAATTGTTTAGCCCAGATACTATACATCGACTATTAAAGAGTACGACTGTACCACTACTTTATCATATACCTTATGAATTAACACTAAGTCTTTCATTATATAGGTCTTTCTTTATGGTCCCATAGGTTAAATACCCAATCCAGCAAACTGGATTCCAACCTGGATTACAATCCAGTAACCTGGATTCAAATTATTCAATTCAGCCAACTATTTTTGCAATCCAGCAACCTGGATTCAAATTATTCAATTCAGCCAACTATTTTTGCAATCCAACAACCTGGATTCAAACTATCTTATAATCCAGTAACCTGGATTCACTAACTTTCAATACAGCAAACTAGATTCACTATTTCAGCAAACTATTTTCCAATCCAGTAACCTGGATTCGAACTAACTTATAATACAGCAAACTAGATTCACATTATTCAATTCAGCAAGCTGGATTCACCCTATTCAGCAAGCTTGATTAAAACAGTTTTCTATTTTATTAAATAATTCGTTTAATCGTTCTAAAATGTCATAAACGTTATACTTCCTCACCAATGACCAAAATCCTTATTAAAAATCTGTATGAACCATATTTAAGGTTCTCAAGTCATAAAATCCCATTTTCTAAATTTTTAACATCACATAATTAGTTAAATCCATTTATACATAACTTCATCATTTACATGAAAAATAGCAAACCATCTTCAAAATAATTTCTTTTCTGGAAATAGACTATATATAGTCCCCTTATGAAAATATATTTTTTCCGAAATTTGTAAAATCAATTTATTATATTTAAATAGTCCAAAATAGCCAAATCTTGCTACATTTTTCTTAAATCGAAATTTTAGTAGAAAATTCTAAAATTTACAGAGTATGGTCCTGCTATATACATATACTCCCAATAATTATTTCATAATTTTTGGAGTTAACCACAAAGAGTTATTCAAGAATACTTTTGACAGTGGTCCCTCACGATAAAATCCATAACTTTCATTCTACATAGTCAAAAATCTTCAAATTTTTACAGGACTCACATAACTTCCCATATTATCACCCCAAAGTTTTTTAGAATTTTTAGAGCATAAAAAGTGGACGAAAATACCCCTGGATCCCAACAGTCAGCGGGCTTTAATCCAGTTTTGTTCACTACCCGGACTGTTTTGACTAAAACAGTCCATACGAATTTTGTACCAACAATTTTTGAGTTCTACCACTTGGATTTTGTATTTAACTTATATATCTAGCACCACTCTTTGACGGATCGTAAAAAGAGTTTACGGATCTCAAGTTATGAACTTAGAAAGTGATGAAAAGTTAGGGTTTCCTAATTTTGTTTTAAAACATAGTTTTGTTTCTTTTCTTTTCTTAAACATCCAAGCACATCCATACACAAGTTAAACACAACCAAGCATAAAATATCAAACCAGGCTCGAAGAGATTGCTTCAATTCGTATAAAGCCTTTCGCAGTCTACAAACCTTACCCCTGGTGACAGGTGAGGTAAACCCAGAGAGTATTTCCATATATACCTCTTCTTCCAGGTCACCATGAAAAAATGCATTTTTCACATCCAATTGCTGAATATCCCAGCCAAAGTTTGTTACACATGAGATAATGGTACGAACAGAGTTCATCTTTGCCACGGGAGCAAAAGTTTCCTGGTAATCAATCCCGTGAGTCTGAGTGTACCCTTTTGCAACTAGCCTAGCTTTGAGTCTTTCAATTGTCCCATCTGCCTTTTGTTTCACTGTATATACCCATTTGCAACCAACTGGTCTTTTTTCATAAGGAAGAGTAACTAATTCCCAAGTATCATTCTTTTTTAGGGCATTCATCTCTTCATAGCATGTTTCCAGTTCTCGTTGCTCATTGCTTCTTTCCACCCCTGAGGAATAGATATAGAGGACAAAGAAGAAACAAAGGAATGGTAGGATGCAGATAGTTTATCATATGATACAAAATTCGAGATAGGATGTTGTGTGCAAGATCTGACACATTTTCTAAGAGCAATAGTAATGTCAGTATCATCAGAAGAATAAATAGGATTCTCACCATTAGTATTATCAAGACTAGGTTCGGAGCAAGGTTTATGTAGTGGTGCAGCGGTGGTGACCTTATTTTTCCCTTTCCGAGCATAGGTCCTCAACTCAGGCTCAGGCGATTTATCACATGACTCTTGTAACTGTAACTCCCCCTGTGCAGAATTATCAGAAACAATAACAGGAGTAGAAGAAGATGATATAATAGTACTTGTAATACCAGTCTCAGAAGGAAGCTTCTCCTCATCAATAACATCCTCCCCCTGAGGAGAAGGTGAGTAAAAAGGTTATAATTCCCAAAAGGTGACATCTCGAGTGACAAATACTTTGTTAGAAGGAGGATGATAACATTTATATCCTTTTTGGGTGAGAGAATAACTAATAAAAACACACCGAAGGGCCGTGGGATCTAATTTACCCCGAGTGGGAGATTTATCATGAACATAGCACACACAACCAAAAACTCGAGGTGAAGGAGACAGACTGGGTAGTTGCGGAAGAAAAGAGATAGGACTTTTGTTACCGAGAATCCTAGAAGGAAAGCGGTTGATGAGGAATGCGGCAGTCAGAACCGCATCTCCCCATAAAAATTTAGGAGTTGTCATAGTGAACATAAGAGTGCGGGCAACTTCTAGTAAGTGTTGATTTTTCTTTTCCGCAATTCCATTTTGTTCTGGAGTTTTGACACAGGTGGTTTGAAGAATGATCCCATGCTGAGAAAGGTAAGATGCAAAAAAACATGATTGTTACTATATTCACGACCATTATCACTATCGAGAATTTTGACCTTAGCTTTAAATTGGGTTTGAATCATTTTATGAAAGTCTTGAAAGCAAGTAAAGACTTCACTTTTGGAACGCAAAAGGTAAATCCAAGTGACACGAGAATAACAATCAATAAAACTAACAAACCATCTAAAACCAGAACGGGAAACAACCCGAGAAGGTCCCCATACATCAGTGTGGATAACAGCAAAATGCTCAGAATGACGACTATTAATAGCAGAGTAAGTTGAACGTTTGTGTTTACCAAATTCACATAGTTCACACAAAAACTGAGTTTTGTTACATTGTTTAACTAAAGATAGAAATAAAGACTCCAATACAAAAAAGGAAGGATGACCCAAGCGACGATGCCATTGATGGAGCAAAGTCAAGTTGGAGTCAGGTGTAGAGTGGAGAGCCTGAGTAGAGAGCATGTTAGATAAGGGAACATCTAAATAATAGAGACCATCAACTGCACTACCACTGCCAATCTTCTGCCCCGTCACCAAGTCCTAAAAAACACAATGATTAGGAAAAAAGGTTACTGAGCAGTGCATAGATTCAGAAAGGCGTTGGACAGATAATAGGTTTGCAGTAAATGAAGGAATATGAAGAACAAATGATAATGTCAATGTAGGGGTACAAACGATAGAACCACTCCCAGAGATAGAAGACAGGGAGCCATCAACTACTCGAACTTTGTCTTTGCTAGAGCGGGGCGTGTATGAGGTAAAGAGGTTGGAGGATCCAGTCATATGTTCAGAGGCACCTGTGTCTATAATCCAACTAGGGCAAGTAGAGGAAACATGAAAGGCACAAGGAAGTATACTTGTCTGGGCATAATGAGATGAGGTGGATTTGGAACAGAATTTCTGAAAGGCTGAGATTTTCTCAGGAGTGAGTGTAGTAGTAGTGTCTGTAGTGCTAGATACATCAATAGAAGGTGAAGGACTAGATATGTAGGCATGAGATCCACGTCCACGACCGGACCGACCTCCACGTCCTTTAGGACGCCCATGGAGCTTAAAACAACGATCCCTGGTGTGATTCTTTCCCCCACAATAGTCACATTCACGGAACTCCCTTTTAATAGAAGAAGGGATGGGAAGGCCAAGCTTAGGATATGAAGCAATCATGGCTGAGCGGTCAACTGGATTTATATTTAGAACCATTACCCAACGTCTACTCTCTTCTTGTTGAACTGTAGCATGAGCCTCTCGTAGTGATGGGAAGGGAGTCTGACCAAGTAGCTGTGCTCGAACTTGATCGAATTCTATATTCAACCCGGCCAAGAAATCCACAACTCTATCTTCATTAACATATTTTTGATAAGCAGCTGTATCTTCCAGACATTTAGGTGAAAAAACCCGGTAATGATCGAGCTCTTGCCACAGTGCATTTATTTCTGCAAAATATTGTGCCACAGACTTCTCACTTTGACCTAGTTCACGGATTCTTTTGCGGATATCATATGCTTTGGACAAATCACCACTAATAGAGAAGGCTTGAGAGATAGCCTCCCAAAGTGCATATGCAGTGTCTAAGAACATATAACTGCTCCTCATACTGGGTTCCATTGAGTTAAAAATCCATGTTTTTACCATGGAGTTATCAGATTTCCACTCTTCTTGGGCTACGCCTGCTTGTATAGGAATGGTTGTTATACCGGTGATAAGGTGCTGCATTCGGTTAGCTTCAATGGACATACGACGTGCTTGGGACCAAGCGAGATAATTATTTTCGTCCAACTTAAATGGACTAAGAACCAACGCAGAATTAAGATGATGATTTCTTATCATCTGTCCCTTATTGGTTTCAGTAATAGGGCCAGATTCTGTCATGGTAAGATAATAGAAGCAACAAAAATTTATCCAAGGAAATAGCAACAAGGATAATTTTACCGCTTAATCAATAAACACCAGTGGGAAAAAATCACCAATCCAAACAGTGATAACAAGTCTAGCAGTTAAGGCTTAACAGTAAGCAGAACTATATGCCAGACAGTGATAACAAGCCTAACAGCGATGGTTTTAAAAGAATTATTATTTTTGAAGTAGCAAGTAATAAGCCCAACAGTTATTCTTCACAGTAATCCTAGCAGAGATAGTTTGAACAAAGTCACAATAATCCAAACAGTAAGCCAACATGAACTGAACGAACTGTCAATAAGCCAAACACAGACAAACCTGAATTTTTTCCTCTGAAACCACTGTAGATAGTAAGAGGAGAGAGAAACGAGGAACCTGCTAGAAGCCGCGCCGGAGAATCTCGCTGGAGAAGGTCTCACGCGCCGGTCGGCGATGGCGCGTGGCGTCGGCGTCAGGCGCGTGGCGTCGGCGTCAGGCGTGTGAGGTGGTGCGTGGGGTTGTGGGTTCCAAACCGGAAACTCCTGTGCTGGTCGCCTGACACTAACTGACCCAATTGTGTTTTCAATTTTGCTATATCTACCAGTTTGGCTAGCTTTCTGTTTGAAAATTAGAGCAGCAGTAGCGCAACGGAAAAAGAAGTAACAAAAGCTTCTTAAAACTGCTTTAAAGCTCTGATACCATGTTGAATTGTAGAAACTATATACATTTTTTTGTTATGTTTACATATTACAATTCCCTAATTTATACAAGTTAAATGCAAGTGGAGGAGGAAAACAGGTGCACACAGTACACACGGAGCACTCACAGCACTTACACAGCATTTCTAACAATTTCTTTCCTCCTTCTTCCTAAGGTAGCTATGGAACTTGAAGCTTTGGAAAATCTCTCCCCCTACTAGCTGTGGCCTCTCCCTCTTCTCTCTCAAAATATTATTTTGGAGAGAAGGATGGATGAAAGAGGTAGATTTTTTTTCTCTCTCTCTAAACTAGGAAAATGAAATGAACAAAGCTATCTTTGGTTTATTAAATCTAATACTTGCAATAGCTATAGATACATAGAGTATATCTATACATTTTGCCATCATTAGGAAGCATACACATTTGACAACTTGGTGATGGGTCATAATTAGCATTTGTACTTTCTTTATTTATCCATACAAGCAAGCTCCAATAATTCAACACATCACCCATTTGGGTACATCCTTGCCGGCAGCCCCTCTTGATTTTGTCCCACTTTTTTAGTCTTCTTTGATTGCTTTAATGAATTAATTAAGTTGCTAAAAATATCTACCAAGTGGGCTAGCAATTGGGCTTTAATTAAATTCCTTTTTGGGCTTACTTTAACTAGTTTAGGCTACTAGTTTTCTAATTTTAGAATTCCATGCTTGGTTACTAATTTAATAAGTGTTGTGCTAATTTAATTAGTCTACACATTAATTATCCAAGTCCATGTTTAATTAAATGAGTGGGCTTGGTTAGTAAATTAATAAGTCTAGTCCACTAGTTTTCCTTACTAATTGGACTATTAAAATAAATTATACATATAACACATAATTCTCATTAGTCAATACCCATAATAATTAATGTACAAAATTTATTCACTTACTATATTCACTTTAATTAAATATTTAATTAACTAACTATCTTATCAATTGTTTAATATTAATATTCTTATGTTAGTCCACTAATTTAATTAACTATTAGTGGGACATGCTTTAAGTAACAATTAGTCACATACATTATCCACATAAGTCATAACATATTTATCATCATTGATAAATAATTATCATACACATTGAACCACATGTTGTACATACATGCATTCAAGTATAATCAATACTTATATTTAGTATTCAAATTTCTTTAAGAAAATAAATTCTTATATCCATAATACAAACATACATTCATTTAAATGCAATTATAACAATAATTGTATTAATCATTAAAATTCATAATCATAGATCAAATTAGGGTTTTGATCATCCCTTTATCTATGTCTCATTTACCATACTTAGTCAATTTAAAATAAATTGACTAATCTTACAAATTCCTATCCTAAAGAAATAATCATAATAATAATAATAATATTAATAATCATTTCTTAAAATATACATTTATCATTTAAATAATATATTAATCATATTTTTATAAATAATCATATATCTTTAATATAAGAATTAACTTATTAACAGAATATAATTTATTATTATCAACTATTTATTTAATAAGAAATTTACTTGAAACCATGTATGAAATAAATATCTATATACATATTACATATTCATACTCCTTTCTTTGCACACGTTTCCATACTTGCTTTAATATATAATAAAAAAAATTTATTATAAAAAAAATTCATACGTAAAATTTTTTATTTTAATATATCAAAAATCTTGGGTTATTACATATATCTATCTATAACAAGCCGTAAGACGATTCCAATTTGAGTCGACTCTCAATTAATTATACGTCAATTTCATTCGTACCAGTTATTTTACCGAGTTACGATAAAGATAACCAATTTGGGTTTGACCATAAGTTCAATTACGTAAAAATTAATTGAGTTAATTTCGTTCGTACGAGTTATACTCTCTAATTTACATTGTAAAATTGAAGAGGTGTGATTCTTAATAATAAAGACTTTCATATTCTCATTTATTATATTTGATCTATGTATTTATTTATGATTGGAATTTTAGACGCATGAATGTGTATATTTGCCATGTTTTCATGCTACCTGTTTATAACAAGCCGTAAGAACCAATTTGGATTTGGCCATAAGTTTAATTATGTAAAAATTAACTGAGTTAATTTTGTTTATACGAGTTATACTCTGTAATTTGGATTGTAAAATCGAAGAGTTATGATTCTTCATAATAAAGGTTTTCATATTCTTATTTATTGTCTTAGATCTATATATTTATTTATGATTGAACTTCTAAGTGCATAAATGTACGTGTGCCATATTTTCATGCCGATATAAAAACAATAGTGGTGTTAATTTTTTGTTTTTCTAAAATCTAGTAGCAATCTTTTCTCCTCTATGTCTCTTTTCGACCTCTAATATTTATATGTACAATAGAATTGATATATTTGGTGGGAATTATCTATCCATTAATATGCAAAATCAGCATCTAGAGTCATACTACATAACTTATCTAAAACAAAAAACAACATAATAAAAAAGTAATTAGAGTATTAGTTGGTGTGATTGGAAGAATTGTTGTAGTACTACTTATGACACTTTACTTTTTCATTTTGCGTCAAAGATCTTCTTCATGAGTTGTAGTGGTGCAATATATAGAGGTGTTCAACCGGTAAAAACCGGGCCGAACCGAACCGAACCGGTACCGAAAAAAGACAAAATTTCGTACCGATACCGGTACCGGTTGGATCGGTTCGGTACCGATTATACCGAATATTATTATTATTATTTTATTATTATTATTATTATTATTATTATTTTTATTATTACTATTATTATTATTATTTTTATTAGTAATAATTAAAAAAATAATAATAATAGGAAACCGGTATATACCGAACCAAAAATGGTCGAACCGGTACCGGAACCGGTTGTACCGATATACCGAACCGGTACCGAACCGGTCGTTTTTGTACCGAACCGACCGATTCGGACCGGTACGGAATACCGAAAAAACCGATTGTACCGAAAATTTTGAACACCCCTAGCAATATACACGCTAAGAGGTAAATAAATAATATTATATTTGTTTTAGAACAATTGATAATTATTGACTTTTTGAAGCATGATGAATGAAATTGATAGTTAAATTATATTCTGAATTGTTGAAAAATGAATTCTATCATTTTATTAGCTATTTTACAAACTTGCTCGTGTCTTGCACGAGTATCATGCTTGTGTAATTAATTATGTAATGAACATTTACATTTATACTCGGTATTAATTAATATTTAAAAGATAGTTTTATTATTACAATTAATTTACACAAGTATACAACTAAAATTATAAACTTGATAAATATAATGGAATATCAAAATAATATTAACAAAAAGAAGATCAAATGAAAGAGCAGACATATTTAGAAATTATTAGAGTAGAAGTGGTTTGTCTTTAGCAACTATTTATAATATTACAATTATTAATTATAAGTTACTTTAGCTTAATCAATAATTTTGGATATATTACTTTTTACTTTTTTTAAAATAACAACATATATGATATTATTTTTATTTTATTATGAATTTATTATGAATGTCCTTTTTAATAGTTTACTATTCAAATTAGTACTTTATATTCAACATCGAACGACAATATTTTTTTTTTTTTTCCCTTTCCTTTTTCCCTTTCTCTTTTATTGTTAAGCCAGGCAGAAGCAGGAGCAAGAGCAGGAGCTAATACACAAAACTGCTTTTCAAAACTGCAGAAGCACGAATCAGAAGTTCTTAGGTCAAACTTCTCTCTTCCGCCCTCTTGCTTGTCTCATGGTGGAAGCCAAATCGATCGACTTCTGCCCTCAAATCAGTCGAACGGAGGATTAATCTAAGCAAACCCTAACTGGTATGTCCTCGATTTTGAACTCTTGCAATATTTTGTCGTCATTTTTTTTGGAATCGCATGTGTTATCTTCTTTGGGTAACTTTTTTTGCCCTAAGAATCTGGTGTAACCCGTAAGGATCTGGGTTTCTGCGATTGGGTATTGGATATTGATCTTGTACAATTGGACTGGTGGTATTTGATGTTGTCCTTTTTCCTCCTCCCCTGTCTCTCTTATGTGCAGGCTAAGAAAAATACTTCCTTTGCCACTTTTAAGCTTGAGTATATTGAGTGGGAAGTGACATGTCAAGATTCCAAGTTCGTGGGAAAGTGGTGGATACTGTTGATTTGTTGAGGAAGAGGAAGTTGCCATGGCGATTGGACGTGTTGCCATTTGCCATACTCTATGCTGCTTGGATTGTAACCCTCATTCCTAGCTTAGACATTGTAGACTCGTTTATAATTCTCGGTGGCCTTGTAGCTGTTCACATGCTTGTTTTTCTCTTTACTGTTTGGTCAGTGGATTTCAAATGTTTTATCCAATACTCTAAGGTTCGGATTATCCTGACTTTTGACCGCTTTAGTTACAAATTGCATTGCTGTTTCTCCGAAGCATTATATAGTAGTTCTGTTCTGTTCTGTTTTGTATTTTATTCTTTTTGACTTTAACAAGGATTCACAAGTTTTATAATCCTAAGAAGATTGTCTGAAACTTTGAAATAAACACCACTAACACCACTCTATATATGTTAGTTTTGAACTTTTAGGTGATATTTAATATATTTAATATATTGGTTGATATCAATGGTTGCCCTGGTCTGTTGAATATCAACCCAAGAGTAGTAATTAACTTAAAACGAACATGATGATAAAGACTAGGAGAAGAAGAATCATTAATTTTTTTTGCATTTCACCCTCGCATAGGTTAAAGTAAAATCATCTCAAAATACTCTAGCCTAGAAATCTCATCTCATATTATATAAAAGTAACACAGATAGTTTTACTGGCTACCTTCCCCACCCCCCCCCCAAAACCCAAAAAAAGAAGAAAAGAAAAGAAAAAGAAGCTGATAGTTTTATGACTGCTGAGCTTGTAAAACTATTAAGCTATGGCTTGTAAAATAAAAAAATATTCACTCTTTAAGCAAACTGCATTGAGTAAAGTAGCTCCATATAAAATGTTAACAACATTAGCTGAACCAACATATGGCATCAAGAACTCCTAAAACATATCAGAACATAAATAAGGCCGTGCCTTAACCTGAATTTGATTTATAATTGTACTAAATAAATATCTATGTAAAACCAAATTGTTCATTTCTTGTATGCATTATATGAGTCACGATCATGTCTTGATAGTCTAGAATTTTGAAATTTTGCTATTTTTTTTAATCAGCTACCAATTTTGTAATTCTGTATTACCTAACTGAAACTTGTGGGCTATGAGCATTGTTTGTTAAGCTGATCGTAATACTTTAAGTATACTGTAGAAGTGAATGCATAAGGTTAGTTATGTCTTGCTGTTGCTTTTTTGATTGACTGAATGCACCTTCTGTTTAATGCTATGCTACCTTATATTTTAAGTTGTCAATGTCTCTTCATTTAGCAGGTTGATGACATTCACCAAGCAGATGGATGCAAGATTACTCCAGCTAAATTCTCTGGCTCTAAAGAAATTGTCCCACTTAAACGTCGGAAGGTTGTCATGGTTTTATTGAAATCTTAAATTTTTCATTATCTTTAAGTACAATAATACTTAAAAGTCGGAAGGTTGTCATGTTTTCTGATCTTTTAGAGCCATTATTTCTTATTCTGGTATTTTATAAAGTAGGGGTTTGTTAGAAACATTTTTTGAAATAAAGTTGGGAACATTGGCCAAGCATATTCTATGAAATTTTCATGAAATGAAAGCGGTGTCCAAACAAAGCCTGAGAACATCTTTTCCTGCCTATTGAAATTCTATCCTACAATCCCTAACTGTTGATTGTGTTGGTCATTCAACCTTTGCACTCAAATTACAACCGCCCATTTGTTAGTATTGAGATGTCATTGATTCTGAATTCTCCAACACAAATAGGTCACCTTTGTAATTCTGAAGTAACCTACTGGCTACAAACCTTTTTCCTGACACTCGGTAGACATTCATCACCTTATTCTTCAAAATTTTTGTGCACAGTATTTTCAGTACAGAACCAATGGCAACCCTCCCCGTTTACAAGTTTTATAGTTTTTCGTCTATATGTGACACAGGCTGACAGCTCTAAAATTCAATATTTACTTGAATCACACCATGATACAGTCACAGGCTGCTCGTTTAATTGAACTATACTGCTGTTTTTTAGCAATATGGGAGTACTAACTGGCAGGAGATCAGTATTTGCACTCTTCTTTGAGTAGAAGGGTAACTAAGAATGTATGCAATTTTATTTATGTAAGCGGCTGCTTGACATATTTATCTTTTGCTAGCACAGCTGCCAGGTTCCTCATCCTCAGTAGACCAGGAAGAAATTTATTTTGACTTCAGAAAGCAATGTTTCATCTACTCAACGGAGAAGCAAACCTTCTCTAAGATTCCTTACCCTTCGAAGGAGACATTTGGCTACTATCTCAAAAGTAGTGGCTACGGCACAGAAGCTAAAATTGTTGCTGCTACTCAAAAATGGGGACGAAATGTGTAGGTTCTGCTTAACTTATATTTGTTAAAAATTACTATGTTGAATATTGTATATATTGATTTCTAAATACCTTACTTATACCACTCCCTTTTCTTGATATAGAAATTTGAATTTTCTTTGTTTCTTACAAGAGTGAGTTGGTCATTCTTCTTTGGTTGCTTAATGGCCAAATACAAAAGTGAAAATTGTTACTGCAATTCTTTTGTTTCGTTTAGATGTATCTACATATATCGTCAGTTTGGAACATTTCTTGTTATGAGGGCGTTCTCTAAGCTCCACAGTTTGTTACACTAGAGATTACAAGTATGTGTAGAGCTTATTATCAACTAGTTTTGTGATGTGCCATACCTTTATTCTTAATATGAGTTATTCTTCTGTCATATATTAAATCAGCAATAGATCTTTGAAGTGGTTATTGTCATGTACAGTTTCAAAATTCTCTTTGTCTATTGAACTTTTTATTGAGCCATATTTCACCACACAGAGAAAGAAGTAATGTAGACCCCTTGGCCAAATGTATTGGCTTTATATAAGAGAATAAGAATCATTGTAGAATAATCAAACTGATGCTGGACATGTATCCATGAATAATAAAATAAAAGCGTTACTTGTAATAATTCAATTTTCATGTCCCGTTCTGCATCAGAAATCAGTATACCCATGATTAAGGTAAATTCTGAATTACTTGAGTATTAGACATTAATTGTATTATTGCAGATTTGCGCAAGATGCACGTCCTTGCTTTCTCCTGGTGTATCTGTGGTTGCTGCTTTAACTTTTACGTGTTTTTATATATTATACATAATCACCAATTTAACAAGCTTTTTTCTCCATACTTATCTTTTCTCTGCTCCAGTATAAAATGCTTGTTTGATTAGTTGCTATTGCTAAAAGCTGTCTCCTGTTATTTTGGTTATCTTTACCGTCTGCTAAGCACATGCTTAGGACAGTAAAGAACCATCCTCAACCATGGTCCTCAATTCCCTTTGAATGAAGCTTGTTTGAAACTGATTGTTGAGATAAACAAACCAAGCTTGATTATATTATGCAGTTTCTTATTAATGAGCTTGGATGCAAGCTTAACAATCTAGCGCTATATGAAAACCAAGCTACTTTAGCTCAACTTGATTAAAGCTTTTCTGAGACTAGCTTGGGAGTTGGACAAAAAATGGTTTACTTCATGTTAAACATCGATTTATTTTTGAACTAAGCTTGAACAGCCCTAGTCATCTCCTTATGGACTATACATGTTTGGTGAAGTTGGCTTTTCAAATGTGCAATTTTGCCTTAGTTGTTTCTGGTGCTGCTTCTAATGTGGATTTTCCTGGGCATGTAGATTTGAATACCCGCAACCCACATTCCAGAAATTGATGAAAGAGCACTGCATGGAGCCATTCTTTGTGTTTCAGGTTTGTTATTATTCAAAGTTGTTGTAGCCCTCAATCGACCAACCGAACATGCACACACACACCAAACAAACAGGAAATTTAGCGGAGTTTCTTTAAATTAGGTTTCATTGTTTAATTCCCTTGTATTGGTTTGTTGTTTATTCTGTTCATACTATGTCTGATGTGGCTTGTTACATGCAGGTCTTCTGTGTAGGGCTCTGGTGTTTGGATGAATATTGGTACTACAGTCTGTTCACTCTATTTATGCTGTTTATGTTTGAGTCAACAATGGCAAAAAGTCGTTTAAAGACTCTTTCTGAGCTTCGACGTGTAAGAGTGGATGGCCAGACTCTAATGGTGTACCGTTGTGGAAAGTAAGATATCTGAAAGATGTTCTTCCTTACAGTTATGATAATATATGGATATTTTGTAGGTGTTCAGAGATTTTTATGTTATGACTGTGAAAAAATTGTACTTTAGGTGGATTAAACTTTCTGGGACCGATCTTCTGCCTGGAGATGTTGTTTCTGTTGGTCGTTCTACTGGTCAGAATGGAGAGGATAAGTCTGTACCTGCGGACATGCTTATATTAGCTGGAAGTGCTATTGTCAATGAAGCAATTCTTACTGGCGAATCTACCCCACAATGGAAGGTTCTCTCTTTCTCTTCACCTGATTTTATTTTGTCCATAAACTAAACATACTTTTTCTTTGGTAAATGAAGTTTCACTAAAGATAACAAAAAATTGGCGAAAGCCAGATACCCACTATATGAACCAAAGGCAAATGTATTCATGGAATCCTCACCCTTACTCATCTAAGTTAAAAGAAAGGAGAAAGGGAGCACCCAAGAGGCAATACCCATGTGCTCCCAGCGCTGAAAATTCCACAATAAGACAATTGGCCGGGGATAACTTCATTTTGTTTAGGAGAAAGTGACTTCATTAATTATAACTTGACTCAACACTAATGACATGCTACAGAGGCGCACACTGTATAAATCTTATCAATATATATTTGTTAGATGTGCAAGGAGGTTTGAATTTATCCTAGATCTGTTGAGCTCCTTTGTTTAAGATTTCATGGTTCTGGTAGGAGCAAGGATGACAAGATTCTTTGAGGTGTTTAGGTTTGTGGACAGAGAAGAATGAAATTCCTCTCCCCCTTGTGTTCTTTCCCCGTCTAATAATATCTACTTTATGAATTGTAAATGAAATGAAAGCGTTCTTCCACTTTCAGAGAGGTGGCTTTTCCCAGTTGCTTTTATTTCTCTTATTCTCATGATGACCTGAAAACCAGTTTCTCTAAGGAGGAGGATTGATTTCTTTTGTAATGTACATGCTGGTGAGGATTATGGTTCTTTCTAATCAGTTTTTGCACTCTATTGTCTTGCTGTGATAGCCCCTTTTGGTAGTTGGATCAATCTGGGAACTTCTTTTGCAAGACTTTTCTTTTCTTGTTTCACTCTAGTTTCTCTCATTTGGTGGGCCGTTGCTTCTAATTTTGTTTGGTTTGTGGATCTTCGTAGAATTAGTACCAATGAATGTTTCATGTGTGCAGGCATGAGTCTCTTCCTTGAGACACGTGTGCTGTGTGTATGTAGGTTAATGAGACTTGCCACGCCTCCTATATTTGTTTGGGATTTCCAATGTTTTAGAAAAACCGAAAAAGTTAGTGCAACGGGTTTCAATGAGAGGCACTTTCAAAAAGTTTCAGGAGTGTAAATTTAACGGGTTAATGAGTCTGGTTGCTTTCCACTTACTATTTGTCTTTTACCTTTTTTGGGTTGGTTTTTACCTTTTGACTAATTTTTTATTATGAAATACCTTGCAATACCAAGACCAGAAACATAACACTAAAACCAAGGTCTCAAAAATATTTCCCCCCTCTTCTCTTCGGCTGCTTCAAGAAGTCTGCTTCAACTAAAACTCCTTCAATCTAGATATTCTTCAAATCTTTCTCTCTTTTGTTCTATTTTACAAATCTACTTCTTTTTTCTATTTTCTGAAGTTCATCTTCCTCTGTTTCTTACTGCATCTTCAGTTCCTCCATTTATTTTCCTCTATTCATCCAGCATGAGTATTTCAAAGAAGGATTCTTGCAAGGCAATATGCTAAGATTGGTTATTCAATTTACAGTGCAATTTTTGCAACCAATATGTCAACTACCATTTACCGTTGTTCTTTTTGATTGAACTTTGCAGTTGCTACGTTTTGATAAGCAACTGAATGGCTACTTGGCTGTTGCTACTTTCTTTATTGCTGAAATGTTTTAGTCTTAAACTCTCAAATAATGGCCTGTTACTGTTAGATGATTGCCCTTCGGAATTTGGATAATTTTCTTTATGCATCATTGTTACTCATTTTCAGTTTTTAAATATATTATATATTTTTAATATATAATTTCAATAGCCGAAAAATTTACACCCCATGCCTTGGGACTTATGTCTTGCCTCGCTCCAGGGAGGCAAAGATTCCTTGTCATGTGTATTAATTCGTCTTATAAAATATTGAGTGTTACTATTTGAACCCTATTTTACAAAACAATGGCATGTGAGCTAATTATTTCATTATTTGTAGTAGTGAGACCAAAGATAAGCCCATGACATTTTTAATTCTATTATCAGTGGTATTGGCTATAGAATGTGACTTCACTTTTCATCCTGATGCCTATCAGACCTATAATAGTTTCTCATATTTCTGGTGGTTAAAAGTTTTATACAATGTATTTCCCCTACTTCCACATGGGAATTAATTTCTTCTGAACATGTGACCATTTTTCTTCGAGAATATGTATATGTTCTGTGTAAGTCAGGAATTTCTTTTTTCTTCTAAAGAGAATAGTTTGGAATTTCTTGTTATTGCGTGAAGACATAAATTATGTGCATTCCTTATTACATTGTGCATGCACTATTTACTAGTAGAAGAGCTGCCAGATGCATTCCAGTTTGCAGTATCATGAATTCCTGTGGCAATTAGTTATGTTGTTTGTTGGATGCGTCATCTATTATCCCCCTTTTTAAGAATGAACATTTGTCCAGGTCTCGATCACTGGGAGAGGAACTGAAGAGAATTTATCTGCCAGACGAGATAAAAGCCATATTCTCTTTGGGGGCACAAAGATATTGCAGCATACACCCGATAAGGTTTTTTGCTTGTTCATTATTGTTCGCATGTTTTATAATGTTATAAGATCCTCACATGGCCAGTCATTTTTTGCCGAGTCAGACCTCTAACATGAAAACCCCTGATGGTGGATGCCTTGCTGTTGTTCTACGGACTGGGTTTGAGACAACCCAAGGGAAACTGATGCGGACCATTCTATTTTCAACAGAGAGGGTAAATGATTTTTACATCATTATCGGAAATTTATCACTTTTACCATTTTCTTTCATTCTTCTGTATTTTCTCTTACTTTTGAATGATGATTCTCAATTTTGCATGCAGGTTACTGCTAACAGCTGGGAAAGTGGGCTCTTTATTTTGTTTCTAGTTATATTCGCAGTTATTGCTGCCGGTTATGTACTTAAAAAGGTGAAATAAAGCTTCCTCCACAGATACTGATGATATGGCGTCTGTCTGCTGTACATGTAATCTATATATCTGTATATATAATTAATCGCACAAAATGGTCTCTCAACCCTAAATTTTAGGAATAGACCTTCAACCCGAAATTTTAGGAATAAAATCCTAAAATTTAGGAAAAGAAACTATTTTTCATCTTTTATTCGATTTCAAAATCTTTTTATCTACATTCTTACTATCATAATTATCTACTTATCACTATCTCTTATTTTCATACATTTTTTAGTTAGTATTCTTTAAAATTCGTATTTTTTGATGACAATAATATTTAATTATATAATAATTTTTTATTATTAAATTATATAAGTATAAGTATTTGAGTTTAAATAAGATTTTACTATTACATAAATAGACGAATATATGAATATATAAACAAATAAATCATTAATAATAGATGAAATAATACTAGATTTTTAAATTTGTTTAATTTTCATCAATAAGTAGTTATACATTATTAGTTAAATAATATATGTTAGAAGGAAATAATTTTTTTAATAAAAGTCATCGTACACAATATTGATCTATTATTCTTATAATTAGTATATTAGTATAGTATAATACAAAAAAAGTATAAATTATACAATAATTTTATAACAAAAGCCGTGCTTCGCACGGGATCATGAGCTAGTTCTTATTCGTAATATATTGTCACTTCTCTATGTTACTGATGTTTGCTTCCATTCAGGGGCTTGAGGACCCAACAAGGAGTAGATACAAGCTTATACTTAGTTGTTCATTGATTATCACATCTGTGATCCCCCCAGAGCTCCCAATGGAACTATCAATAGCTGTTAATACATCTTTAATTGCATTGGCTAGACGTGGGATATTTTGTACAGAACCTTTTCGAATCCCGTTTGCTGGGAAGGTGAGCAATAGAAATATAGTTATTTGATTCAGCTGTCATAGTAGTGCTCCTGCAAATGATCATCTTTATATGATCTATCTTTGATTTATTTTGTTTAGCAAATGAATTTGATGGTTAGTGTTAAGTTTGTCATGAATCCTTTACTGCAGAAATCATGGACGCGGTTTTGGCTTCATTTTATCATTAACTCTTCCCCCATGTATAGACTCTGTTTTTTTTTTTGACGTAATAACTTTCTTTTCCCCGTCTATTTTTCACAATGATTCTATGGTTTTGGATAGGTAAGACCAGTAAATTACCTGTGTTTGAATTAGTTGAATTGCTGTTATCCTTAACCTGGAACTAGAGCAGTTTCAGTAGCCTTTGTTCTTTTGGTCATTTGGTTGGTCATTAGGAAATTTAACACGCTACTTGTCTGTTTGATCATTAAACATTTCTTGTCCAACATGGTACTGGTCGCACTAAAAATTTCAGAGGCCGGATTCTGCATTTTTGTCGTTTGATGGTTTTGTTGGATGCTTGGGACTCACTGTGTGAGTGCCATTTGTAATCATCCTTCTGAAGGATTGTCATCCTTCATTTCTAATTGTTTTCTTGGTTTTCTCTCTATGGTAGTGGTGACTCCCAAAGTTTTCAGGGACCGAACTCTTCAAAATTTTTTTTTGATTGTTTTGCTGGTGGCTGGGGAATTCTTGCTATATGCAGTATCCTTTAGGATAATCATCCTTCTTGTTATGCTTGTGTTGTCTTGGGTTTCTTGTTTTCAACACGAGCCGTCTTTATTTTAGATAATATATACATGATAAAAAAGAAATGACTAGATCTCATGACTTCCAAGCTTTATAAATATTACCGCTGTGAGTGTAAATATGTGGCAATTTATTGATCTCGCGTGTCTCCTCGTATTTTACATGTTTTTTTCCTGGTGCTCCTTCTGCAGGTTGATATATGTTGTTTCGATAAAACTGGGACACTAACATCTGATGACATGGTATGTCAGTTATAACTTGTATTTATTCTAATTGTTTTATATATCATGTCTAATTACATGATTGTATGCGGTGCTTCAATTGGCAGGAGTTTTCTGGAGTTGGTGGGTTGACAGAAAGTTTGGAATTAGAAACAGAAATGACTAAAGTGCCAGCTCGCACTCTGGAAATTCTAGCATCTTGTCATGCGTTGGTTTTTGTGGAGAACAAGCTGGTATGTGTACTAACTTTTAAATCACATTGGATACAACTACTATGTTAGTAAACCAATCCGTAATTACTTTACATTGAAATATCCATGTGGTTAAGAGCCCTCACAGCCCAGGCACTGCGACTCAATTATCAGGGGGCACACTTACCATTGGGCTAATAGCCCATCGTGCAAGCCTCCCACGGCCCCCGCTTTGCCAAAAGCCAAAGAAACCCCATCCCTCTCTTTCTTTTTCTCCCTGGTGTATTTGCTACTTGGAGAATCAAATCACAAAATACATTTATATTTGGTTTCAATTTCTTTTCACTTGTATAATATATTTCATTATCAAAAGATAGGTTCAGTTTTGTCTGTTGAAGCATGTATTTCCAGCAGGGTGGGTAAAATGTAAGATGCACAGGGGTATTACTGGTGGGGAGTTTATATTCTGGGAAATTAGAAATCCTGATGGCTTTTATATGTTTAATGCAAGAATTACATGTTAAATTCCTGTAAGAGAACCAAGAGGGAACCATTAACTTTGACCACTTGTCTGCTGCTTCAGTAAACTATGGACCATTCTAACTCAAATATCCCCCGATTAGTCTCTCATCAGATTAAGGCATAAGAAAGCTAAAAACAACTTCATTTGTTGCAGTAACGGTTCTCCTCTCACAAAACCGTTGATCATGGCCAACTTTTATATGCTATAATTACAACAATATTGTTGCTTGTAGGTCGGTGATCCTTTAGAGAAGGCTGCAGTTAAGGGAATTGAGTGGACTTACAAATCGGATGAGAAGGCCATGCCCAAAAAGTAAGTTGGCATGTGTGGCTGCTCATTTATTGAAATGCATGTTAATTTCTTTATTTTCTTATTGAAATCCCTTTCTCTAGCCAAGTTTAGCCCCTATTAAGATCCTATATTTATTATCCCTTTGTTAACTTGTAAAAAAAATAGAATATTTGAGTGGTCTGCTTATATACTGCTGATGTTTCTATTCTCCTAATAAATCATATTCTTGTCAACGACTATGTTACATGGATTCGGATAGAGTGTCCAGTTGGACATGCTATTTTGAAGAGTCCAATATGGGTACTCTTTAGTTTTGTCAATTTTTTAAACTAAAATGAAATGTCTAGTACCCATACCCTTGTCTGAGTGTCAAGTGTCTGATACACGTACTTTAGGGGCAAAGTGAAGAGTCCGTGTCACAAAGGTCAACGTAAAATGTGTAGAAGAATATTTTGGTCTTGATGCCTGAAGTGTGTGGGAAGAGTTAACATTTGGGGTAATATGGTTTAGATTGTGCCATTGTGGTATGCTCCTCTTAACTTTTGGAATAATGTTTTTTGAAAGCATAAACAAAAATAAACGACTTATTCAATTAATATTCACTTTTAGAATGTTAGATCCCAGGAAGAGGTGAACAATAGTGGGAGCTGATTTGTGTCCCAAATTGTAAGGTGCTGGGGTAAGTCTGGGCCTAGTGTGTCCATAGTTGTCAAGTCATAAAGTTGGGTCGAGTCGAGTCGGTGACTTGGAGCTTAAGCGACTAGTTGACTAGGTGCCCGACTAGTCGTCCATAAGTCGACAAGTCATTTTCTATGTACAATTTATACATGTAAACTTATATATATGTACATGTACATTTGACATTATTATTTCACAATATTCAACACTATCAAATACTATTAGAAACACAAATATATTAATATTGCCAATTTGCCACATCCAAAGTCATTTGATATTAAAAAACAAAGAAACTAATAAAGAAGGTCATTGTTCATTACAATTTAATAAGTAGCAGGCACATCATGACACATACATATAGATATTAATTATTTTTACCATCTTTGATTCTTTATACATAGCATACATATTGTGTAAGTCATTAAAACACTTCCTCTGTTCACATGTCATTAAAACACATACATATTGCACCAGTTGGTAGTCGAAGCATACATATTGCAAGATTTTCTTTTTACTCCTTTTTTTTGGGTACATATAATAAAGTTGCTCCTATAAAACAATTGAAACTGACTCAAACAATTGATTGAAGTAGGAGTCCAACATCACTGACCCAAATCCCAATGGTCCACTGACTACCCACTCCACTCAAAAGCAGAAACCACGAGCCTAAAACTGAAACCCATCAAACATATCTCGGTAAAAGAACAGAAGAAGAGAAGAACCAAAGGAAAGAAGAGAAGAAGTCATTGAAGGCTAGGGGGACTCACCAAAGAAAAGAAGAGAAGAAGAAGTTGCGAGTCGCAGCAGTCGGAGTAGCAGCCGCATGGGAATCGCGAGTTGGAGCAGCAGCAGGGGAGTCGCAGTGGATTCGCAGTAGCAGGGATGTCCCTTTATTTCTTTCTATTTGGCAGTCGATTGGCAGTGATCGTGATTGTTAGGGCTGGAGTTTTAGGGCTAATCTATCTCCCTTTCTTTCTTTCTTTCTTTTAATTTGATGGGTTGGACACATGGGTTTTGGGCTTTTAAAAAAAGGGACCTGCTGCCAAGTTGAGCGACTTGAGGCCAAGTCGCTCGACTTATCAACAGGCCCCAAGTCAACCCCTCGTTGTGCTTCCCAACATGACTGGATGACTAGTCGGCGACTTAATAACCATGAGTGTGTCTGACAAGGAAGTTAGGGTTTAAAGCTAGGGAGATTTTAATACTCCAATCCCACATTGGAATTGTGGGAAAGACTGAACTATATATAAGGTCTCAACTGTGCTACCAAGAGTACCAATAACTTATTATGACTTTTGGGTTTGGGCTGTGGTGGGTCAAGATGACCTAGGTTGTATTGGGACAGTGGATTGAGCCTCAATCCAAGCTTGGGTCGTTTACAGTGTTTATAGCTTTTTTTTTATAAATGTATCTCTCTCTCCATCTCTTAGATATGTATATATAGACATACATATGTTTTGATTTGCAAATTCTGTAAAAAATGGACGCCTTTGGTGCGAGTATGCACATACAGTTTTTTTGTTCACATGTAGAACTTAAACTTGTGATAAGTTTGTACAATATGCCAACTGTTTAAGACTTTTAAGTTACATGGATCAAAGGTGGTATAATTAGTTGTCATGTCTTTATGGACAGAAAAATTTATAAAAATGTGCACGCATTATGTTGTGTGATGTATTATATTTAATCTTTGTTCAATATTTTCCACCTTGGTTATTTTTTCGTGTATATTTTTATTGGTAGTTTATATCAAGGTCCTCAGAGTTCAACTTATTTGACCACCCTTTTGTAAATTTTCCATATTGGATCACCATTATAAATTTTCCATATTGGATCTCACGCATTATAAATTTTCCTGCATCTTCAGGGGAAGTGGAAATGCTGTTCAGATTGTGCAGAGACACCACTTCGCTTCTCATTTAAAAAGAATGGCAGTTGTCGTTCGTGTTGAAGAGCAATTCTTTGCTTTTGTGAAGGTATGTAACTGCAGTTTTCTTTCTGGTAAATTCTATACTGAGAATTGATGTGCTATTGTCTATAATTAGTCGTCATAAACGTGTTTGGTCTAGTATACCTCGTCAAAAGGTACTCTTCCTTGGAGGATAGGATAAATGTGTTTTGTCTAGTGTACATTGTGAATATGTGATTTGTCACACACTATAAAGCCTCTTGGAAGCTGTTTAGCACTTGGATATGTTTCAAAGCTTTTTGGCTGTAGTGCTGTGCCATATAACAGGATATGCCCGTTAGTGGCTTGATGCCTTGCAGAATGGTTCCTCCTGCTTTTTGGGCTTATCCCCTAGTCATTTGTGAACTATCGCGACATTTGTCTTTCTTCGTACGAGTGCAATGTCTGATTACTTTTGTTATCGGATCTCATGCAAGTGTTGTGTGACTCGTACTAGTTCTTTTTCCTTCTTTTCACATCCCCTCGTGTCGTGGATCGTGTAGTCTTCTCAATCAAGTAAAACTCATTAACTCTCCCCCCACATTTCAGGGTGCACCAGAAACCATCCAAGGTAGACTCGTTGATGTGCCTTCATCTTATGTAAAGACCTACAAGAAATACACTCGTCAAGGATCTCGTGTTTTGGCACTGGCATTCAAGTCTCTCCCGGAAATGACAGTAAGGGTCACCATTTTTGCTGATAATTCTCTCTTTCTGGAAATCCCTTCCCTAGTAGCTCTATACATAGATAATTCTATATATTTGTAAACCTATATATATATATATATATATATATATATATATAGCTTAGTGATCTAATTGCTATGGACACTATTCCAACAAATTCATCTCCCATTGTCCAGTGCGAGATCCAATGCTCAGAAAACACAGGCGGGAGAAAAAAATTAAATACCTGCCTCTACTAGAGTAGAGGAAGGAGGAATGTCCTAAATAACCCTACTTTGGTTAGATTTAAATAGTTTCAATTTATTTATTTGTATAAATAATTTCTTAAGTAATAAAATTTAACATTGTCAATAATGTTTAATGTATTTATTTGTATAAATATTTTCTTAAGTAATAAAATTTAACATTGTCAACTATAGTCAATGTATTTATTTGTATAAATAATTTCTTAAGTAATAAAATTTAAAATTGTCAAGTATATTCAATGTATTTATTTGTATAAATATTTTCTTAAGTAATAAAATTTAAAATTGTTAATTATTGTGACAATTTGATTATTTAAAATTTAAACTACATATTGTAATACAATTTGATTTAATTAATATAACTTACATTACAAATAAATACATTGAAGCTATTTAAATATAACTAAAGTGGGGGATTTAGGACATTCCTCCTGCCTCTACTTAGTAGAGGCCTGCCTCTACTTAGTAGAGGCAGGTATTTAATTTTTACCTCTTGCCTCTACTAAGAGTAGCGGTAGGTGTGTTTTCTGAGGTTGGATCTCACATTGGACGGTGGGAGTTGGATTTATTGGAATAGTGTCCATAGCGACCATTTGCTATGGAGCACTACTACCCCATATATATAACACATTAATATTGCCCAGCAAGCTTTCTGCAATCAGTGGAATAGTAAATCTATGTCATATTATGAGTGGATGGTGTGGCACTGGTGGATCTTCAGGCCTCAATTATTACCCCATGGTCCTGGAAATTCATAAAATTATTTATATTTGCATCAGGGTTGATTTCTTTGATGATAGCTGGTTGGCCGTCCCAAAAAGAGCTAAAATACAGCCCCTAGTGGACAGTCCTTTGTTTCTAGAATGCACACCTTTGAAATATTTTGATTTTCAAAATGATTGAAATATTTTGATTTTCAAAATGAACCACTACATTGTTGATTGTTTTAAGAATTTCCTTGCAATGTTTCATATTTTTACATGAGTTCCATCTTTAGTTTCTATGTAATATTTAATCTTTCCCTATCTTCAATTCCAAAATGAGTTCTTTTACTCATTCTCGATTATTTATAGTGTTTTCATTGTATTAGCAAAATATATTACATAATTTACATTAATATGGTCTGTAGTAATTCTGCATTATCAATATATATATGTGTGTGAAATTTAACTGTTGACTTGTCAACTGTTTGAAGGTTAGTGAGGCTAGAAGCTTGGATAGAACTACGGTGGAGAGTGAGCTTATTTTTGCTGGTTTTGCGGTAAAAGGCTACTTAATCCTTTTCAGCTCTTTCTATTCCTCTATTTTGCTTGCACTCCCATGTTGAAAGCCTTATATTGTTTTTATGATGAGATGCATTGTCCATTTGATATCTTTGTTTTGGCTTGACACTCTACTTTTTAACACCAGGTATTTAATTGTCCTATAAGAGGAGATTCAGCCACTGTGTTGTCCGAACTAAAAGGATCATCTCATGACTTGGTCAGTGTCTTCATTGAATCTTCTTGGATTATTTTGCATTCTCTCAACTGAACTTTGAATTGAACTACACTCACTATTTCAATACCCCAGAGTTTTCAACTATGTCTGGTGTTTTAGTTTATTATTATTTTTTTTTTTGTGTTGTTCGTCGGGGGGGGGGGGGGGAGTGGGGGGGTGGGGAAGAGAAATGAAAATGGTGCTAGTTTGTCCTTTTCCGACTCCAATGCCCATAGCCCACATAATTTTTATGATGAAAAATGATGGAGAGGCCCTATACAGTGCTTCTTCGTTCTTTCTGCCAGATATAAGGGTTCTAGTATATTGAGTCTGGTTCCTTAATTTATTGTTGTTTGAGATTTATTCAGAGTACCATTTGTAAGCTCCTAGTTATTCTGGGTGTGCTTTTGTCTGATTATGCTCAAGTTAGTAAAAGTTGCTTTTGCATAAACTGAAGGACGGCGTAGAAAGCTATTTTATTGAGATGGTATGAAGATGGAGAACTTGATTTTGTTTATCAATGGTGAATTATTTATTGGGCTTGTTTGTCTGGTGTAAAAGGGTTCAGTTGTCCTCTCTTTCTTTACGTTGATGATAATTAAGATAATGATCTTGTCTTTTGTTATTTTTTTCCAGATGAATTTTGTTAGAGCTTAATCTGATGTTGTTTCTTATATAAGCAAGGTTTTCTTTCTCTAGGTGATGATTACAGGTGATCAAGCATTGACAGCTTGCCATGTTGCTGGGCAAGTTAATATAGTTACAAAACCCGCACTGATTCTTGGCCCAGCAAAGAATGGTGGAAGTTATGAGTGGGTCTCACCAGATGAGACTCAGATAATTAGCTACAGGTACAATTTTATGTTGGAAGCTGCGAACAATTCCTAGTTATCTGTAGTTTCTCTTATAATTATCCCCTGTGTTTAACTTACGCATGTATTAAAACAAGCTCGCTGTTGTCCTTGTAATTCATGATTTCACACGTCCTTAGTGATCCTAGAGAGATGCTAATATCACCTACTTTTACATACAGTGATATAGAGGTTGAAGCTTTGTCAGAGGGTTATGCTCTCTGTATTGGTGGCGACTGTATTGAAATGTTGCAGCAGACTTCCGCTGTTCTTAAAGTCATTCCTTATGTGAAGGTTGTAACTCATACATATGTTCGAGACCAGCTTTTCATGATGGCTCATCCTGACCAAGTAAAATCTTACAGGTTTTCGCTAGGGTAGCTCCTGAGCAGAAAGAACTCATCATGACCACTTTTAAAATGGTGGGCAGGATGACCTTAATGTGTGGTGACGGAACCAATGATGTGGGAGCTTTGAAGCAGGTAATATGTTGGTGAAAATCTATGTACGAGTTTGGTGGCTGCTTGTTTTTCTCTAAGCTCTAATTTCCCCTATAATATTTTTGTAGTAATATAGGACTTCAACTTTAAGATGAACCTAGCATATTAATTGAATGTTGAAACCAAAATCTTGCTTAACTATAGAATCCTCTGGTATCTACCTAAGTCAAGCCTACTAGTCTCTCAATGCTTCTGACCACCTTTTGTAGAGGGTAAATGTTAAAACAGTTGTTTCAAATCTTTTTGGTTTTTATTTTCAATTTTATTTACTCATTACGAGTAACACCATGGTCTGCAAAACTGTGCAGTCAAGTTTGATGTTTATGTATGCATGCATTTGCCTCAAAATTGTGTATTGGATGAACTTTGAACATTCAAACGTTAATATCCAGGTGTATGGCCATCCCTCGAGTCAGTCTAGTTTCTATGCGGGGCTGTACCCCAAGATTAATAGCCAGACTGTCCTTATTTTTTTAATAGTTGTAGACAAGATAAGGAAGTGTAATGTACCTACAAAGAATTACAATCCTTTTATTGTGATCGTCACTTTTCGGCATAAGCTCCCTGTAGCACCTTGTCCTCAATTTTCTGTTGATCACATTTATCAGAAGCTATTGTTCTGAAAGAAACTTATGAATGAAGATGAAAGCAAAAGGGAAACATTTTGAACACCTTTTGGTTCGTAAGCTTCATGATAAAGTGGGTGAAGTTTAGTATGTTCTTTATATCATCATATTCTAGAAAATTCATCAAGTATCTACGTCTTGGCTGTCAGTTATGGCACCTTGTAAACAATGTCAAATTCGCTGTACACTTGAATCCCCAAAGTAATCGCAAGTGTTCCTCGTGAAGGATCATTTATGGCAATTCTGTGTGTTTGCTGCAACGCTTGTGTGCATTTGCTTTCATGTGGGGTATTTATAATTATAGAGTCAGAATCTTATGAGGCACGATAAATATCGTACGACAGGAACAATTTGATACAGAATTGCTAGCGAATATCTTACGATACATCGCACATATCCTACAAAATACGATGTACTATACAATCGATACGTTTTGAAGTTAGTGGTGAACATGATGAGAGTTAAAATTGCCTTTTTTTTTGCATTTGAAGAAGTGTTACACTCAATACAATAATTCTTAAAATGCTTTCTAGGATTTCTTATCTTTTACAAAGACTTTGTTTCCACTTTCTTTTTTCATGTCTCATACATATATAGACATAAATACTTAGTTTTGGAGTTGTCTTTTGCACTACACTTTCCAGTTTAGGGCTTAATTTCACATTGAGTTTACACTTAAAAGTTAAATAAGCTATTTTTTTCTCTTGTTCCTTAATATTAGTTAAACAATATTGATTATTGATTATGCCTATAGTTTAATCTCTTCAAACTATAATTTTAATATTTAAAATTTATTTATAGACTCATTTGATTTCTTTAATGTTACACTTAAGCTAATATACTTTATTGTCCAATAAAATGAGTTCTCTATACGTTTAAATATATAATTATTATGTTCAGCATGTCTTTTCGTATTTTATGATATGATATAAATGATTTGTTGATTCACGATTCAGGGATACACGATTTAGCAACCAAGTTCATAATATGAGAAATTTTGCTGTGGAGCCCCCAGAGTTGCAAGTGTTTTGGCCTGAAACAGTACCGTTTATCTTATTTTGGCATTAGGTGTTACAGATTTGTCTGCCAAGTCTTGCATTTCATAAACTTTTTCCTCCAATCTCCTTTTCATTGATTTCAATATTGCTCAATATGTAAAAAATATCATATCTGTTAAACTTGGCACTGTTGTTTGATAAATTGAAGAGCTAATCAGTGATTAATTTACTGTTATAATCATGTTTAAAGAATGTCATAGCATCAAAGCGTGTGTTCATGGCATCATTATTTTCATATTTTGACATGTCAGTTATTATCAACTACATCAGCTTTATAAATTATAAGTATGACAGACTCTTTTTATGTTGGTTGTTACATCTAGCGGGGCAGAGACGAGTTTTGTACCATTTATGAAGGCTAGTGTAGATATATTTTTTTTTTCCTTTTTCCTATTCTTGTTTATGAAGGGCCATCAATATGCTACTATGATGTATTATTTGAGTCTCTTGTTTACACCGAGTGCTATCCCCTTGTATCTGGTGAAGGAAAGTCACCGTTGGTGATGTGCCTAGGATTTAAGTTCTTCTCTCTGGCTTTCCCATGATCTAGATTGAGTTTTTCATAATCTTTCGCATTTAAGATTAGAATGATAAGTTAGCTACTTAGCTATGCATTTTTGTTCAGTATATAGCTGCTTTAAGCACAAAATGAGATTGAAAATTCTTATATTTATTATTATCCGATTGTTGTTTTAATCCTTACAGGCGCATGTAGGAGTAGCTTTGCTGAATGCAATCCCTCCTCAAAGTGAGAAGTCTAAATCTGAAGCATCATCTAAAAATGAAACTGCAAAATCTGGCAAGTTGAAGAAAGCAAAGCCTACAACAGAAGTAGGCAAATCCCTCAGTATAAATGGAGACGGCTCTTCAAAAAGTAGAGCTGCTACCAGCCAGTCAGCCGGTAACCGCCATCTGACAGCAGCAGAGATGCAACGGCAGAAACTGAAGAAGCTCATGGATGAGCTAAATGAGGAGGGTGATGGTCATGCAGCTCCTATTGTTAAGCTAGGGGATGCTTCAATGGCATCACCATTCACAGCAAAGCATGCATCAGTTGCCCCCACTACAGATATAATTCGTCAGGGACGTAGTACTCTAGTAACTACGCTCCAAATGTTCAAGATACTTGGTCTTAACTGCCTTGCAACAGCCTATGTTCTGAGTGTGATGTACCTGGATGGTGTCAAATTGGGTGATGTTCAGGCCACAATCAGTGGGGTTTTTACCGCTGCCTTCTTTTTATTTATCTCTCATGCGCGGCCCCTTCCCACTCTGTCAGCTGAGCGACCCCATCCCAATATCTTCTGCGCCTATGTCTTCCTCTCTCTCCTTGGACAGTTTGCACTCCACTTGCTTTTCTTGATATCTTCGGTGAAAGAGGCTGAGAAATACATGCCTGATGAATGCATTGAGCCAGATTCTGATTTCCATCCGAACCTGGTGAACACTGTTTCATACATGGTGAACATGATGATCCAGGTGGCAACCTTTGCTGTGAATTACATGGGCCATCCTTTCAATCAGAGCATTTCGGAAAACAAACCATTTATGTACGCCCTTTTGGCCGCTGTTGGTTTCTTTACGGTCATCACCTCTGATTTATTCAGGGACTTGAATGACTGGTTGAAGTTGGTCCCTATGCCAAGAGGTTTGAGAGACAAGTTACTGCTCTGGGCGTTTCTCATGTTCTTGTGCTGCTACACGTGGGAAAGGTTGTTGAGATGGGCTTTCCCCGGTAAGATGCCAGCTTTGAAGAAGCGACAACAGCCAGCTGAAGCTAATCAAGATAAGAAAAAATTGCTCTAAATTACAGTATACCTGTTACAAGGCTGATATTAAACATGGTGCTGGTAGAGCAGAAGCAGTTTCTTTGCAGAAACGAAGGTAAACTAGAGCATAGTTGTGTCTATTATTCAAACTTTACTTTTGAGGTTGGGAGTGTTTGCTAAAATGTGCTCCCTTATTGCAAGTTGCAACATCAGGAAGAGAGGAAAAGAAATACCCGTTTTCTTCTGAAGGGAAATGACAAAAATATCTTCAGTGTTGAAACTGTTGTTTAAGTGCTGTAACTGTCAAATTTGAGATCCAGGTTTCGACTTTTAAGCTGTTGTATGTGGATGACTTTTGGGAATTGATGAATCCACATATCCAGATTTTGACAAGAGAGTTGCTCATTTATATAGAAATACTACTGCTAAATTTTTTCCCTTAAATTGAATATCCTTTATTAAAGGGTACTTGCAGGTAAATTTCAGTCTTTGGAAAGGGCCATAACTCTGTTTTTTCATGTGCTTTGTTTTAAGTTTGTGCTTTAAATGCGCTTTGTTTTTGAAGATTAGAAAATGGTCTCTCAGTGCCCACAAGTATATGAAGTTAGCCTTCACTGGTGGTCAAGTCTAGATTGGTGTGTACTTGAATTGTCCAAAAAAAAAGGCAACAAAAAAAAAGAGCGACAAATTGATAATGTAAGAACGTCTGCATTAGCGACAGTTTTCACTTGTTCTAGCGACACTTGTGCACTTGTGGCATTATTTTATTTTGTTTGTCACAAATAATCGGGCTCACTTGTTCTAGCATATGCACTTATGGCATTATTTTGTTTTGTTTCACGTATAATTGGGCGCTACATTGTCTTACATTTACCTCTATACATTTATTTTAGTTACTATATCCACTTTATTACTTTTTCACTAGAATATTTATCATGCATTCTTTTGCAATTAGAGGAGGGTCTCAACGGAAATTTGCTATATAATCCACCGTTTTACAAAATAAGTTTTATTTGCAAAATTTATCACTTTTAAGGGTATATTCTTTCATTTTTATCTTTAACTAGAAATAGTGCTTAGCTTAATAATTGATGGCATTTTTGGGTGACGAAGGGATCGTATCATTCGAGTTGTTTTTTTCATACTTTTTCCGGAGGTCCGGAGAAAGCTGCAATGATAGTGAAATTGTATTGTTAAACTTGAAGACATTGTCATTATAAACTAACAATAATAAAAAATTGACTTTTGTATAACATTTTTTTATAAAAAAATAGAATTTTATATTATATATATATATCATGACTTTTTTGTAAAATAAATTTTTTTTTTTTATAAAAAAGGAATTGTATATAATTTATACACCGTAAAATGGAAGGAGTATGGTTTCTCAACTTAATCAAAATGATATTCTTTGGAGACTCAAATAAGATAAGGCCACTAACAACCTTGAGCAAAGTTGGTATAGCATAGGTCGGGGATTTAAATTCCTCCATCTCAATGTTGTAATACATTCTGATAGTAATGATTAGAAGTTGTTTTCGAGAGGAACAAAGAGATCTAGAAGGGGAGGGGGATCGAATAGATCGTTTTTGAAAATTTTCAATTTAACAAAGAATAATTACCAGATAATTAATTAGATCAATTAATTTAGCACAACAGAAAATATAAAATCCTCCTTAAAGATTTAATGAAATCTCAGTTTTAACTTTAGTTCATGTGAAGATAAGTCACATATAGATATAATAGTTTATAGCAGTTAATAAGAGAATGTAAATGCTTAAGATAAATGACACAAGATGTTCTAAGCGGTTCGGAGTTCAACAACTCCTAATCCACTATTCTACTTCAACAAGTAGGAAATCTACTAAGGATGGGTCACAAAGACCAAATCACTAAGATCTATTATAACTGAATCACTGAGATTCTTTGAAGTCACTTAGTCTCGGATATTCGGCCACTTAGACCAGGACACTTAAAACTCTTCAAGTCTCTTCGACTTGACAAAGTGGACACTTAGTCCCAGATCACTAAGATCTCTTCAAGTTCCTTGAACTTGGTATAATGGTCACTTAGACCAAGTGAATCACAACTGAATGTTGATTGCGTTTGAGGTGTTGCTAAGCTTTGCAATGATGCTTAACTTCTTTTGGCACTTAGCAACTTTGAACTTGAACTGAGTCGTAGAGTAGAGCTTTATGAATTTGGCAGAGGTTCAACTTTTTATTCTTGGTGATTCATACTTGGATTTGAATCATCGTACGCCTTTTATAGACCTTCAGAAATTGTCCTGTTAGAGAGTTCCCGTTGGTACATTTAATGCTCTGCTCTAAGATATTCTCTGACAACTACTTTAAGGGTAGGTAGACATATTGCTTTTGGCTCTGCAAAAAGTCCCATCAAACTGCAGACTCTTCTACCACACTTTAGTGATGTCACATCTTCATTCTAGCTGTTTTGACACAACTTCAAATGGATCTTCTCTCTGAATTTGAAGATGGTGAGCAACATTCTTGAAATCTTTGCTCTGTAATGCTCTGCAATGCTCTGTACTTGTCAGACTTATAACCATTCTGACATGTTCTTCAAGCTTGACTTGATCGTTGAGTTTGCTGAAGAACGTAGAGTCTTGACTAGCTTCACTCGACGTTTTGTTCCACGATGACCGATACAACTCTACGATCTGCTCTACGATTGGTGAGGCATCTCTACAATCTGTTCAACGATCTGCTCTATGATCTGCTTTACGAATATGCTTCAAGATTGCATAAGCAGCTTCATGATTTGCTCGACGATTGCTCAGGTAGCTCTACTATCTGCTTGACGATTCTGACTTAAATTTCATTTCTGCTCATCGATTAACTAACTGCTGTACTACGAACTCAAGACTTACTCTGCAAACATAATTGACTTAACAAATAGGCAGAGTAACTCTATGATCATTTAACAATACTATACGATAGATTTAATCATATCAACAATACATCATATTCAACTCAAGGATCAACCTAACAAGTTTGATCGTTCTATTCTAAGTCCTTGTACAATATTTCTCATTTAAAAACTTTACAATAAACTACTGAACAATTATACATTATAAATCATATCATCAAATTAACATATGCAAATCCTAACAATCTTCCCCCTATTTGATGATGACAAAACCAGTAGTTTTAGAATATACATCAATTCTACGATGCAAAGAACATAAGAGTAAACATGTCCTAAGCATATAGTAAGAAACTGTATTTCTGGATGAAAAGGATGAATTTTATTGATGATTAAAAGGTTTTACAATGTTCATCAATTTAACAACAAAATAAAATTCAACAGAGGAAAGAACAAAAAAAAGATCAATACGCTTATTATTTCCTCCTCCTCCCCTTCTTCTCTTGAGCAAGCCATTGCTTTTCATCTTCCACTCTACGAATGTAGGCTTCTCTTTGTTCAACAGCTTTCCTTTAAATCTCCTCAATAGAATCTCATGGACCTAGATCAGGTGTAAATGAAGAGAATGTTCTTTCTTCCCCTACAGGACGAGTCCCTTGAAGGTTTCTGTTCAGATAAGCCAGATCTCCAGATGGAACTCTTATGCCAGTGAGAGTCACTGCACTCGACGATCCAATCTTCTCCTGGCCACGATCTATTGGAAGAGCTTGAGGAGGTTGATCTCTCCTTGGACACTACTACAAAATAGTAAAAAGATGACACTTAAACAACAAGGTTTTTATAAAAAACGTTGTGGTGTTTTTCTGCACAACATTTTTTGACAAAATGTTGTATCTAGATATGCAAAAACATTGTGAGTTTATAAGGGGCAATTTTTGGTTTTAAAGTTATAACGTTTTCTTAAAGAAAACGTTATGTATGTAAGGTTAAAAAACATGGAGGGAAGCCTGCATGAAAAAAACCAAGCGTTCAGCTTGAAACTTTGAAAACACGGAGCAAAAGTTCTCTTTAATGAACCTGATTATTAAATGAAAAAATTTCATAACAAAGAAAAAGTTCCACCCGATACCCATCCAAAAGAAATCCCTCACTGAAGCATCTCTCTCTTGTCCCCGAACTCATCTACCACACTCATCCTTAATTAACTTAGCTCTCTCCCCTTCTCGCTCAATCTAGACTGGAAATCACGAAACTATAGGCAAGGGAATGCTAGTTGTTACCTCTACCCCAGATTTTTCGCTCAGGTATGAAAATAAAAGTTGGGGTTTTAATTTTTCCATGACCCATTTCAATCATCTTATAATCTTCTTCTTTTGCTGTAGATGAAGATGAGTACGAAACACTCGTCGCAAAACGCTACCAAGAGGCCCAAGAGTTCGTAGTCAACGATGATGGGCTCGGATATCGCGACGAAAGCCAGGAAGAGGATTGGTCCAAAGCATGTGGGCCGCCATCGTCGGACGAATCCGAGGGAGAGTCAGAGAAGCCGAAGAAGAAGAAACCGGAGAAAAAGGAACCCCTGCCAAAAAAGTCATCTCCCCTTTCAGCCACCGTGGCTCTAATGGGTAAGCAACGACTCTCTAATATGTACACTTCTTTGGTTTTTAAGAAAAGTAGGGATGAAAAGGCGAAAAATGTGTTGTCTGATAGTATTGTTGATGATGTTATTGCTGAATTTGCACCGGATGAGGCTGACAGGGAGAGGAGACGGAAAGGGCATTTGAATTTGTCAAAAAGTTTGACCCCAAGTGGCTCAATTCCATTAGTTGAGAGTGAGAATTTATTTGTTAATGGTGTTGATTTGAAGGTTAGGCATGAGACCAGTAGTGATTTTAGTAAAAATTGCGAATCCTTGTCAATTAATTTGCCAGAAAGTGATATAGCCGGGGAGAATAATTTAGAGAAGGTATTTAACTACACGGAAGACTTGAATTCTGAAATGAGCAACAATTCAGCTGTGGAATTGTGTGATTCTTCAATAAAGAAAAGTGTGGCTGAGCAGAGTCTGTTGAATAACAGTGAAGTGAAGGTAGAGCTAGAGGTTAAGAAGGATTATGTTCTTAATGCAAAACTAAATAAAGAGGAGAAAGATCCGGCATTTAGTGCAACTGCTCGATGGCAGGTAGTAAGGTCTGGAGGAAATGGGAATGCAGCAGAGGCAAACCCTAGTTCAAGCTTTGATGAAAAACCAAAATTTGAAGTGGACGCTGATGGGTCATTGCCTTTCTATATACTTGATGCCCATGAGGAGTTTTATGGTGCTAATACAGGCAATCTCTATCTTTTTGGGAAGGTATGTTGGCATTGGTAATGTTGTGTAGTCTCTTTGATATGTCCCTGAAAAGTTAAATCATCAACTAATTTGGAACATAGTCTATATCAATTACTTATTTGTAACAAGAAATGTTGCAATTATATATCATACACCTTTTTTTTTTGGTCAGCTGCAATTTATTTTGGTAGTCATTTCAGACTTTTGTAGCTTTAGTTATGTGTGTAAGGATACTAGTTTTAAAATTGTCTTAGCAAGGTGCAGGCGATATTCTTTATCAAGAGTTTACATGAAAATTTTGACCTTTTATTTGGGTTAAAATTTGGTTTACATATGCATCATTGGCTAAAATATACGGAGTTTGAGTGCATAATCCTGATATTCTTGTTTGTGTTCACTAAGAGCATGTTTATCACATCTATTGGACTAAAAAGATGAATTTCCTTATTTAATTAATTGAGGATTTCAAATCCTTGTCTCTTAGCTTCATGATTCTGTTATATATTTTTGATTGGTGTTTCACGCATTTTCCCCGGTACAATAATGTCAGGCCATGTGCACTACTCAGTTCCCATGACTCGTATCTAAAGCTTTTGTTTTTGTTCTTTTATCCTGGTTTCCATCTACTGCCTGAAACTCTAGTCATCATCTTTTGAACACGGCATTTTTGAGCTTATACTGAAGTTTAAATCTTGCAAAACATCTGTGGCGTTTTACTATGAGATGATTGCTTTTACTGTTTTAGCTTCAAACATGCATCTGGATGTGTCCTTTGCATTCCTTAATATTCGAAGATAAAGTCAACAAGAAAAGAAAGTTTCTCATTTCAAGATGGTGGGAGGACTTCTAATTTTTTAGATATAAAGAGTTATATTGACATTTGACTTATTTCATTGCAATTCAGGTTAAAGTGGGAAATACATATCAGAGTTATTGTGTGGTTGTAAAGAATATGCAGAGATGTATATATGCAAACCAAATGGTTCTATGTTTCAGAATGACACAGTTACAAAGCTTGAGAGAGATGTTGAAGAGTCTAAAATTTCTCCTACAACTTTCTGCACTAAGCTGCATGTAATTTTCCTAATTCTGTCTGTATATCGATATTAATTTTAATGTAGTTCAATTGGAAAGTTTTACAATAAAATTTCTTCTATTAAATCGTGTCTCTGGTTTTATGTGCATGATGTTATATGTGTCACCCTCTTGCTCATGAAGTGCCATTAAAGCTTACAATGGGCAAAGTAGTAAACAAATATGAAAATCACCACAATGGAGAATCTTGGTGGTATGTTAGCTTATATGTGTGTGTGTGTGTGTGTATATATATATATATATATATGTAATTAGCATAAGATGTTTAATTATGGACATTTGTTATTTTTGTTGATTTATCATGACATAATTACTAATTGTGTTTAGGGAACTCTTGTACAACCAACATACAAGGAGTGCGGGTATTTTGTGATGCGCTTTATGAAGGAGATAGTTGAGGATGGTAGTTTGGACTTTGTAGCCAAGGTTAGTTATTTTTTTTAAGCTTTATTTTTTGCATAATTTATTTTCAAATCTTAACTAATAGACTTGGCCAATTAGTCTACAGTGGGAGACTAAACTTGTTGTTATTTTATTTCAGTGGGATAAGCAAAATGGATTAACGTACACACAAGAACAAATTGACGAAGTACAGGGTGAGTGGGCAGCTTATGTGAGCAGGTACATGTAGAGCCTCAAGTTAACGGTGGATGTACAGGGTTACACTTATATTTTAGGAGAAGGCTGTTTTGCACATGATTAGGTAGTGCACCACAGCTTAATTTTATGGATAGTTTGGTATATTTTGTGGATGTAGTCAAATTCACAATTCAATATAGTAGTAATTATATTGAAAAGTGAATTTGAAACTGTAAACGTATGGTATTATTGAGATGTATTTTGAAACTGAGAATGCTTGATACATTTTGGCTTTAAATGAGAATTTAGAGCTTTTTTAGCTATATCATGGCATTAGCAGTCCTTGTAGCACTTACACAATATTGTAGGTGCTTCTAAACCAATGTGTATGTATTTTCAAATGTAGGAAGAATTTATAAACGTTGTCAACATTTACTAAAACCATAACTTTTTTTTTCTTCTAAAAAACGTTGTATATGCATCACAGCTACAACGTTTTTGACAAAATAAATGTTATTGCTTGCTAAGGTAGAGATCCAAAAATGTTATATATATGCATGTTGTTCGGATATAAATCTTCATGAGCTTGACTGGGCTCCTCATCTTGGGCTTGGCCCAAAGGCCCATCATACTTAGCAGATTATAAGAGGACTCACTAGTCCGAAAAGGCTTAGGTAAGGGTTCTAAGCCCTTGTGGTTCCTTACTGGATAATGCTTTTATTGGATCAAGGTAATTGAATCCGGGTCCATTAAGGATTCTAGGCAGAGCACTCCTACTAGGAGTAGTAACCAGCCAAGTGAATCCTATAAATATCCAAATAATAATGAAGGCAAGGTATGACATTATTTACCCTACTAAATATTTGACCTCCATTGTTAACATATCTTGAACCTATTACTTACTCTTACACCAGAGGAGTCCACAAACGGCCCAAGCCGTTGGAACTTTTGTGCAGGTACACGTCCGGCGAGTTGATTGGACGCGCGGACAGAATCAAGCGTTAACATTGACGCTAGAAGGAGGGCCATAGTAGCGATTTCAATTGTCAATCAAAACAATTCACATGACGACTTCTCGATCACAGCGAAGTCACCATGATCAACAAGGATCGACCCAGTCTCGATCACGCCGTGAGACGGTGGTAGAAAGGGAGCAGCGCCTCCAGCAGATTCTTGACCGGAAAAAAGCTCTCGATCTCTAGCAAGAAGAGCTTGATAAACAATACATGGAACTGAATGAGGCTGGGAAAAATCTGTTGAGCGAGAGAGGCTTGGCCTCCCGCTCAACACCCCACCGACAAAGAGACGACCAACCCCACAGGCGGTATCGAGATGATAGTCTGGTCCAATCCGAATCCATCTATACCAGGGATCTAAGAAAGCGAGCTCGGTCACCATCAAGAAGAAACCGTCGCGAAAGTTCCTGATGAAGCCCTGGAAGGAGCCACATCGAAGAATCATCTCCCCGAAGGGCTGTAAATCAACTTTCCGGAACAAAGAAGCCTCGGGCCTCTCCTTTCACGCGAGACCTGGCTAACGCAAAGATCGATAGAAAGAATAAATTTCCCTCAAACTTGGAGATGTACGACAGAACTGGAGACCCCCATGACCATACCTTCACTTTCGAGCAGGCCATGCTTTTTCATGGCCATGATGAGGCAGCCATATGCCATCTATTCCTGTCCACCCTGAAGAAAATTGCTCGAGAGTGGGTCATCTCCCTTCCTTCTGCATCTATACGTTCATGGGATGATCTGCAAGAACAATTTCACACCCGCTTCGGCAGTAATAAGAGGCGTGCCAAGATGATCACGTCCCTCATGCAGGTTAAACAGAGGCCGAACGAGACACTTCGGCAATATATTAAGAGATTCCGGGAGGCCGTATCTGAAGTCAATGATATAGATCCGAAGCAGGTTATCCACTTTTTAACCATGGGATTAAACGTGGACAAATCCAGTAGATTGATCGAAGAAATCATCTCTAAAGCACCCGAGTCTTTGCCCGAAGCCTATGACAAGGTTGATAAGTTTGTTGAGCTAGAAGAGGCGCTTGCTAATCTTCGGGGTACCGCGAAAAATACAGGTAATTTTCACCAGAGAGATCCCCGAAGCGAAGACGCCGACAAGAAGTACACCAACAACAAAGGGAATGGCAAGAAAGACTCTCAGGATAGTCGGCAACGCAAGAATGATGGCTTAAAGGACCGAGGGAGTCGAGATAATGACAAAGATTACACTCCTCGGACCTTGAGTAGAGCCGTCATCATTAAGGAAATCAAAAATCAACCTTTTTATGAGAAGCCCCCGAAAATCCGAGTCTTCGCCAGACAGAATAACAGAGACAAATACTGCAGTTACCACGAAGCTAAAGGTCATGATACCGAAGAATGCTATCAGCTGAAGGATTTTTTGGAAAGGCAAGTGCAAAAAGGTAATCTGGACTGCTATATAGCCGATCAGTACAAGCTAAGTCCCTTTGATAGGATAGCACCACCACCATCATTGGGTGCAGCAAGGGGAGTTATAGATGTTATCTTCGGAGGACCGATATCCGCTCTGTCTAATAGGAAAAGAAAGGCCTTCGCCAGAGAAGTTCACCAATTGACTGGACAGCCTAAGACCACCCCAACTGAACCCATAACTTTCTCCGATGATGATTACCCCCCGGGGATAGTTATGCCGCATCAAGATGCCTTGGTCATCACAGCCCAAGTTGGAACAATGGATCTGAAACGAATGCTGGTGGATAACGGGAGTTCAGTCGATGTACTTTACAGTCATGCATACAATCGGCTGGATCTGGGGGGAAGGAAGCTGGAGATCTGCAACGAGTCTCCGTTATACGGCTTCGGGAATAACCCGGTACGAATAGCAGGGACGATTAAATTACCAGCGATCTTCAGCACAGCCCCGAAACAGGCCTCCATCATGATAAGATTCTACGTGGTCCAGGTAAAAAGTAATTACAACGCTATCCTGGGAAGAACAACCCTGTCGGCCCTAAAAGCTGTCACCTCGATCCCTCACCTAAAGATGAAATTCCTAACCGAGCATGGGATCAGTGAAGTTGCTGGCGATCAGGACCTATCCCAAAGATGTTATCTTCAGACTATTCAGGCGACTTTTGTAGGGGTTAGTAAACAGAAAACTACAATGAAGATTGAGATAGAACCCTTTACGGAAGGAGGCTCGGAGCCGATAGCAACGCCTGCTGAAGAAACTGAGGAGATACCGCTGTTTCAAGAAGATAACACGAAAATAATACAGATTGGTGCCGGTTTGCAGACGGACGTGAGAACCAAACTCATTGAATTGGTAAGAGAATACTCAGATATTTTTGCATGGACGCCAGCTGATATGCCGGGAATAGACAGAGATGTGGCCGAACACAAGTTGAGTGTCAACCCTAACCATAAGCCCGTTAAACAGAAAAGGCGGAATATAGCTCCCGAACGACAGAAGGTAATTGATGAAGAGATCGAAAAATTATTGGCTGCTAACTTTATTTATGAAATAACTTATCCAGAATGGCTCGCCAATGTGGTACTGGTGAAAAAGCATAACGGGAAGTGGAGGATGTGTGTGGACTACACAAATTTAAACAAGGCCTGTCCAAAAGATTATTATCCTCTCCCGAACATTGATCAGTTAATCGATTCTACTTCGGGACACACTTTAATGAGCTTCCTGGATGCTTTCTCCGGGTATAATCAAATTGCCATGTACAAACCAGATATCCCGAAGACATCCTTCATCACACACCGAGCAATCTATGCCTACAAAGTCATGTCATTCGGTCTGATCAATGCCGGGGCAACTTATCAAAGGATGATGAACAGTGTATTCAGAGATCAGATCGGAAGAAATATGGAAGTCGATGTGGATGATATGATCTTCCGAAGCATGGGGGAAGAAGACCACCTATCAGATCTGAAAGAATGCTTTCGGAATGTCAGAATCCACAGCACGAGACTTAACCCCGCCAAGTGCACTTTTGGCCTCGGGTTAGGCAAATTCTTGGGATATATGGTTAGCCGAAGAGGGATAGAGGTAAATCCCGAAAAAATATCGGCTATCCTTGAGATGCAGTCCCCAAGGAGTTTTAAAGACGTTCAAAGGCTAACTGGAATACTTGCTGCTCTTCGGAGGTTCGTAGCCCGTTCAGCAGAGAAATGTCTCCCTTTCTTCAATACGCTGAAAGGGGCTCAGAACCAAAAGACATTCGTTTGGACGGAAGAATTCTAGGATGCCTTTGAACAAATTAAACGATACATCTCTTCTCCCCCGATCCTCAGCAAAGCTCTCCCCGAAGAGGATTTACAGTTATATCTATCTGCCGCACAGTTAGCCGTCGGGTCAGCCTTAATTAGGGAGGATTCACAGGGTCAGAAGCCGGTCTACTATGTAAGCCATGCTCTTCGGGATGCAGAAACCAGGTATCCAAACCTAGAGAAGTTGGCTTACGCATTGATCATTTCTAGTCGGAAACTTCGGCACTACTTCCAGGGGAGAACAATCACAGTATTCACAGATCAACCCCTTCGAAAAGTATTGTATCGACCCGAGTCTTCAGGAAGGTTAGCAGCGTGGGCTGTAGAGTTAAGTCAGTTTAATATTGACTTTCGTCCTCGAACAACAATCAAATCACATGCCCTTGTCGACTTTATCGTCGAGTGCTCCTTTCCCGAAAAAAAGGAAGAAGATCCGGCTGAATTACCTAACCTGCAACAGACTCGGCATGGACTTTATTTGTGGACGGGTCTAGCATCGGGTCCCGTAGTGGAGCAGGAGTGATTCTTACCTCGCTTGAGGGATTTAAGGTCCAACAATCTATCCGGTTTGGGTTCACAGCCACCAACAACATTGCGGAGTATGAAGCACTTATAGCAGGACTAAAATTGGCCCGAAGTCTGGAGGTGAAGAATTTGGTAGTGTACAGTGACTCCCAACTAGTGGTGAAGCAAGTCTTGGGAGAATATGAGGCCAGAGAACCACATCTTCAGGCCTATCTGCAGCTTGTATAGACGCTCTTTGGCCATTTTCCTAAGTATCAAATTATTGGGGTAATTAGATCAGAAAACACAATGGCCGATGCTCTTTCAAAGTTAGCTACAACAGACCAAGGGGATTTGGAAGGATCTGTTTACCTAGAAAATCTACAAGAACCGAGCACAACGGTCCAAACAGTGATGGATATTGATCCCGAAGACTCCTAGATGACCCCCATACTCAAATTTTTGAAAAGTGATGAGCTACCCGAAGATAGAGCATTGGCCCGAAGGATAAAATTCAAATATGCAAAATACTGTCTCATCGAGGATAAATTATACAGAAAATCCTACTCGTCGCCCCTACTCCGGTGCCTTGGTCCGAGAGAGTCTGACTACGCACTTCGGGAAGTTCATGAAGGAATCTGTGGAGATCATGTAGGAGCAAAGACATTGGCACACAAGATATTAAGACAAGGATATTTTTGGCTGACCATGCTTCAGGACGCCAAAGACTTTGTCAAAAAGTGTCATAAGTGTCAGCTGTTTGCTTCGGTACATCACCAACCTCCCGAAGAGCTTACTCCCATACTATCTCCCATACCTTTCGCAGTTTGGGGGATAGATCTTCTCGGACCACTCCCTCAGGGCAAAGGTCAAGTAAAGTTTGTGGTCGTGGCAATTGACTATTTCACTAAATGGATTGAAGCCAAACCACTGGCCAAGATTACCGAGAAGACATGCCTTCAGTTCCTTAAAGAGCAGGTGGTTTATCGGTTCGGCATTCCGAAGGTCCTAGTTTCAGATAACGGTCTTCAGTTTGTGGGGAAAGAGTTTGAAGGTTTCTTGACAGAACTTCATATCCAACATCGCCGGACCTCGGTAGCCCATCCTCAAGCAAATGGACAAGTGGAAGTGACGAACAGGCTGCTGCTGAATGGTATAAAGCGAAGGCTTGAAGAAGCAAAAAGAGCTTAGCCCGAAGAGCTCCTACATGTCCTCTGGGCTTACCGAACAACTCCTCGGACCACAACAAGCGGAACACCCTTCAAACTTTCTTATTGGACCAAAGCCTTGATACCTATTGAGATTGGGATACCCTCCTCCTGAGTCCAGAACTTTGATGAAATTCTCAACAGTGAGGGGCTTCGGGATAACTTAGATCTGTTGGAAGAAGAGCGCGACGCTGCAGTTCTCAGACCGGCCACTTATCAACAACGTACAACTCGACACTTCAACAAAAATGTCAAGAATAGGACATTTAAAATAGGGGATCTAGTCCTCCGGCAAGCCGGAGCTTCTACACCTCGGGACACTGGAAAATTAATGCCCACTTGGGAAGGACCATACAGAGTTACCGAGGTATTAGGATCGGGAACCTATAAACTTCAGCAAATGGATGGAAAGGATATCCCGAACACATGGCATGCTGCTCGGCTCCAAAAATACTATCAGTGATTATAAGTTTTATTTGCTTAATTTCTCTTGAGGCCAGAATGTTGGCCGACTATGTTACCTTTTCGAAATAAATGAGAACTCTTCTTATATTTTATCTTCGTGTCTACTGTTTTTATATACACTTTAAATATCTCTGCTAACCTCATCGGTAATTTGCCTAATAAGGTTAGCAGGGGGGAGAAGAAGTATAAATAAACAGCCATGCACACAGATAATAAGAGTTAACTCATGAGAAAAGATAAGACTTAACATTTACAAACATTTAATGAAACAGTTCGGATTACAGAATATCAATTAAAATTACAAATCAATTTTTGGGAATAACAATCCCCAACTCATCAGGATCGTGACCTTTCCCCCGCACCAGTTCTCGGGCGAACTCGAAGCCGTCATTGAACTCATTCACCACGGCATCTTGCACGTCCTCGTGAAACTGTTCTAATGTCTTGTACTCATCAATAACCCTTTGCCGAAGACTTGGTGCAAGGATGCCTGGAGAAACGGGGGCGACATACCCTTCAACCAATCGGCTTCCTTCGAGGCCCAACCATCAACGATCGTCTGAACATTATCCTTGAGGTTCCTCATCTGATCGGTATGGGCCCGAATCGTATCACCCGATTGGTCGAGTTGTTCCCTCTGCCTTTGAAGGAGAAATTCCAGCTCTCCATTCTTCGTCTCCGCATCTTCGGCCCGTTTAGTAGTCGACTCGGCTTGTTTAATAGCCTCCTCGACTCGGGCTCCAATTTCGGACATCTTCATGTCAGCAGCAAAGACTTTATCTCGCAAGGCAGCCAACTCCTTGTCAGTTTTGGCCTTCTCCGATAGCATCACCTCATAATCTTTCTTCATGAGGTGGAAGCTATCGTGCTGAGCGCGAAGCTGGGTTCGGACTTTTAAATGCTTCTCCTTCGCCTTAGCGCACTCCTCGGAGGACTTCTTCAGGTCGCGTTCCAAAATCTTCACTTGGTCCGACACCTGGAGGAGAAGACCGTTTCCCTGCATGACAGTGTTCGGAAATTGCAAAGTCATTAAAACATGATCGGGATATATTTTTCACAATGAAAGCTCATCAAGACAACCTACTAACCTTGGCATGAAAAGAAAACATCATCTCCATCAAAGCCCTCAAATCAGCCTGATCGACCCCAGTTGTGTCAAAGGGGATCACAGATGATCCCAAACCTCTGGCCGATGTCCCCACATCTTCGGCCCTCAGCTATTCCGATGTAATTGGGGGAGGGGACGACCCCTTTTGTCTTTTCAATAATGCCCCCTCTTCCAGTGCAGGAGAGTTGACATCAAAGGAGGCCGTCGCAACAAGTTTCTTCTCCCGATCACCAGCACCCGAAGCAGCGTTAGAAGATCCCCTAGTTGTCAGCGAGGGCTCGATCCTAATTAAAGGGACTGTTTCGTCCCCTACCTCGACTGAGGAGTGACGCACCAGCCTCTTCCGCTTACCACCAGATTTGTTCGCCTTGGGCACCTCAGATGCAATTGGAGGTTCCCCGATTTGCACCAGTTCTTCGGGTTGGCCAGACCCGGACACTCCTCCAGTAGTTGCCGCTGGGGTGGTTGAAGCTTTGGAACCAGCGGCCTTTTTGCTTCGGGCCATCCTAACTTTTTCAGCACCCGAAAGCTTGACCCTCGGGACTCCAACGGCTTCTAGGATCGCTTTATTGTCAGGGTTCTTGCCTGAGTCAGCCACTGTAAAATCGGAAGATAAGATGGGTTCAGTATTTCATCAGATCTCAAGTAAAGCACATTCGGAAAAATAAAGAGACTTACAGCTATGTGAATGTAACCAGTCCTGGTCATTAAGGAGCAACCGGTTCCACTTCACCGAAGGTCGCTTGGAATACAAAGCCTCGAACGCCTCCAACCGTCTTCGGGAAATCCGATTTGAATTCAGTTGGTCTTTGTTCGGGTTTGACCAAGGTCCTACCAACTCAGTGTCCAACCCCTTAATAAAAAACCAATCCCCGTGCCAACCTTTATTACTAGAGGGGGTATCCACTAGGGTTTCCCTACCCGGGTTCTTTATTATCTAGTAAAACCCCTTCTCTTTACAGGCGGTGAAGGAGAAGAATTGATAAAAAAAATCTAAGCTCGGGACTGTGTCCTCGGACGAGCAAAAAGCAATGAAACTATTCAAATGAATAAAAGAATTTGGGGACAGTTGACTCAAGCTGAGCCCGACGGTGTGTAGGAGCTCAAGAACGAAGGGGCGAAGTGGGAATCGCACCCCGAAGAGAAGCAGTTGCCGATGAATGGGAATCCAACCCCCTTCGGGCTGCCAGTACACCCTCTCCTGGACTTCAGGTCTCCTAATTTCGTATGAATCGGGAATATAAAACTCCGTCATCAACAAGTCAAAAAAGGGGGTTTTTATGGAAGAAGGGATACTGGTCACTCTATAGTCTAAGGAGAAATATTTAGTCCTATTATATTCTTCTACGTCCCTCATTTGCTCTATAATCACCGATTTTCATGGTCGACCCTCAGGAATTCCGGCCTCAGTAACGGTAACTTCATCTTCAACACGGGAAGACGAAGCGCGTGCTTCTTGTGCGTTCTTAACCCTAGCCATCGAGAAATGAAAGAAAGATGATGAATAACTTACTTGAGATATTCGGGAAAGGGAGAGGACGGCCGATTTCTAGATGAGGTTTCTCAGCAATGGAGGATTGTTGTATCTGAAGAAAATGGATTTACTGGTGGGAAATGACGATTTGGTTTGTTTTCCCTATATGAGTAAATATCCAATGGCTAAGATCGGCATCATCTAACGGTCAGGGGTCAACTAGAGCGATTACAGCGGGATAATTATTACTAAACCGCCATAACTTCTGCCAGCTGTTACCATATCTTAAATTCAAAACCGTTAGTGGGTCGTTTTATGCCGGGATAAGGTCAAATGGGCCTCAATATAAAAAGATTGGGCCTGAATACGCATATTCAAAAGGACCTGCCCACGCAATGGACCTAAGTACTAACTTGATTCCATTCACCCTCGGGAAGCCGCTTTTAAGCACCCCAAGGGTCATATCCGCTCGGTTAAAATGATCATAAGCACTTGAAGAGGGGATATCCTCGGTCTGAAACCTTCGGGATCTCGAGCAGATCAATTTCCTTTCGCTTACTCCGAGCTTACGGATTGATTGAGTTCCTAGTTTACTCCCTCAGTACATATCTTATACTAAGGGAGTAGGGGGCAATGTTCAGATATAAATCTTCATGAGCTTGACTGGGCTCCTCATCTTGGGCTTGTCCCAAAGACCCATCATGCTTAGCAGATTATAAGAGGACTCACTAGTCTGAAAAGGCTTGGGTATTGTGATTCCTTACTGGATAATGCTTCTATTGGATCAAGGTAATTGAATCCGGGTCCATTAAGGATTCTAGGCAAAGCACTCCTACTAGGAGTAGTAACCAGCCAAGTGAATCCTATAAATATTCAAATAACAATAAAGGCAAGGTATGACATTATTTACCCTACTAAATAATTGACCTCCATTGTTAACATATCTTGAACCTATTACTTACTCTTACACCAGAGGAGTCCACAAACGGCCCAAGCCGTTGGGACTTTTGTGTAGGTACACGTCTGGCGAGTTGATTGGACGCGCGGACAGAATCAAGCGTTAACACATGTATTACAACGTTTTAAGGCAGAAACGTTGTGGAATCATACTATCTACAACGTTTATGTAATATCCATGATCTATTTGTAATTTAATGAATATATTTTAATGAATTTATGTGAAACTCTTGTGTAATTTATTGGATATATGTATATGTGTTATATATATATATATATATATATATATTATCGAGTTATGAGTTGAGATGTATTTTAATGGTTAGTTTGAACTAATTTAATTGTTTGAATTAACTAAGGAAGTTAATAATTTAATAAAATGCAAGAAATGAAGTTAAAACTTGAATTTGAGTTCGGAGTGGAATTTGAAGACGTAGAAGGTATATTTGAGTCCGGAACATCGAAATTCGTAAGTATAGACTGTAAACACAAAATGTGTCGGGGTTGACTTTTTGGTCAAAGTCAACCGGTTGACTTTTTCGGGTAAAAAGTTAAACTCGAGTTGGGGGTAGAATTTGGCGAAACAAATATTCCCATCGCAACGCCGATTTTAGTAGGAATCGACTATAATATCGAAAAAATTGGTTTCTGGAGGGCAAAATGGTCAATTGATTAATTAAATGATTAAAATAATAATTTTTAAAATAGAAGGGAGTCAACTGATGGGGGAGGGACCCATGTGGCTATCATTTTGGGACAATTTGAGAGAGTCACGACTTGTGCAAGAAATTGATTAGGAGGGAGTTATTTTCTTTTTATTAAAAACCAAAACTCTTCATATACATAACCCCTCTCTCTCTCTCTAATCTCAACTGTCATGGGAAATTCCAAAGGTCTGGTAACTGATGAATTCAGAGTTAGATTAATGAAGGAATACAAGAATTATATATACTCACCCTCTCTAGTATTTGTTCCTGTTAAAAAAAAATTCACCCGAGAGTGAAATTGTCAGTGAAATTGGGAGTGAGAGAGGAAGCTTGAAGTATTTTGTGATTTTAGAGGATTAGAAGAGCAACAAGCATATCATCATCTCTGCAAATCAAGGGAAATAACATTCAAAAGGTTAGATTATGAACTTTTATTGTGTGCTTAAGAAAAATAGGAGAAAATGCATATTTATCATTGATAAATGATCTGATTGGGCTATATATTGTTATGTTGTTATTGTTTGATGAATATAGATTATTAAGAACGTAAGTTCTGGATTCAACACACCTTGTATGCACGGAAATTCGTAAATTTATGTTACGTATGCTCTATATTTGTATAAATGCCTCTAAGAAGCTACATTAATAAAAAAGGTGGAAATTTGTTAAAGTTGGATGTTAGGTTATGTGTGTACATGTTATAAACGACTTGTTTGATCTGAGTATGGTTATATATGTTGTTTATAAAGGATTTTGAGTGATCAAATCCATGAAAATTTGTTTGAAAGGAGAAAATTGGTTTTTGGTGGAAAATGTACAAAATGACTTATTTTGGAATCGAAATTGATGTTTAATTCGTGTAACAATCTGTAAAGTTATAGTTGTTTGTGTTAATACGTTAAGAAATGAAAAGAATACAACTTGAACGGATTAAAATGGTTGAAAAACGAATCTGTGGTGAATGATTTCGCTAAGTATGCGAAATATGAAGGAAATAACAAGAACTTTGATTTTGGAGGCTCTAAATTGGCTAATAGTGTTGTTGGTGCTATTAGAATGGTTAAGTACATATTTTATGTTATTTTGGTTGAGTTTATAATGTCTGGATGTGTCTAAATTGCCAATGTATAGATTTTTAAAAAATTGGTTTGTAGCAGCAACAGCTTGCAATACCTGTGTCTGCGTACTAGCGCGGCCGCGTTGGCACCAAGGCTAAACAGGGTGTGGCCGTGCCGTGCTGCAGAGTTGCCAATAGGTTCTATTTGTGAACTGAGGCTTGCTTTATATATATATTAAGCTCTTATAAGCTTTGTTATGTGTCTATTGAAATGCTTGTACTGTCTAAACATGTAATGGCTATGTAGAACCAAGAATTCAAAAGGTTTAAACGGGATTTATAAATGAAACTTTTGTAGTAAAGACAAAAGCAAAAATTTGAGATTTACGAATATTTAATTTGATTGTATAGTTGACTAAGTGTTTGCTTGGAATACATATCTGTAAGCGTGAAACAGTTACATTAGGTATGTATTGAATGAGTATAATCTGAGAGTCTATTAATGAGTATAGGTGGCTAATGAATATCTATATATGAATATATAGGTTATTTGAAGTATAGTTAAGTAGTAAACGTAAACTACGCGAAAGGCAAGTATCCTATCTTTATGACTTTTACTTTAGCGAATGCAAGTTTCCTAACTTTATTCACTTTAACGCAGTGAATGTAGGTCTCTTTTACTTGTGCAGTTTATTTATTGTGTACAAGTTACCTAATGTTTGCAAGCTATAATTATTCAAGCTTATATAATGTGAAAGCTTCTTATCAATGATATCTCAGATATTATTTCAATTATTTACGCTTTATAAGTTTTTAAATGTTTACAAACCACTTTAAAGAATATGTTCTGGTCATTTGTTTCGGCTAGCTACGATTGATGGGAAATGTTATATTATTGAATTATTCAAATTCATTGTAGCTACTTAAAGTCTACCAATCCAAATTTCTTTAGTGTGGTCTTGCATGAATACTAAGATGAACAACCCGGATAACGGGATAAAACTGATATCGGGCATATTGTCCCATTTACGCTTATGCGTTTAAACTTTATACTTATGCACAATGTAGGGTACGATAGGCTAATCACCTGGAGTACTTACGGAGAAGGTTTTACAATCTATCTGATTGATAAAAACTTCTGATGGTTTTCGATGAAACAAAAACAAATGTTCAGGGTGTTTAGTACCCCTTAGTATGCAGTTGAATATTCTAAAACTCTTTTCTTTAATATTCATATTTACTTCTGGATTAACCTTTCAATCGTTGAGAAATACCAAAACAAATACCTCTATCCTTGATGTTTATTATCCAAATTTCTTTATATACTTGCTGGACAATTTGTGCTCATTCTTGCTTAAACATTTCAGTTAAGGGAGAAGGCAGAGGACTCAAGTAAGGACAAAGGAAAGGCTAAGATGAAATGATGAAAGCTTATTTCTTTGTAATAAGATTAGATTTCCGCATTGATATAATGTAGCGATGAACACTAAGTTTAAGTTTATTAAGGTTTTGTAGCTTGGGATTTATGTTTGGATTTATATTTGGGAATTATTAATTGAATTCTATTGTTATTATTATTATTATTAATTTATAAGGTTTAATTAGATAGATGATAATGTATGTTGTATCGTGAGCACCTTATCCCGTGTTTGATGTTACACGGATTTGGGGGCGTCACAATTTTCACGCATCCAACACATTATGGAAAATAAATCTACAACGTTTTTTACAAAAAAAACGTTGTGTGATGTGTCAAACTATAATGTTTTAAAAACATTGTGTAAATGTGTCTACTAGATGACACAACTAACTACGACGTTTCTGGGGCCCAATTACAACGTTTTTTAGGCGTTATATATTTACTTTTTTCTACTAGTGATTAGATGAATCATTTAGAGCTAATGATTTATGCGGTTATTTTCTAGTAGAATATTGGAGTTATTTTGTATGAAGTTTCTTTGTGATGGTTCAAAAGATTTTTGAATTTGTTGGGTTCAGGTTTGGAATAAAAGAATGATTGATTCATTAAATAATTAGATAGTAAGTTATGAAATTCAATTGATTTTGAGAGATCTTGAACAATTTAGAGTAGAAAGTTTGCTTATACAGATAGTAGAATATGTGAATTGGAGTTTGAGATAGTGATAATGTGACTGATAGGTGCAGAATATTCTATGATTTTGATTCCTTTATGTTTAGTTTTAGTACATGTTTTATGTGTATGTGAGCTTATTAAAGTATTTATTGATTTCAGGTAGAATTGGAAATGATTTAGCAGTTATGGATTAAATACTTAGTTTTCAGCTGTTTTGTAAAAGTGTTCTACGATTGGTGATGTAGCTCTACGATCGCAGGGAGGTCACTCTACGTTCGTAGTGTTGGAGCTGAGAAGAGGAATTCTGCAGTTTGTTACTCGACGATTGTGTAGTTACTCTACGATCGTTTGGTTGGCAGTCTACGATTTGTAATGGAGAGTCTACGATTGTAGGTTGTGGCATTTCACTCTACGATTGTCCTGACTGAGAAGTAACTCTACGATGATTAGTTGAAGTACGACCAACCAGTTCACTCTACGATTATGAAGGAGAGTTTCACTCTACGATTCTTCACTCTATGTTTGCTTTATAGAGGTGTTACTCTACGTTCGTGGGTTGACTTATGGATCTGAAGATTGGGTCAGATCTGAAGTACTGGAGCATAGAAGTTCGATTTGTGATAGGATTTGGAGTTGGAATTACAATCATAGATGGAAGCTACAGTTGATTATGGGAATACAAGTATGCTTTGGAGACCAAGTTAGAGGCTGATATGAAACTAAGTCCGAGATTGATATAGAAACTATATCTACTAAAGTTGAAATAGAAACTAATTCTTCTAGGGTTTTAGAGGATTGTGCTTATAAATACCTTCACTTGTATTCAGAGAATCATCATCGATTATCATCACTACAACATTCATATACAGAGTTTATTAGTATTTTTAGTTATGTTAGGCTAGGTTCTTTATTTTTAGTTCTAGGGGAAGTTGAATCGTATTTACAGTTGATGGTTTAATTGAGTTAACATTATTTATTCCTTCTTATATGAAATTCATTCTTGATAATCTATTTTAACTATTTGAATGTTATTTGGTCTGATTGATTTAATGTGGCCAGTTAAATTGATCTGATTAATATCACCTGCTAGATTAAGGAGTATTATTATGTGTAATTGATATTGTTTCTAATCACAAGTAGCACTTAGTGATACATGATTGTGGTCAAGCTTTTGAGTATTGTTATGGTTATCAGAAGGCAGGTTAAACAATCTGAGCTTGTGTGATTGTTGCTTGGAATAGTCTAATTCCCTAGTTCTTAATGATGTTGTTATATTAAATCTAGAGAGCTTGTTCTAAGTTGTATAATGGTTTGAATCTTGTGAAGAGCTTGTTTCATTAAGTGATAATCTAAAGAGAGTTTCGGGTAACAGAGCTTGTTGTTATATAGGACTATTAGTTTTATTGAAGGATAAATATTGTTATACTTGGTTATTTTATTGCTGTGAAAAGGTGATATTGAACTGAAGAACTGGAGCTTTTTATTTATTGGTTAAACTTATTCATTCACTTATTTTTATTTTAGTTAATTATACTCAAGTCAAAACCCCCTATCTTTTTACTTATTGTTAGAAATAGTAGAATCAATTAAAAAAATATTATTCTCTGTGGGTTCGACCCTTACTTGTCACTATACTGAGTTTATTTTCGTAGAGTGGAGTGAGGTTATTTTTAGAGTGCTAACGACACGCTGCCTGAGGATCCTATAAAGACTATAACTGACAAAATCCTTGAACTTAGTCCTGCATTCAAGACAATCCACAGAACTGACAGTCCAACCCGACAATGTCTCTCCCAAGGTGATGATGACAAAAAGGGAGAGAGAAAATGAAGGCAGAATAAAAGAGAAAGAAGAAAGGAAATCAGGAAGGGCAAAATACAGAAGTAAGCTATTAGGAAGTAAGGAAGGAGTAAGTAAAGAGGAACAGACATTTAGTGAAAAGTCTGAAGTAATAGAGATATTGTCGTAAGGGGGAGCAGCAAAGCAAATCATCAAGTAAGTCATCAAAAGGAAGACAAGAAGACAAGTCAAGGCTGGAAGGTACTGAACTCAAGGGGAGCAAGATAAGTAAGTATTAGCTTAACTTGTAACTGTCTATCTTGTAGACCATGTAAGCATTATCATTTAATTAATGAACTTGTCATTTTGCATTAGCATTACAGTGTCTTATTGTATCTTAATACATAATTTAATTCTTTTGCAAATATATTAAATGTTAGGAATTGGTTGGTTTTGTCATCATCAAACATGGAGAGATTGTTGAAAGTTATTTAATTTGATGATGACTGTTGTGTAAGATGAAATTATGTGTACATGCTTATGTGCTTAATTGTCTAAGTGATTACGTGTTTATATGTCTATGTGATTATATTGACTTATGTAAACTATCTGATTGTGTGCTTACATGAGTATATGTTTATGTGATAAATGTGACCTGTTAGAAAACTGATGTTGTAAATTGCATACTCGTCATTGATAAACATTGTTTGATGATATATAACTGATGCGATGATAATTACAAGATTTGTAAAGTCCTTATAAAAGGAACACATGTACAAGGACTTAGAGCATAAAGATCAAGGATGTTAGGTTGATCTTATTGTAGAGTTACTCTGCATGATTCGTAATGTAGATGTTGTAAGCAGAGTAATCTAAGTATTCAGAATACAAATTGATCAAGGTATATTTGAATAAGCTAGTATTGTAAAGTCCTTCAATGAAATATATGTACAAGGACTTAGACTAGAAAGATCAAGAATGTTAGGTTGATCTTATTGAATAAATATGATGTATAGTTATTAGGAATCTTATACTCATAAAGTTATTCTACCAAGTTGTAAAGCCAAAATAAACTGCAGAGTCAACTTATGATCATAAAGCACCAGAATGATCGTAGAGCTGTTACATAAGATGTAGAGTTCACCTCGCAAAGTAAAAGATCATTCTGTAAAGTGAACAAAGAATCGCAAAGCTCACTACATTTTAAAGAGGAAAGTTCAAGATGTGAAGAAATTAGAACTGCACTAAGATCTCAAAGCTAAAGGAGGAATCACAATAAAGATCATTAAATTATCCTCTAAACTGTAAAGTGAAAAATGAGATAACAAGGACGTAGCAAGACAAAAGCTCATCTCATAGAGTAAATGAATATTTACAAAGACTGAATGTAAAGTGGTTCAAATAATCGCTGAAGAAACTCAAGGACCGTTCAGAGAAAACAAGATTGCTAAATCAACAGACAAGAACCTTAAAGCAACTGGAAAAACATTCAGATAATAGAGCAAAAGTCAAAGTCATAATTATAGAGCAGGTATAGTTCAAAAGTCTACGATTTCTATCACTCTACCATTAACAGACAGAAGAACAAAAAGTTGAGCAGAACGTAGAGCTCTACTCTATGATTCTTAAAACAACAAATCGTAGAGTTAAGTCAGGTCTGATAAGAGGACTGACAATAGAACGTTGCAAATAGAAGATCCCAAGGTATCAAAGAATATATCCTTGGTAGAAATCAAAAATGTGTTTACTGGCTAGTTTATCGAAAGCGTCCTATCATGGAAGTAGGGAAAGCTGAAACTTGATGTGACAAGTCCTAAGCCAAAAAGTACACTGACACAGCAGCTTCAGAAAGTCAACATCAGAGATATTAAAAGATCTGTACATTAAATGCTCTAATGGATACTTTACAACGGGAAGATTTTAGAAGGACTATAAAAGGAATATCATTCAAAATGGAAAGGGTGATGATAGGCACTGAACGTCCAATACACAAAGAATCATCATCAAAGATGAACAAAGAGCTGAATGAGAGAAAACGTAGAGTAAGTTCCATTCTACGATTGAAGATATGTTCAAGGTTGTTAAGTACAAAAAGAAGGAGATTGAATGTCAACTTGATAGCATATCATAAGATCATGAGAAGCTACTGAGTACTTGAAGAAGTCAAGCCTTAACGCAACGCTCAGTAACAACTCAACTGATGTCTGGTGAAATGGTGGATAAAACATTGAACGTAGAATACAAAAATAATACAAGAACATACTCTATGATCCAGCAAGAGTCAATGAGCAAGAGCTGAAATGCCAAGAAATATAACAATGTGCCAGAAGGCAGAAGAGCTAAAGAGCCAAAGAGCCAAAGAACCAGAACCGAAGTGCCAAGATGATGGAGGACATGGCTGAGCTGAATGCCAATGTTTGAAGAAGTCGTGTAGTTGATGTTGGTGACGTAGGAGTGGTTGATCAGAAGGCTAATCTCAAATATTGCTATACGTTTCACCAAGAACACTTAGAACCAAACAGATGAAGACGTAGAGCAGTAGTCTACAGTCCAACAAGTATTCAAAACTGCTAAGTACAAGAAGATGTGGAGCTTAAGTAAACAGCTTAGCAGTACATCAACTATGATCAAGTGAAGCTGCTGACAACCAGAAGAGATCGAGCTTCAACTACAGAGTTCAACAAGCATCAAAGGGAAGATAACAACAAAGCTGCTAAGTACCATAAGATGAAGAAGCTTACATGCCATCTTAGCAGCACCTCCAACAACTATCAACTACAAGAACAAGAGGGCAAAAATGTCCTTGTCTGAGAGACTAAATATCCAAGTCTGCTGGGCTTGAAGAGGGTAAGAGTGTCCTTATCCGAGGGACTAAATATTCAAGTTTGCTGGGCTTGAAGAGGGCAAGAGTGTCCTTATCCGTGGGACTAAATATCCAAGTCTGATGGGCTTAAAGAGGGCAAGAGTGTCATGGTCTAGGCGATCGAATTCTTAGTGAATTTCCTACTTATTGAAGTAGAAGAGTGGAGTAGGAGTTGTTCAGTCTTCGAACCACTTTAAACTCTCTTGTGTCATTTACTTTTTGTCTTTTACATTCTGTTATTTGTTTGTTGTGTCCAATGCATGAAATGAATGGTTAATTTCAACATGAGCTAAATTCAGAACTGAGATCTTAACAAATCTTTAAGGGGAAGTTTTCAATCTAATATTCCGTTGTGCAAAATCAATCTTAAATAATTGATTACTTGGTAATACTTCTTTAATAAACTGAAAAAATTTTAGTGATCTATTCAACCCCCCTTCTAGATCTCTATTGTGCCTTTGAGAAATAACAGTTTCATATTATGATTTTTATATGCTAAATTTTCTTGAGTATATATCAAAATTTGGGATGTTTATGATTTTGATTACATTTTTAGTGTACAATTGGTGTTGTTTTTGTGCAATGTTGAATAAAAAAAAATATAATAATATTTATTACTACCTCTATCTTGTAAAAAAGATTTTTTTTAATATATATATTTTTTGGATAACAACATTTGTCATTTTTACTGTAAATAAGTATGCCTAAGTGTGACTTAATATGTTTAGTTTAATATTTGAGAAAAATAATTAATATAATTTTTAATACTTTTTTATATGAATACTAAGATTCGTTCTATAATAATAAGTTTGTTTTATGTAAATTTAATATTTGGAAAAAATAATTCTAATTTTTTTTGCGTTAATTTGTACTTTTATGGGTATTAAAATTTTACTTTTAAATTACAACATATATATATATATATATATATTTGAATGTATATCACGTAAATTTTAATTTTTGAAAAATTTAATTAGCAAAAAGTGTGTGACTTTATTTTCCTGATAAAATGAATATTTATTATTTTTTAACATTTATGTTATTTATTGCACAAGTTCATAATTTAATTAATTAGATCAAGTTAAGTAAAAATTATAATATACAAATTTATATTTAGTGGATATAATAAACATTATAACTTGAAGGATGTATTAGACATTATATTAAAAATATTTTTGAATATTAGCTGGTCAACCACACTAGGGGTAGTGAATGTTACATATTATAGACTAGAGGGGTATTGACTGTTACTTAAAAAACTAGAGGGGTGGTGAGTGCTATTATGATTATCTACAAGGGGTGTTAGTGTATTTTACTCTTTAATTAATGAGACATAAAACCTTTTGATGACAGTAGTCATCTATTCTGTAATATTATAATCCTTAGTTCCAAATTCTTTAAATTGGAGTAATTTTGAACCTCTATAATAATTATAACGTTGTTGATGAAGAAGGTGACCATAAAAGAAATTATAATAATAATTTCTGTTTAATTGATGAAAGCAATCAAACAACTGAGATTTCACAGACATCACCAAGCAATCACCTTTGGGCAGAATGCTTAGCATGCAGTTGCAAAACCTCTTACATAATAACAGCCATGAGAATATACTCTAATCTTTTAATTTACCACCTTTGGGTGTATAAATTATTCTAACTAGTCACTCCCCAAGCATATGTTATATATGGCATCTCAATTTTAGTTCATAACCATCACTTTTGGGAAGATGATTACGCACTAAAATTAGAGATATCCCACTACCACATGAGACTGAAACTAGAATCTAATTAAGAAAGTCACTTTGCGACTACATTTCAATCAAATCCCAAATTCTCGTACCGAATACATCTTATATCACTTTCACATCAAACCTTTATTTGATTAAATTATCGTATCTTAAGAATAAAATCAAACTTATATGCGTATGTTGTGATTACATCTAAAATAATTACTTTCTCATGATATATAAACTATCGATTATACCATATGTCGCACGAAAAACTATTCCAAAACTTTATTTATAAAATAAATACTTATACTTGCAGTAATTATAATGTATATAAAATATTATCAAGTCTTTATGATATTATATATACATTAAATTGTACATAAAATTTTAATTACGGGTATAATATTGTATTTATAATCTACACTAAAATTATGTCATCATAATTTTAGAACAATATTTATGTTCAGCATATAGTACATAGCCTTCATATGCTGCATATATGTACATGACCATATAAATTTGTGCCCAAAATATTAGTGGTATCTTTAATTATATAAATAAATATATCTTCAACTTGTGGATTATTACACCAACAATTATAACTTTAAGCAACTAGTTTAATTTATGGCGAACATTGTACATAGCAAGCATCCATCTTTATTATATCATGAGAAGATATATTTCAACTTACGGGGCAAATTAGCATACAAATTGACATACATACATACATGCATGAAAATTCAATAATTCTCCACATGCAAGTTTTGATTATTAAATTAATTTGCATGTATAATCTATATGCATGTAAAACTCATATGTATGTTTAATAGCTAATTAGTGATGTAGTAAGTCTAATTCACAGTGACTATATCCAGTTCCGAAAATTTTACTTTAATTAACTTTTTGATTTGGCAATCACAATATGCTAGTTGCCAAAAAATAAACGCATACATGCTGTAATTAATTTCGCATGAAAAATCCGAATGATATACATGAACTATTTAACTTTATTCAATTTGCATACACCGTTAATGATGTATACATACCAGTTTGATTTTTTCGAATAGCAGTATGGTGTGAACAATTGGGCAATATCATACATTATATTCACAATTGGGCAAATATCACACATTATATTCACACGCAAAACGAAGCATGCACTATACTGAAGTAACCCATATCATATTAATTCCGATCCCATATCATGTTAATTTCAATCGGCCAATCAACATGTAAATCACATATATTCAAACCGAAGCATGCTATATTTTAATTTTAAAACCAGAATGGAATATGGTACATTCGGACTTGAATTCAAATACATGAATATCATGCTGCATATGCATGGTCCACAGATATCAATAATTGAAAGTTGTTGGGGTTGTTTCTTGCTCTCCCCTGCCTAAGATGGGGTCAGTTGTGGGTCAACAAGGTGAGTCAAAGTGTTGATGACAGAGCAGGGTAAGAATGAGGTTTAGGATACAACTCCAGGACACAGGATCAACCCTAAATCCCTAAAGAACAGTTATATATAGCAATATTAAAAGACAATAATAAAGAAGAAAAAGAACACTTATAAGGAAGTTGTAAATCCACAGATAACAACCATTAGGTGGACTTGTTGGTTGATTACTTGACTAGGAAGTAGCTTTACTTGACTATATCTTTCTAAAAGTCTAATATTAATCTAGATAGAAAAAAAATTAAATTAAATTTTATCTTAGGCCTTTTTGAATTTTTAGTTAATTAATTTACAATTTAAGAAATTAATAAGTAAGACAGTAAAAATTCAATCACACAATGCACAAAGATTTGTCTGGTTCACAACATACATCTCGGGTATGTTGCTACATTCAGTCTCAAGCTCTTCTCCAGCACTTGAGATCCTATTACTATCAATAATAAATACTCCTTTAATAGGCGGAGAAGTCTTTACAAAGTTTTAAAAATTAACTTCTAACTATACACAACTAACTATCTTGGACAGCAAGCTCCCAGCTCCCCCCTCAAGCTTAGTTGCACCTTTTGATCCTTTGAGTTCAGTTCTACTTTATGACCTGGTCTTGAAACGACAGCCTCTTCCTTACCTCACAAGTACACTAGAGACCCAACTCCCATCTGACCTCTTTAAGACTTTGGTCTTGGTCAAAGAATTACTCGTCTTTCTCATAGGTACATAAAATAAATTAACTCTACCATTTTTTTCTTTTTACAAGATATTTGACAGAATTTTGCTTCAAAGATAAGCAAATAAAATTTAGTGCAGATATATATAAAAGTATAAATAACTTTTATATTTGATGCTTTTCAATTAAGTAGATAGCAATTAAAGATCAGATATTTATATAAAAGTTCAAAGACTTTTATATTTGTGTGATATGCTTCTGTGTAAGCAAATATAAATTTATGCTCAGTTATAAAAGTTTATGTAACTTTTATAGTTGTGTGAATATGCGCACGCGCACTACAAGAAAAAGGCTTATAGTCGACAGAATTATTTTCGACGGAAGATATTCCGTCGATTTTATTATAATTCCGAAGAAATTTTTCCTTGGAAATAATTCCCTCGGAAGTACAATATGTTCGACGGATTTCCGTCGAGAATAGTAATACAAAAGGGCGCGTTAATTTAACGTCAGCGCCAACCATAATTTTGACGGAAGTATGTTAATTCCGACGGAAGTTCCGTCGAGAATAAGATAGTCCCGACGGAAATAATCTCGACGGAATTCCGTCAGAAATAAGTTAATTAAAACCCTAATCAGTTCCTCCCTTCCCCCGTCGCACCAAACATTTTGTCTCTCTGTCTCTCTCTTCTACAACCCCTCTTACTCTCACCTCTGCACCTCCCTCTCTCTCACCTCTGCTGACGACCACATCTTCCTGCCGCATCTGCCTCCTCCTCCTCCTAATCCTCCTCCCCCTCCTCTACTGTTGCTCACTGCCTCCAGCTCCTATCCTCCTTTGATCAATTAAAGCTTAAAGGTTAGCCAAAATAAATGTAATTAAATTAATTTTTCCCCAATTTGTTTACTAAATTTTGTTATCAGTTTGGGTATTTTGGGTTGCCCTAATTGTTTCCCCAATTTTGTTTCGAAAATTTGACTGGCAGCTTGAGTATGTAGTTTTTAAAATTTCTTTGATTTATGGGCATAATTTATGACTACCAGCAAGAATTTTTCCCCAAATTTGTTCCTTAATTCGCATATATAGCATATAATTAGCAGCTTGGATATTTAGGTTTGATTAGCAGCTTATGTTATTGCCTAAATTAATGTTTATATTTGTGCAATGATAGCTTATGCATGCACATAATTTGAAATTGAGGCTGATATTGTTAGTCATGTATTGAATCAAATAATTCTGTACAATGGCAGCTTATGCATATATGTATTGTTAGTCATGTATTGATGAAGCTATTGACTATTGCCTTATATAATATAATGTGCAATTGTTGGTTTTTAATCGGATATCGGATTGGTTGAATGATTAGTATTGGTAGTGAATTGTCATATTTGTTATTTCTGACGGAATTTTCGACGAAATATCTGTCAGAATTAATCAATTAAAAGTTTTGGCATATTTGTGGGCTCCGCTTATTTTATTTATGTATTTACCTTTGTTTTTCAATATTAAAATAAACTAAGTAGTATTTACTTAGTTTCTTACCTACCAATAAAATAAAATAAACTAAGTAATAAATAAAATAAATAATATATTATGATATAATATCACTCAAAATAAATAAATAAATTAAAATAAATTAACATATAAATAAAATAAAATAAAAAAATAAAGTAAATTACTTTAATATAATTAAATTAAATTATATTAAATTATATAATATAATACAAAATAAAATATATTAAAATATAATAAATTAAATTAAATTAAATTAAATTCAATTCCCATTCAATTAAATAATATAATATTAATAATATAACACAAAATAAAATATAATAAATTAAATCTAATTTAAATTAATATAATAACATATAAATAAAAATAAAAAAATAACCTAATTAATATAATATAGTATAATACAAAATAAATTTAAAAAAATAAAATAAAATGAAATAAATTAATCTAAGATAAATAAATTAAATTACATGAAATTAAATTAAATTAAATAATATAATATTATATAATACAAATAAAAAAATTAAATTAAATTAAATATTAAATATATCATAATATTTCAAATTAACAAAATAAAATAAAATAAAATGAAATAACATAAATGATAGTAATTAGGTAAATTAAAATATTTTAAAATATATTTAATTAAAAAAAATTAAATTATAATAAATTAAAATAAAATAAAGTATTATGATATAATATAATATAATAAACTAAGTAGTATTTACTTAGTTTCATTACTACATAAAGTAAAGCAAAAATACTAGAATATATTCATTTAAAAAAAATTAAAATAAATGTAATTAAATAATATACTAAGTAGCATTTGCTTAGTTTTTCCACAACTAAAGTAAATTGAATATGAGTTGACATATGTAGTATACTTAGGAGCATTAGTAAACTAAGTAACATTTGCTTAGTTTTTCACATTTAAAGTAAATTGAATATGCTTGACACATGTAAGTATACTTAGGAGTTTTAATAAATTAAGTAGCATTTGCTTAGTTTGTCCCAAATAAAATAAACTGCATATATACCGTGCATGTAGTCTAGTTAATTTGGATCTTAGAAACCCGTTTGACATTCACTCATTAGGAGTGAATGTCAAATAGTCCCCAATATGGGACTGTTATTGGATATTATGTCTCTCACTTAGGCCGTTGCCAATTCACAGGGTATTTTTTTTGAGGATTTTTCAGTTGGTGTCTCTACATGTTCTCCGAGTGCATACTTAGACTAAGTTGTCTTGGTCTATTTCGTGTACTTGGAGACCATGGGGAGGTGCTGCTGAAATTTTCTTAAAACAGAAGAAACATGCTCAAGTTTGGCACTAGTGAGGAGACGCATCCAAGAACGGGATAGAAGCCTAACTCCTGTAGAGTGGAGATATATACTAAGAAAATATAATTTATGCATGGACCACATTCATAAATATTCCTGTTCTAATTGTGTATTTTGTTCAATTAAATATGTCAGCCGACCGGAGTTGGATGTATCATAGTATACGAGTTGATGGGAGGGGATTAGTTGATGCGTACCGTGATGGGGTCTGCAATTTTATGAACAAAGTAATAGAACATGTTGATGATCCGAACGAAAAGATGAGATGCCCGTGTCTCAAGTGTAAAAACATGATCTGAAAGAAAGTCGACGAAATTAAATTTGACTTGTTTTCACGTGGGTTTGTGGATGAGTATTCGGTATGGATTCATCACGGAGAATCAGCTGAGTTGAGAGAAGTGACTGACAATACTGTAGACCAACCAATTCAACGAGATTCATACGCTGATAACTATGATGCCGTTGAGATGTTGGTCGATGTTTATGGCCCTACCAATATTAACTGGGCTGAAAAAGAGCATTCGTCAAGCAGTGCTCAACATGTGCCAAATGATACAGCTACTGTCTTTTACAAGATGCTATCTGAATCGGGGGTCCCATTGTATCTTGAAAATAATAAGCACACCAGGCTATCTACAGTGACGAAACTTTTACACTTTAAGAATGAGCATGACTGTAGTGAGCGAGGTTTCAATGATTTGCTTGCTATTATCAGCGAGTTCTTACCTAGGGATCATACTCTGCCCGCGAATTACTATGAAGTGAAGAAGATGGTAAAAGGATTGAATCTGAGATATGAGAAGATCGATTCTTGTGAGAAGGATTGCATGTTATATTATGAGGAGGACAGAGCTAAGGTGCAGTGTGATATCTGCAACTTGCCTCGGTACAAGACTATAAAACGTGGGGGGAAGGAGAAACATGTGCCTAAGAAGATCTTACGATACTTTCCTCTTGCGCCCAGACTGTAGCGTCTATTCATGTCGTTGTACACTGCTGAGCATATGAGTTGGCACAAAAAAGGGACGTCGCGCCTGGTCAATTGACTCACCCTGCAGATGGAGGTGAATGGAAGAAGTTTGATAAAAAAATTCAGAATTTGCTGATGAGTTAGGAATGTCAGGTTTGGCATGGCTACGGATGACTTTTGTCTATTTCATAATTTTAGTCAGCCCTACTCTGTTTGGCCAGTGATCATGGTAGCTTACAATCTTCCACCGTCAATGTGCATGAGGGATCCATATATATTCTTGACTTTACTCATACCGAGGGATAAGAGTCCTACAAAAGACATAAACGTGTACCTCAGACCGTTAGTTGATGAACTTAAGATGCTGTGGGAGACGGGGGTTCAGACTTATGATAAATCAGTTAAGCAGAATTTTATGATGAAGGTCGCTCTGTTATGAAGTATCACTGACTATTCGACACTTGGGATGATCAGTGGTTGGTCGACTCATGGGAAGCTATCATGTCCAGTCTGTATGGGGGATATACAAGGCATACGGCTACTTCATGGGAGAAAAACTAGTTTCTTTGAAACTGCTCATAGATTCTTGCCTGCTGATCACAATTATAGAAAGATGTCTGCACAGTTCAACAGAAAGACAGAGAAGAAGGGGGTTGTTGGTCGATTGTTAGGCAACGAGGTTTTGGGCTGGCTGAATGATCTAAAATTTTCACTGCCAGGGAAGGAACATAGTAAGTTGAGAGAAATAGAGTACGAGAAAGTTCATAACTAGACATACTCACCTATTTGGTTTGAGTTGTTATACTAGGTCACACTATCAGTCCGTCATTGTATAGATTTCATACATATGGAAAAGAATATATTCGAGAACGTGTTTTACACCGTGCTAGATGCGAGTGGTAAAACAAATGACAATGATAAAGCACGTAAAGATTTGGAGGCAATGAACATCAGGCAGGAATTGTGGCTCCATCCTAACAACTCAAAACCAAAAGCTCCATTTTGTCTTACCAAGCAACAGGTTAAAGATATTTGCAAGTGGGTAAGTGCATTGCAGCTTCCTGATGGATATGCTTCTGACATATCTCGTTGCAGTAAGGTTCAGCAGTTAAAAATTACTGGGTTCAAAAGTCACGATTGTCATTGTAGACACCCAAAATTTTTTGCATATATCTTCTAACCCTGGTAGGAGGGCAAAAGAGTTATTTCAGCCAGAGTAAGAGACATTCGAACAAAGGATTTTGGGACTTAGACCAAAGTACGAGGAGTCATCACAATGACTACGAAGTAACAAGTTATTTAGGGCATGACAGTCGACTAACTGGCATCGACGGGAAGATCTATTTTTACATTTTTCTCTATCTTCTCGGATCCAGAATTGGCCAAACTTAATGTCATTGCTTAGCTCTCGGAAAGAGCTTTCCGAAATAGTATGGCACGTCTCCCACTATCCCCGGATTGAAAGTTATGATTGTTTTAGTATAAAGCAAAGCAAACGACTAGCCGGCATCTACCCAGGGATGGTTTTCCCCTTTTTCTTTGCCTTCCTGAACACGGAATTGAGCCAATAATATATCATTTCGAAGGTATCAAAAAGAGATTTCCAGATTGGTATGGCACGTTCTTTGAATCTTCCTGGATTGAAAGATATGAACGTTTTAGTGCAGTCGTAGCTATACTTGCGGCTAACCGGAGATGCACCTACGGCCAGCCGCAGATGTACCTGCGGCAGGTGCACCTGCGGCCAAGCCCAAAAGCCTATAAATGGCCGAAATCAGCTTATTTTTGGAACAAAATAGATTGTTAGAGAGAGAAAGTGCATATTAAGTGAGAGAAACACCCAAAAACCTCGCTGATATCCATATAGAGTTAGCTATTCTCATAAAAATCCCATCCAATTGGATCCAAGTCATCTAGATTCAAGCTCAAGGAGGATGATTTCACCATTCCCAAGATGAAAGACTCAATCTTTATGTATATTGTTTGCTTAATTCTATACTAGCACAAATACACAAGTATACGCAGTCCATAAGTAATAAAGTGTAAGTAGAGTATCGTTCCCACAGAGAAAAACTGTAATTTATAATAACAACTACCGATTTTATATTAACCTAATTTTATTAAACAATCGATTTAAGATTTGTGAATTTTGGAAATTAACTAATTAATTTTAACTAAAACTAACTACCACAAGTTTGAGAACAACTTTTAAAGACTTAAGACTACAACTTCACTTGTTGTTTCACCTTGATCAATACACTTCATGTCAAATTATGCTAATTATTTCGGATTATTAATCGAGAACTCATCAATATTTATGACCATCTCTTGATGTACCATAAACAAATCAACTTAAATCCATAGATGATAGAATTAAGATGAACACCCTAAATAACTAATTCACTATATTTCTATGTGAATTACAATTAAAAAGGATTTAACACACATGTTCCCTATCAGATTACATGCAGCGAATAGGTATATCTCTATCCTAGACAGAAATCATAAATTCCATCACCATGCAGAAAACACAATCACATGCTATTATGATCAGATCTAAACCTATAATCCATCTCTCGAGTTCATATAGATTATCACGGTAATTACTGGCCAGACAATTAATCAATTAGGTGCAAACCATAATAGACAATCCGATAATAGTTAACAATATTATCAAGGAAGCATGTCAATCAAAATTACACAACAAGATCCATTGTAATCTTAAAAAGAGAATTAGTTCATAATTAAACTAAAATCCATCATCCACAATTCAAATAGCATTCAAGATACAAAAGTAGAAGGTAGAGAAGAGCATAAAAACTGTTGATGCAGTCCTTGTATCTCTCCTTAGCTCCTGCGTTCAATCTCTCTTGCTATCCAAATGCTTCAAGTCTCCCAAAACTACCTTTCAAAACTAGGGTTTTCTTCTAATAAGTTCAACAACCCTCCATAATAACTTAAAACATCTATTTATAGCATCTGACATAAATCCTAATTTAATTAGAAGTCTGGAAATAAATTACACATCAGTTGCTCAACTTAAGCAAAAAGTCAACTCTGGTCAACTATCGAACCGGCGCGGCCGCGCTTGAAATAGGCTTGAATGGGGCGCGGCCGCGCTGCACTGGCAGAAGAAGAAAATTCAACTCTGGATACTGGCGCGACTGCACTTCTCCCTAGTACATATTGGGCGCGGTCGCGCTGCTCTGTCTGCTACAGTTCTTTGATCCTTTTGCCGCTACTTTCATCCAATCGTCGCCAATTTAATTCCCAATGCATGTATCCTATAAAAACACATAAAATGCACGAAAAGTAACTAAAACTCATGGAAATCAACAATAATTCACATCAATCGATACCTAATTCGTAAGTATGAAACTTATCATATATTTAATGTAAATCTAGTGGATCTAGCATAGATTTGTGTTTTATGGCGAAAGATTCGATTTTCATGTAGATTCAATATAGATCTAATGTAGATCTAATATAGATCTAGTATATATCTTATTTATTTTGGTGAAAGATTCAATTTTTATATAGGTTTGATATAGATTTATTAGATCTAGTATAGATTTTGCCTATTATATATATTATTGTGCTTAGATTTATTTAAAGTTTCAATCTTTATACAAATATTGGTAGTTTATCTGTAGATCTATCCATTTTACTGATTATTTTGCTTGTATATAGTTAAAGATCAAATCTTTTCACTAGATCTACCCTAGATCTACTCAGATCTAGCCCTTAACCGGTTCTAAAGCTTCAAAGCTTGAACCTTTATGCTAGATTGGCTCGAATCTAGGTTAGATCTAGTTACTTTCAATGTTTTCAATCGATTTTGGTTTACCCCATAAAATATTAGATTCATATCTAGTAGTGAGGGGGTCCCACCTACCTGCCGTCAAGGGATTCTAACAATTGAATCACCTGATAGCCAGTTTGTGATATATTTCTCGATTTAAATCTCGATTATGTCATTGCATAGATCCAGGGAATCTTAGATCCATGAATTTATTCCATCGATTCTAGATCCCGTCAATGGATCTCATCCAGTGGCGAAACCAGAAATAATTTTCAGTGGGGTCAAAATTATTACTAAGCTATAAATAATTTGACGGGGGTTCGGGGGCGCGACAATTTTTTGTAATACTTTTGTACTTTTAGGTCACACACACGTGTGTGTGTGTGTGTATATATATATATATATATATATATATATATATAAATATATATATATATATATATATATATATATATATAATAAGATAGAACCCATTTTGAATTTAGGCGGAAAAGCACAAGGACGGTTCAAATTCATTCTATATGTATTACACTATATTGACTCATAATAGACTTTTTTAATCACAACTGTTCATAAGTAATTAATTCATTAATTATTTTTAAAAATAATATAAATTAGATTAACAAAATTATAAAATTTCAATTTGACCCCGTATAGTAGAAAATTTTTAAAATTTTAGTGGGGTTAATTTATCTATAATACTTAAAATTTTTAAAATTTACCTTACATTATAAAGCAATTATTTTTTTCAGTTCGCCCCTGATCTCATCAATACATATAGTCCCTCACGATGTCGGTTTCGGTTGTGCGATCTACGGGATTGGGTTACGGGAGCCTTTTCCTAGATCTCCTTTATTTATTTTCTTATTTTAATGTATTGTTTATCACGATGTGAGCCTAGGAATAGGGGTGAGCATTTCGGTTATATCCGAAATTCGGATATAACCGAATATTAAAATATTCCTAATTCCACTATCCGAACAACTAACCGAATTTGGCAATAACCGAATTACCGAATACCCGAATTGTAAATTCGGGTATTTTGGTTAATAATCGAACTTATGCTCCATTTTTTTAAAAAAAATATCATTTCAAATTGGAAATCTCTATGTTAGCCAGCCACTGTCGAATCAAATAATAAAAGGGTTTACTTCAGAAATCCATGAATGATGCTGAAGACGAAGTATTTATGTAATAGAACAAATAAGGAGGAAGAATAGGAATAATCTCATTATAGAGTATTATCACTTCATGTGTTACAACTTACAAGAGGGAGCAGTCCAGTTACTCCAGTATTTATGGCATACATTGCCATTATAAATACAAGGAATCAACATTTAACAAATATAAGGACTACTTTAAAAACTTCAATCGAGTGAATGCCCATGCTCCACCTCCACGCCTCCACCAGTTGGACTGCTCAAGGCTAAGAGAGACCCATGCTCCACAATATAAAGATTTTGGTTTATATTATTGAGTAATATATATATATATATATATATATATGTATAATATATGCTTTATGTGGGATGTGGCCATGTGGGTGAAAGTAACACTTTAAATATACAAGCCTTATAGTGGGAGTCTCACTCCCACGTGCTACTGCTCCCAAGTACTGACTAGTAGTCTAGTAGTGAGTGACTATTGAGAGTTAAAACTTAAAAGAGTTTAGGGCTTTAATTATTTTTTTAATCTATTCGGGTATTCGGTTACTCGAATACTATTATTTCACTAACCGTTTCTACACCCGAATACCAGAATAATAAATCGGTACTAACCGAATTGAAGCAAATAACCAAATAATCAAATTAATTCGTTTAAAAAAATTCGGTTATGATCGATTTTTCGGTTATATCCGTTTTTTGCTCAGCCCTACCTAGGAATATTGGAGTCGGGATCCTTGAAATGGATCTTTGCATGATTCCCATGATGGACATTATTTCGATTGTAAAGTTATTATCCGATCATTGTAAATGTAAATTTGGGTCTTAAAACGGTATCGAGGGTTCCATCCCATGAAAATCAGATTTAAGGCCCCCTGATAGTGAAAATTGCGATTGCAGGTGTTCGGGGCTATTGAGATGGCTTTCATGCCCACAGATCGCCCCAACCCTATTCTGATGCTTAATTTCCCTTTTATCACCAAAAAATGATTTTTAAACGAAACGAAAAAGATCTTTTAAAATCAAATCACGTTGGGTTAGTAAGACGACCTTAAGTTGAAATTGAACGTAACAAAGAATCTCGATTCCTATTTGGCGGAGGGTTTGAAAATCATATTTTCCGAAACGTCACCTCAAAATGTTTTATTAACTAAAAGCTAAAATGAACCTTTTCCTTGAATCAAATCCCTTGCGCATAGGTCCAAAAAAGTTTGAAGTTACTTTCAAAATAACGCACTTCTCACGATCTCGATCCAAAGCTAGATAGCGATTTCCTTCAAAATCACACACACATACACACACACATTTCACACTTAGGAAAACAATAAGATGCGGTAACCGTGTTTTCACGGAAGTCGGAGGGTGCCTAACACCTTCCCCTCATTTAAGTAAGCCCCCGAACTCTATGAATCTCGATTTTGAGACCAATTTTACGGAGTCACATATTGGGCCATAATGCAAAAATCTGAAAATCCAGATGAGTTGGTACATCTATTTAAATCTTTATCAACTGACGGCTCTGTCTAGTTGGCCCATCATTAAAATGAACATTTCAAAACCCCGTCGGTATTATGTCGGCTTTTTCCTAACAATCACCCGTTAAGCAAAATCAACAAATCAGAATCTTTAAAAAGGGTAAAAACACGACGAAAATTTAGGAAAATTGTCCCGGCGTCGACAACTGACGACTCTACTGGGGATATTAGAGGGCTTAAGTCGCGTACAATCTTGTTGTTTTCCTTTCTTATCTATGTGTGGTGTGAATGGTTTGAATGAATGTTGTGATAAATATCTTACATGCTTTATTTTAGTGCTTCGCATATTGTCATCATATCCATGTGGTAAGGCACGATGAATGTATGCGAATGTATGTTGTGTGATTCCTCCTCCAGGAGGCGAACCCGTCGGTTGTTGATTACTGGACTCAAGGGGGCGTTCCCCCGCGAGGCTCAGGAAAGACACCACTCAGATCTGCTCTAATTGAAAGATCGGATCCATTCTCATCGAGTAAGTTGCGAAGATCTGGGGACCTTCATGCCGAAAAGCCCGCAAGAATAATCCTAGGGTAAGTCAGCCTCAGATAAACCTAACATTACGGGAAGTTTCTTTATGCCCTATTACTCTTTACATATGCAAAATGTCATCCATCTTAAATTGATCACCATCTTCTTATCCTGACATAAATTCTACTAACCATTTGTTTTGTATGAAAAGATTAAAATACCCTCAACATAAAACATATTGCATTAGCATGCATCCAAACCTACCAATTCTCAATACTAAACTACGTCATGTTACTTGTATAGATTGGTCTACGAACTCGAGTTCGAGCTCAAAAAGTTAGAACGCCTCCAATCAAGATGTCTGAGAATCCTACACCTGATTCGGTGCCTGTCTCTCGAGAGGAATTCGAAAGCTTCAAGAAGCATGTCGCCGAGATGGCTAATTTGTTGAAAGAGAAATGTAAGATGATCTAAGATCTGAAATCAGCTACTCAACCTGAATCCTCTACATAAGGAGGAATTCAAATCTCAATCAAGACAAACAACGTCTGAATTCCCGCTCTGATATTCCAGTTTGGCAGCAAAGTAACCAAGGATGCTCCTAGTAAAACCCAAACGAGGGAAATAGTCAATGTCCCCAAGGACAAAGAAACTGGGGAAGTTAGAAAGAAGATAAGACAAATAGAGGAAGCCATCCGCTCTATGAAAGGACTAGGGACCTATGGTAGTATCAACTACTCAGACCTTTGCATATTTCATGGCGCTTATTGTCCGGACAAATTTTAAGTACCAGACTTTGAGAAATACAATGGGTCAAGAGATCCTTACACCAACCTGAAAGTATACATAGGGGAACTCAGATCTTATGCTGAAGATGAGAGCCTTAGAATGCAGCAATTCCAGAAAAGTTTGACCGGTGAAGCAAGAACCTGGTACGCTAGACTGGACAATACCAAGATCCACACCTGGGAAGAGTTAGCCCATGCTTTCCTGAACCGATACAGTTTTCAGTCACAGATGGCTCCGGATCGGTATCAAATGACCAAAATCAAGAAGCAACCCCATGAGTCATTTCGAGATTATGCCCAGAGATGGAGGCGAATGGTAGCTCAAGTAAGCTCACCTATGAACGAGAACGAAATGGTGATGATTTTCATAGACATTCAAGAAGCGCCATACTACGAGAGGGTGTTAGCCGACATAGGCAAGCCATTTTCAGAGATAATCAAACATGGCGAAATGGCAGAAATGGGCTTAAAAGCTGGGAAAATCAAGGATTTCGCCGCTTTGGGAAGAATGGTCAAACACCTTCAGGCAGGGAGCTATAGGAATAACTCAGAGACGAATAATGGGGGAGAAGAAGAGGAGGCGTGCCTCATATTACAAGGTCAAAATGGAATAGGGCTATACAACGTGCCCCCCATTAGAGCACAAAGTAACAATCTATCACTTCGACGAAGACTCGGGAGGAATAGGAAGATGACACCCTTGGGTGAGCCGCTAGAAAACATTCTAGCTTTGCTGGTAGCCCAAAAGAAAATTATTGAGTTGCCCCTACCTGCAGACCCAAAAGGAAGGAATTACGATCCATTAAAGAGGTGTGCATATCACTCAAAGGCTCCAGGCCACTCTACAGAGAAATGTTAGGCTTTGAGATACAAAATACAAGACTTGATTGATGGCGGAGAGATCATGGTACAAAATGGAGGTCAACCTAAAGGGACAACCAATTTAAGCGTGAATATGCTAGAAGAAGAAAGTGAAGCAAGGAAAAATAGGAAATATATACGGAGGATCGGAAAACCCTCAAGCGAGGCAGAAGCAAGAACTCTACACGAAGGCCTAGCCCCCATAGCCATATCCAACTCTCCACCCACTAATAAGGTTGGGGTATCCCGAGAAGAGTTCGACGAGTTAAAAAGGCAGATGCTCAGATTGTCAGATCTAGTAAAGGAACAATATAACTTAATTCAAGGAATCATGTCAACAAATCAAGGCGTACTCACTGCAAGTTTAATCCAAACAGCTTCATTAAGTCACCGATTGACTTTGAACAACAATCCCAAAAATAAGTCACTCGGTGAGAAGATCAGATGTCTCGACATGACCTTAGTTCAAATTAAAGAAAACCCAGTAGTCATTGGAAATAAAGATTTAGATATGGATAGATTTCCAGGAAACCAATATCTACAGAGGTTTAAAATTCCCAACTTCGTGAGATATACTGGTATTGGCGATCCTTATGTTCATCTGAAGATATACTTAGGACAAATAGGAACGCAAGCTGAGGATGAAGTTCATCGCATGCAAATGTTTTGGAGAAGACTCACTGACAATGCAATAACCTGGTTTGCTACATTAGATGAATCAAAGATTAACACATGGGAAGAGCTTGCACAAGCCTTTTTATCCTAATATAGTTACCAGATGCAAATGGCACCACATCATTATAGGCTAATGAGGGTGACTAAGAGGACAGATGAATCTTTTAAGGATTATTCCCGAAAATGGAGGTCATTAGCAGATCGGGCAATTCCACCCCTAGAGGAATAAGAAATGGTCAAAATCTTTGTCGAAACACAGGAATATCCTTATTACGGAAATATCTTATCCATGAAAGATATGACGTTTGCTAAAATTGTCATAAAAGGAGGTAGGGTGGATAAGAAAATTCAAGCTGCAAGACTAAAGGATACGAGAACATTGAAGGAAAAGACCATTGTCGATACCCATCCATGCGACAAGAAAAAAGCTTCCAACAAGTGGGAGGGAACACTCTAGTAATTCTACATGGGAGCAATAATGATGAGACCCCCGAAGAGTACTACCTTAGTGACCCTAAAAATCAGGGAGAAGCAAACACGAAGAAGAGTTCACGGATAAAATTCCCCCTATTACAGAGTCTATGGAAGAAGTCTTGATGAAGTTAATGGAATAAAAGAAAATTTCAGACCTTCCCCCTCCTATGGGTATAGGGGAACGGAATTACGACCCCTCACAGCAACCGGTTTATCATTCGAGAGGTCCGGGGCATTCCACAGAGCAATGCTGGTCATTTAAAAACTTAGTGAAAGGTTTGATCAAAACAAGGGAGATTGTGATCGCACCCGCAGTTCAAGACAATGACTCAATCTACAATAGGTCTGCTCATGAAAAGCTAGAAGGAGACAAGATGACAGAAGAGGGGTTGAATCTAGTAATGAAAGAAAGAGAAATGATCGGTAGTGCTAATAAGGAGAATGTAATTTTAGAAGCACCAATTACAGGAGAGCTTGACTCCATGAACCAACGAAAGACGACAAGTTTCGAGCAAGAAAACGATAAAATCGGAGCTGGAGGAAAAGGTAAAAAAAGGCGCCTTATGTCAATAATAATCAAACCCCCAACAATTGACCAAGTGAATGTGGAAGATCGCGACCTTAACAAAAATCCGGAAGCAAACTTCATAAAAGTTGTGGAGAAGGCCATACAATGGAATGAGAAATTCAAATCCAATTTAAGCCAACAAGTGATTCTAGTGAAGGATTGGGAACCTCAAGGGACAAAGAGTTTGAGGCATATTATCTATCTTAATGTTTATCTGTTATTTCATTTGTTATCCTAACTCAGCTATGTCAAGAAAAAGAGTTAAAAAAAAGTTCAACAAAAAAAAATCAAAAATAAAAAAATAAAAATCAATTAATCTTATGATATCATTGGCGTGAACTACGTAAGACCTGATCTCTTTATATATGAGTACGTATGCAGCCAGCTATGGTGCAGTCTAATCATTGCAAAACTCCCAAAACCCCTTTCAACAATTCAGCGATCACAAGATACAACTCTTCAATAACTCATTAGCCCATGAAGTACGAGAAAACTTGATCTCCTTTTAACCTATAGAAGTACGTAGCTGGCCATCGTAATGAAGTCTATCTCATACCCGACAACCTGTTTCCCGGGACAAAAGCTACAAATCAAGCCTTGCAGATCAAACCAAACCTGGTTAAAACCGTCACATCCTAAACCAAGTCGAGCTCTTAAGATCCAATTTAATAGAATCCGAAGGCATCTCGACATCAATCATCAAAGCTGAAGCGATAACATGAAGTGAGAAACACAACAATATATCAAACATGATCATCAGTAGGGACAGATACAACCCAAGACGATAAGAAATGCAAATAAAAAGAAGATCACGACAAATATCGACTCAACGATGCTAAGTAACTATCCAATGGCCTCTCTCGTGGCCCTCAAAAACCTGACACCCTCAGTCACAGATGTCAAAGTCGAATGCACCTGCAAGGTAGAAACGATGGCAGGGGTACCCGAACATCAAAGCTCATACCCTCTACCTGATTACCAGGCGGGTCCTAAGGTAAAGAATATTTGCGATCTCTTATCAACCCACATATCAAATACACAGCGAAGCGACTACCCTAACAACAAACAAGACTGGGGCAAATTCCAGAACCGATGACAAATCGACACTGGGGCATTCGTCGATTATCCGAGAAGGGATAATGCGCAAGTCGACACCTATAGCGTAATCCCATCAGCATGCGCTATCATCATCAGAGCTTCCCTCATATCATCTCACTTGTCAAACGGTACGATTATTTGATCTTTTTCAATCGTAATGTTCTTAGAATACAATGATCCAATCTAAGGTACAACTCTTTCATCTTTTTGTTTGTTTTCTATCTCCATTTACGTACATTAGGGATGGTAGATAGTTTAAGCCCAGATAAATCTTGCATTAGAGCCTAAAAAGAAAAAAAAAGAGAAGAAAAGAAAAGAAAAAGAAAGAGGTTTTGGAAAGTGAAAATTTTATTTAACTTCTTATGAGTTGGTATCAGAGCTGTAGGTTATAAACTTTAGGATCGCGAAACCTAGGTTATAACCTTCATAGTAAACTCGTATTGAGTGTTAGGGGATAAATCGAGGAGATTTATCATATGTGGTTTTGATGAATTGGGGAATTCATCGAGTCGAGTAGTACCCAATGAAATATAACTTCATTTCTTCAATGAATATATTTTATTGTTGTACTAATGTTAGTTTTTGTGTGTTTGTAGGATGGCTGATATAGGAGGGACCAGTGGAGCCCGTGAGGAGGAGGAGGTATTTATAGACATCCCAGTAGTTGCTGAGCAGCTGGTGGGGTATGCTCCTACTGCCCCAGGAGTACCGCTAGAGGAGTCCGAGCCGGAGGAGGATTACCAGAGGGAGTTACCGGAGCCCGTTGTGGGTAGAGTGATGAGGTCGGGCAGTCAAGACCCAGAGGAGGAGGACCCTGAGACCGAGGGGGAGGAGCCACCTGCTTATGTGGATGGCATGGGATCCACTGCTGACGATATTATCGAGGGACTGACCAGCAGGACCGAGGAGCTGGAGGGTCAGATTGCTCATTTGCAGGAGCAGAACCAGACCCATCAGTATATGGAGGACCAGTATAGAGACCTGGCCTACCAGCTCGAGCACGACTTAGGGGTGGCCAAGGTACAACTGCAGGGCTACGAGTCCTCAGCACAGCAGGTCGGACAACTGCTACATCAGCTAGTGGCCCGAAACGCTGAGTTGAGGGAGAGACTAGAGCAGCGGGATCTGCAGATCGCCCACCTGAGGGCGAAACAGGAGGCCATGAGGTTTGAGGCCGGACTGGAGGTGGCTGCGAGGATGCGCGTCAGGGAGGCCTGGGCCAGGGAGGCCAGGAGGGTCGATCAGCTCGAGGACCAGCTAGAGGCCAGGGCAGTAAGGATAGAGACCCTGGGACATGCCTTGGATGCAGCCTACCGTAGACCCCGGGATGAGGTGGGGGAGTCCAGCCGCTCGGTTCGCCGCAGGATCGGGGACGGAGCAGTCTCTTCTGGTTAGCAGGCTCGGATCCGTCATGATGTATAGTGATGGGGTAGGATGGTTGATTAGTTGCTAGTACAGTCGGTCCCACTTTTGTTTATGTTAGGGACAAAGTCATGTTTTTTTATGAAACTTTATATTTGTTGTTATGATTGGGGTAGCAGTTAAAACCCCAACTTTTGTGGTCTTGAGGGAGGAAAGGTTAGGATTCCCCACTTTTGTCTAAGGGGAAAGGTTATTGATGAATAGCACAAAGTGGCGCATTTATAGCAGTATGCCACAGGTTTAGTCATTGTAACAAAACGGTGGTATATGAATATAAATGCAGATGTTTCACTTAAATCAAATGTGTTGATAAATATTTTACCTTTAAGTGTTTATTTTAATAACATATGATGTAAAATGTGAATCTATAGGTAAAAGTCATCAGTTTCCTTATTCTAAACCATGCCAAGGGGAAGGTCACGTAACCGACAGGTCGAAGAATCAGAAAGTGAGGTTGGAGACCAAACCAACCCCATGAGAATGTTCGCGGAGATGCTGGCCGAGGCTATGCAATCCAGACCACCACCTGAAAGAACCCAAGCCGCAGCTGAGCCAGCGCATCATCTGGCAAACTTTAAAGATTTCAAATTGGTCGGACCACCTGAGTTCAAGGGAACTCTTAACCCAATTGAAGCACAGACCTGGATAGAAGAAATAGAGAAGGTCTTTGAAGTGGCAAGGGTGGCAGAGGAACAGAAAACAAGTTTTGCCACTTTCATGCTAAAAGGCGAGGCAAACTACTGGTGGAAGGCCAATAGAGGCCGAGTGGAAGAAGGCACTGTCGCTTGGGATCGTTTCAAGGAAATGTTCTTGGAAAATTACTTCCCAGAGAGCATGAAGCAGGAGATGGAGATCAAGTTTCTGGAACTGAAACAAGGAAACATGTCTGTGGCTGAGTACGCAGCTAAGTTTAATGAGTTGGCACGGTTTGCAGCTCACCAAGTCAGCACCGAGGAAAGGAAAGCTCGCAGGTTTGAGCAGGGGTTGAAACCATGGTTATACCGTTCTGTGGCGGTATTGAAAATCAGAACATTTGCAGAGTTGATGGAGAGGGCAATCATTGCAGAAGGTGGCAGTGAGGCCCTGGCCAAATACAATCACGAGAAGAAGAAGGGACATGAGGGCCCTAAGGCAGGAAGCAGCGGGGGCAGCAACCCCAATAAACGGAAATGGAGTGAGAGCCAATCTTTCGGGAGCAATAAGCCCGGAGGGAACCAGTCTGGAGGGGAGGCAAGAAAACCCGGCAGGTGCAGTAATTGTGGTAAGAACCACACGGGGGAGTGTATGAAGGGAAAAAGCGTTTGCTTCAAATGCGGGCAACCGGGGCACATGGCTCCCCAATGTCAGAACAAACCAAAGGGAGGTTGTTTCTCCTGTGGATCACCTGGCCACCAGATCAAGGATTGTCCAAAGAGGAAGGGCGACGCTGGGAGTGGCAACCGAAACAACAACAACAACAACAACAACAGCGGGAACAATAACCGGCTGAGCTATGGGGCACCAGCCAGTCAAGCCAACAGGCCAACAGCCCGCACGTTCAACATGACAGTCCAGGATGCAACGGAATCCAAGGACGTGGTGTCAGGTATCATCCCAATCAATGATATAAATGCATATGTGTTATTTGATTCGGGTGCTACTTGTTCTTTTGTTTCCGAAGAATTTGCTAGTCAGTTACATGTACCTTGTGAAAGGTTAGAACACCCCATGAACGTAGAAGTAGCAAACAAGGAAGTTATCCCCATAGACTGCATTCATAGGAATTGTTGTGTTGAATTGCGAGGATTTAAGCTCAATGTGGATTTGATACCAATTCGGCTGGGAGAGTTCGACGTAATCCTGGGAATGGATTGGCTATCAACCCACGGAGCAGTTATTGATTGTAAGGAAAAGTGTGTACACCTGAAGACTCCTAATAAGTCGAAGGTAGTATTTTACGGCAGTAAGCCACCAAGCCAATCTGGTTGTCTTACTATGATGCAGACAAGGAGGTTATTGAAGAAAGGTTGCGAGTGTTATTTGGCCCATGTGGTTGATACCCGTCAAGTAAGGGATGAGATGAGTCAAATACCAGTCGTGAAAGATTTCACCGATGTCTTTCCCGATGAACTTCCGGGACTGCCGCCGGACAGGGAAATCGAGTTCGTTATCGATTTGGCACCGGGAACCGCACCAATATCGAAGCCGCCGTATCGAATGGCACCTGTAGAGATGAAAGAATTGATGGTGCAACTGCAGGAGCTGTTAGATAAAGGTTACATCAGACCAAGTGTGTCCCCGTGGGGAGCGCCCGTTCTGTTTGTAAAGAAGAAAGACGGTTCAATGAGGCTTTGTATCGACTATCGGGAGTTGAACAAAGTTACTATTAAGAATAGGTATCCACTTCCTAGAATTGACGATCTGTTCGATCAACTCAAGGGAGCGAAGTACTTTTCAAAGATCGACTTAAGAACCGGCTACCATCAGCTGAAGGTAAGACAGGAAGATATCCCGAAGACTGCATTCAGGACTCGTTATGGACACTTCGAGTTCCTGGTAATGTCATTCGGATTGACGAATGCGCCAGCAGCATTCATGGATATGATGAACAGAGTGTTCAAGCAGTACTTGGACAAGTTCGTAGTCGTATTCATCGATGACATCCTGGTGTATTCGGCGACAGAGGAGGAGCATGCGGAACACTTAAGGATTGTATTAGAAGCTCTTAGGAAGGAGAAGTTGTACGCAAAATTCTCGAAGTGTGAGTTTTGGTTGCAAAGGGTACAATTTCTGGGTCATGTCATAGACAAGAATGGTGTTTCGGTGGATCCAGCAAAGGTAGAAGCAGTTATCAACTGGGAACAGCCGAAGACGCCGACAGAGGTCCGGAGTTTCTTGGGATTAGCGGGATACTATCGGAGATTCATCCAGGATTTTTCAAAGATAGCATCGCCGTTGACCAACCTCACCAGGAAGACAGTCAAGTTTGTTTGGTCGGAGAAGTGTGAGGAGAGTTTCATGGAGTTGAAGAAGAGACTCAGCCAAGCACCAGTGTTGACCTTACCGGACAACACTGGAGGTTTCGTAGTGTATAGTGATGCGTCACACAAGGGTCTTGGTTGTGTGTTAATGCAGCACGACAAGGTCGTGGCGTACGCATCACGTCAGCTGAAGGATTATGAGAAGGGTTACCCGACTCATGACTTAGAGTTAGCAGCGGTAGTTTTCGCCTTGAAGATTTGGAGGCACTACCTATACGGGGAGAAGTACGAGATATATACAGATCACAAAAGTCTGAAATATATCTTCACTCAAAAGGAGCTGAACATGAGGCAGCGCCGATGGTTGGAATTGATCAAAGACTACGACTGTGAAATTCTGTACCATCCGGGCAAAGCAAATGTAGTGGCTGATGCCTTAAGTAGAAAAGGCAAGGTGAAGCTGATGCAGCTGACAGTTCAGGAGGAGTTGGTAAAGGACCTTGAACGTCTGGAGCTGGAAGTTAGGTATCCAATGGAGGTGGACGAAAAGGTGTTCGCCGTGACGATAGGTCCGACTCTACTAGATAAGATACAGGAGGCTCAAGAATTTGACGAGGAGTGTATTGACATTAAGAGACAGTTATCAGAGGGAAAAGCCTCGAGGTATAAGGTTGACAACGCAGGATTGCTTAGATTCGAGGGAAGGATCTGGATACCCTACGTACCAGACTTAAGGGAAGAGATTTTGCAGGAGGCCCACAATACGAGATTTTCGGTACATCCGGGTAGCACCAAGATGTACCAAGATCTTCGTCAACATTATTGGTGGCCGCATTTGAAAGGGGAAGTTGCAGAGTTCGTTAGCCGGTGTTTGACCTGTCAACGGGTCAAGGCTGAGCACCAACGGCCGAGCGGATTGTTGCAACCCTTAGAGATCCCCGAGTGGAAGTGGGAACACATCACAATGGATTTTGTGGTAGGACTTCCAACAACACAGAAGGGTCTAGACGCCATCTGGGTGATCGTAGATCGATTGACCAAATCTGCCCATTTTCTACCGATCAAGATCAGGTACAAATTGGAGCAGTTAGCGAAGCTCTACGTGAAGGAGATAGTATCACGACATGGAGTGCCGGTGTCTATTGTATCTGACAGAGATCCGCGCTTCACGTCAAATTTTTGGAGGAGTCTACAGGAGAGACTGGGAACACAGTTAAGAATGAGTACGGCATATCATCCTCAGACTGATGGTCAAAGTGAGCGAACAATTCAGACTCTAGAGGATATGCTCCGAGCAGTTGTGATGGACTTAAATGGTAGCTGGGACGATCACTTGCCACTAGTAGAGTTCGCCTACAATAATAGCTACCATGCTAGCATTGGTATGCCACCGTACGAAGCATTGTATGGAAGGAAGTGTCGAACACCGTTGTGTTGGGATGAAGTTGGTGAACGAAGATTGTTAGGGCCAGAATTGGTTACAACAAACCGTGGAAATTATTAAAGTAATAAGACAACGGTTAGTAGCAGCCCAGGATCGCCAAAAGAAGTACGCCGACTTACATCGCCAGAAACGAGATTTTGAAGTTGGTAGCTTTGTGTTTCTAAAGGTATCTCCCTGGAAAGGAAAGATTCGTTTTGGGAAGAAGGGTAAATTGAGCCCTAGGTTCATAGGACCGTTTGAAATTTTGAGGCGGATCGGCGAAGTGGCGTATGAGGTAGCATTACCTCCTGAACTTGAGCACATTCACAACGTGTTTCATGTATCAGTGTTGCGTCCGTATAAGCCAGACTACAAGCATGTTATTTCCTATGAACCAATTCAAGTCGAAAAAGACCTATCGTACGAGGAGACTCCTGTTCAAATACTGGATAGGAAAGAGCAGAAGCTGAGGAATAAAATCATTCACTCGGTGAAAGTTCTCTGGAAAAATCACGCGGTGGAAGAAGCCACGTGGGAACTCGAAGAGAAAATGAGAGCAAATTACCCTCAGTTATTTGAGTGACCTTAGATTGAAATTCCGAGGACGGAATTTTTATAAGGGGGAGAGGATGTAATGTCCACAAATTTTAAACACTGTATCAAATTTATTTAAATAAATAATTTCATTATATTTAATTTTACCAACCTAATTGGATCCATGTGGGTACTATTAATTAACTATATAATTTCATGGTACAATGATTTTCTGTGCATTAAAGGGACTCACTGATGGTTTAAATAAATTAGTGAGTTAACCCTAAGGAATTATTTGCAAGAAAATTTGGGAAATTAATAAATAAATTTATTTTATTAAGTAATTCGAATGAGAAATTATGGTTAAAATAAATATTTTGAACAATCAATTAATTAGTTAATTTAAATATTAGGGGAATAATGTTAATGAATTTTAATAAATAAGTTGGACTATTTTCTTTATTAACCCAAATTTTTATTTGGGCAAAGCCCAATTTCCTTTTATTCTCCTATTGGACCAACCAAGTGAACTGGGTTAAGCTAAAATCAACTGGGCCATTTTATTTTATTTCCTTTCAGCTGGCCCAACTCCTTGGGTTGAGCCCAAATGCAATAATCAGTTGGGTTGGGTCAAGCAGGCGGGTTAAACCCGTTTCCTTCAATTTGGGACAACCGTATCAGTTCATTTGGGTGAGAGTAATATCGACAGAAATCAAATTGGGGTGGGGGAGGTGTTCAGCCGAGCAAAAGGAAAAGGGGGAAACCCTAACCCCTCAATCAACAGCCGAGCAAAGGCGACTCAAAGCCCCAATCAATCAATCAAGCTGAAACCCTCAATCGAGCGGGGCAGAGGAGACGGGAAAAAGGGGCTGGTGTGACGGCACGACAGCGCAAAGGAAACCGGCGGCACGACTGGGAACGGGGCAGTGACCAAGCGCTCGACGAACGGACCAACGGTCCCTAAAATTCGGTGACGCGACCGGCGACAGTGCGCACGGCTCGAGAGCTGCCGGCGTCGTCAGTGGGCTGAATAGGTACAGTCGGCGGCGACTATTTTCCTACCGTGGGTTATTGACCGAGCAAGTGGGGTATTGCCTAAATAATTCCTCCTATAAATTGAACCCTTTTCCCCAACCTTGAAACTGCCGAACCCTTTGCTGTGAGTATCGAATTTAGGGTTCCAAATTTAGAGAAAAGAGAGGAGATACAGAAAGAAGAGAACAGGGGAAGTCGTCGCGCATGTCCGATTTAACCAACTACTTTGGGAGAAGAAGAAGAAGGGCAATCCGAACGAAGTTAAGGTATAACAATAGTTCAAGGTTATACCAAATTAGTGTAATAATTTTCATGGTTGTTTTATCTCCCTTTTTTTTCTTTCCTTGTGTTGGGTTGTGATGGTTTGTATAAACGTATAGGATTGTATTTGTCTGCTGTGTTGGGTTAGGATGATCAGGAAAAGCTGGACACTAGTTGTAATAGCTGAGTTAGAATTATTCTATTTGGGGTCATAAGTTTGGTACTATACTGTTGGGTTGTAGTATAATGTTCTTGGACTGGATTCTGGATACTCTGTCATTTTCTGTAATTGAACTGAGTTTTGACCTTTCTTGATTTCTTGGTTCATATTATACAGTATATGGGATGGGTTATGCTTGTTCCTTGTATTGGGGTGTTTAACCCTCTGCATTCAATTAATGGCCTTGGTAATTGCTGGACTTATGTTGCTGGGTTGAAACTGTATAAGAACCATAATGGTTCGGCAGCACCATTTCGCCTAGAAACCAAGCCAGTGTCGATGTTTGATATGCCCACATGGTGTTCGACGAAATGTTTATGAGAACCAATGCGTAGTTTTGCTCAGTTTGTTGATCCATGACTTGCTAGACTCAAGTTTTATTAAGCCTATAAATTAGTAAAATGTTGGTGGCTAGGAATCGAGCGATAAATGATAAGTTATTAGTAATTATTTTTCCATAAGTGACAAATAAAATAATAAGTTCTAAATTATTATTTAGTTAATATTAAATAATAATAAGGATTAATGAGATAATTACATACTCTTTTACCAATACCCAATAAATAAAGATTATAAATACTTAACTATTATTTAATTAATATTAAACAATAATTAATACAGTTAATAAAATAATTATTATTTTTTTTAATAAATAATAAATAAATATAATAAATATTTAATTATTATTTAATAATAATAATAATTAAATATGAATAAAGTTAATAAAATAATTATTTATTATTTATTAATAATAACAAATAAAGATAATAAATATTTAATTATTATTTAATAATAATAATAATTAAATATGAATAAAGTTAATAAAATAATTATTTATTATTTATTATTTATTAATAAATAGTAAATAAAGGTACTAGTATTATTTAATAATGATAATAATTAAATATGAATAAAGTTAATAATTTAATTATTTATTATTCATCCTTGAATAATAAATAAAGATTTAACTAATAATGAGTAGGAGTAAGGTTAATTCTCTTAAAGATAATGGTTACTTAACTATTATTAATTAAGTATGAATAAATTTAATTGTTTATTGTGTTCCCAATAAAATAATAAATAAAGATATTAAATATTTAATTATTATTTGATATTGAATAGTAATTAAGTATTAACAAGGTTATTAAATGAGAAGGAAAATAACTACTTAATCATTAATGGAATAATGATTAGGTATGAGTGAGACTAATAAGATTATTTATGGCCCTTAATAAATAAAGATTATTGACCCGTATTTAGGGG